>JAVSCE010021039.1:0-67199 GCA_032199065.1 Smutsia gigantea
AGGGTGATTATTGATAGGTATGTACTTATTGCCATTGCTGGCTTTAGATTCGTGGTTACCAAGGGTTCAAGGGTTGCTTCTTTACTATCTAACAATCTAACTGAACTTTCTTGTTAAGTTATTGTAAACACAGTCTGATGTTTCTTTCTTTCTCTCCTTCTTATTCCTCCTCCTCCATTCTTTCTATAATAGGTGTTTTATTCTTTGCCTTTAGTTGGTATTTGGATGGTCTGCTTTCTTTGCTATGATTTTTTTTTTTCCTCTCGTGACATCTTTTTAGCCTTAGGTGTGCTTCCATCTAGAGCAGTCCATTTAAGATATCCTGTAGTGGTGGTTTATGAGAAGCAAATTCTCTTAACTTTCGTTTATCTGGAAATTGTTTAATCCCTCCATCATATTTAAATGATAATGTGCTGGATACAATATTCTTGGTTGAGGCCCATCTGTTTCATTACGTTAAATATGTGCCATTTCTCTTCTGGCCTGTAAGGTTTCTGTTGAGGAAGTCTGATGATAGTCTGATGGGTTTTCCTTTGTAGGTGATCTTTTTTTCTCTCTCTAGCTGCCTTTAATACCCTGTCTTTATCTTTGATTTGCCATCTTAATTATTATGTGTCTTGGTGTTGTCTTCCTTTGGGTCCCTTGTGTTGGGAGATCTATGAGCTTCAGTGCGAGACTACTTCCTTCCCCAGCGAGGGAAAGTTTTCATGTTCTTTCTTCAAAGACACTTTCTGTCCCTTTTTCTCTCTCTTCTTCCTCAGGTACTCCTATAATGCGAATATTGTTCCGTTTGGATTGGTCACACAGTTCTCTTAATATTCTTTCATTCCTAGAAATCCTTTTATCTCTCTCTGCCTCAGCTGCTCTGTACTCTGTTCTCTGTTTTCTATTCCATTAACAGTCTCTCGCATCTCATCCATTCTGCTGTTAAGCCCGTCGATCGCTTGTCTGATTTCTGTATTGTCTTTCCTCCGTTCCCTCACTTCCTCCCTCAGCTCTTGCACATTTCTCTGTAGGTCCATCAGCATGGTTATGACTTTTATTCTAAATTCTTTTTCAGGGAGGCTGTGCATTTCCATCCCTTCAGACTCCCTCTCTGGGGTTGTCTGGTTGATTTTGGTCTGAACCATGTTCCTCTGTCTTTTCATGGCTGTATAATTGGTCACTGATAGTTGCCACGTATGTCAGCTGGGCTCTTTAAGACTTTAAAAAGAGAAGAAAAAAAAAAGAGAAAAAAAGAAAAAAAAGAAAAAAAGAGAGAAAAGAAAAAACAAAAACAAAAACAAAACAAAACAAAACAAAAAAAAACAAAAAAATGCCCACCGGACGTAGATTCTGTGGGAATGCTCTAGGTGGCGCTATTGCCCCACTATTCCACAGCTGTGACTGTGCAGCTCCGCAGGGCCCTTTATCGCTCTGGCAGGGGTGGGAACGAATAGGAGGCTGTTGATCTCAGTGAGAAGTGTTAAGTATGGCTACGCTTCCTCAGTCGCCAGCTAAGGCGTCTGAAACTCCCAGGACTCCCAGCCTGCTGGGCTGAGTGTGCTGGGGCGATCCGGCTCCTCCGCTGGGCTCCTGTCTCTTTAAGACCGCTGAGGAAAGCGCGCACTTTTTTTTTCCTTCCCGGAGCCGGCTGCAAGCCCCCTGGCGCGTTCCCCGCTCAGATCCTGCCCCTCTGTCTCTCCAATCTCCGCTGCACTGCGCAATGTGGGTCAGCGCTCCCCGCGCAGATCCCCGGGGCTGGCTACTTCGCGGGGTGTACTTCCACTCCCTCCCGGCTCTGAATCCTCTCCTCCCGCCGGTGCGCTGGGGTGGGGGAGGGCTCGGGTCCCGCCGGGTCGCGGCTCCGTATCTTACCCGCCTCTTGGGGTGCCGAGTCCTCTCGGGTGTAGCTGCACGCTGTGCGCTTTCCTGGTATTCTCGTCTCTCTTTTAGGAATAGATGTATTTGCTGTGTTTTCGTAGATAAATTTAGTGTTGGGAGGAGATTTCTGCCGCCCTGCTCACACCGCCATCTTCCCGGAAGTGTCTATCAGGCAATTATTCTATCTTTTGATTCTTAAAGAAACATTTTTTCAAGTTTTTTTCCCCCATATCATCACTATTAACATGTCCAGGCTAACTTTTCTATACACCAGAGTTGAAAAGTATGGTAGAGATTGCTAAAAAAATTGAGGAGAGATTAGAAAAGGAAACAATCTCATAAAAGTATGCAAATTATTCTGAGATAAAATACTCCCAATAGTTGTGCAGCCATAGCCAAGGGAATCGAATATACTTAATAATGTTTATTTTTATTTTTTTTATTAAGGTATCATTGATATACACTCTTATGGAGGTTTCACAAGAAAAGCAATGTGGTTATGACATTCACATTTATTATCAAGTCCCCCCCCCATACCCCATCACAGTCACTGTCCATCAGTGCAGTAAAATGCCAGAGTCCCTACTTGTCTTCTCTTTGCTGCACTGTCTTCCCCATGAGCCCACACACACCGTGTGCACTAATCATGATACCCCACTATCCCCTATTCCCCCTCCCCACCCGCCCTCCCCATCCCTCCCCTTTGGTAACCGCTAGTCCCTTCTTGGAGTCTGTGAATCTACTGCTGTTTTTTTCCTTCATTTTTGCTTCATTGTGATACTCCACAAATGAGGAAAATCATTTGGTATTTGTCTTTCTCTGCCTGACTTATTTCACTGATCATAACGTCTTCTAGATCCATCCATGTTGTTGCAAATAGTAGGATTTGTTTCTTTCTTATGGCTAAGTCGTATTCCATTGTGTATATGTCCCACTTCTTTATCCATTCATCTACTGATGGACACTTAAGTTGCTTTCATATCTTGGCTATTGTAAATAGTGCTGCAATAAACATAGGGATGCATATGTCTTTTTGAATCTGAGAAGTTGTTTCTTTGGGTAAATTCCTAGGAGTGGAATTCCCAGTTCAATGGTATTTCTATTTTTAGTTTTTTCAGGAACCTCTGTATTGCTTTCCACAGTGGTTGGACAAGTTTACATTCCCACCAGCAGTGTAGGAGGGTTCCCCTTTCTCAGCATCCTTGCCAGCATTTGTTGTTCCTAGTCTTTTCTATGTTGGCCATCCTAACTGGTGTGAGGTGATGTCTCACTGTGGTTTTAATTTGCATTTACCTGATAATTAGCGATGTGGAGCATCTTTTCATGTGCCTCTTGGCCATCTGAATTCTTCTTGGGAGAAGTATCTGTTCATATTTTCTGCCCATTTTTTGATAGGGTTATTTCTGGGTGTTGAGGCATGTGAGTTTTTTATATATTTTGGATGTTAACTCCTTGTCAGATATGTTATTTACAAATATAGTCTCCCATACTGTAGGATGCCTTTTTGTTCTTTTGATGGTGTCCTTTGCTTTACAGAAGCTTTTTAGCTCAATGTAGTCCCATTTGTTAATTTTTGTTTTTGTTTCCCTACACAAAAGTAAACTCAAAATGGATCAAAAACCTGAATGTAAGTCTTAGAAGAAAACATAGTCAAAAATCTCTTGAATATAAACATGAGCAACTTTTTCCTGAACACATCTCCTCAGGCAAGGTAAACAGAAGCAAAAAATACTTAAGAATGTTTTATACATTTCTTAATTTAGATAGAAGTAGGCAGAAAGGAGACAGAAATGAGGACCATTTGTACTAAACTGCTATGCAGTTACTTAATACTATACTACGTTAAAGAAATCTAAAGGTTCAAATGACAGTGAATTTTTGAATAAGTGGCTAAAAAAATAAAGTACCAAACAATTCACAAGCTTTATTCCTGAAAGAATTACCTTGTAAAGTCAGCACTTCACTGGTGTGTAATAACAAAGAATAAAAACATAAAACAAATAATACTAATGACTGGTGATTTATATCATTTTTGATAGGCTGAATAATGTCCCCCTCCACCAAAGATATGTAGGTCCTAATCCCTTGAACCTGTGAACTTACATGGCAAAAGGGATTTTGAAAATGTGACTAATTTAAGCTTCTTGAGATGGAAAGATTATCCTGAATTATCTCCATCTGCTTAACAGGATATTTTCTCTTTTGACCAAACTTACTCTTTGTAGATGGGAAAACTTATTTTCTGATTACAAGAAATTTCTGACCCTAAGAAGGGTTGGCTATGCAAATATTTAGTGTTAATAGTTAAATGAGAGGATCATGGCTGGAATGAAATCATTGGCTCCATCACCATGTTAATGTCAGTGTTTTGGGGGCTATTACTCACAAGGTCTTTGTCTCTAAATATGTAATAAAGCCTAGCAAGTTTTATTATATTATTGTAGAACATCATGCCTAAACTTAATTTGGCCAGCTGGAATAAAAATAAAATCTTTAATTTTTTTGGTATACTAAAAATAATTCTCCTCAAAAAGGTCAATAATGAGATTATTTTCTTGGATTGGATATTCCTTTTCACAAATACTGGCGAATATTGTTATAAAACTATCATTATTTCCATTGATGGCAAGTTTAAGGAAAACAGTCACTCTTCTACATTGTGTATTGAAAATTGCTAAGGCCATGAAAAGAACAATTTGGCAGTACCAAATGTATCCAGAGTTAAAATATTCACCTTGTTGCAGAAATTTTACCTCCTAGAGTCTGTCCTACAGAATTACTTACATAATTGCACAAAAACATGTATGTAAAATTTTTATGTGAGTCCTATTTGAAAAATTAAATAATTTAGAAACGTTCTAAAAATAATTACACCAGTATCTACCATTAATATTTGTGTGATTTAATGTATGAAAGTATGGACATGTGAGATTGCCATGAGTTTAGAGAGAGGTTCTACCATCCGCTGGCTATGTAAAGTTGGAAAAGTTGCATAACCACTCTGAATTGTAGTTTTCTTGTGAAAGAATTGGGATTAGCAGTACTTCATAGAATTGTTAAGTAAATTTACTGATCCAACAAACAGCTGAACATGAAAGTTCTCAAAGGGTTCTCTGCTTTTTCCTTTAGTCCATAACCCTCATTCTTTGTAGACTTGATGTTCTGGTACATGTATGAATACTCACTAAGCACTCTATAGTTTTCACAGTACCAATTAAATACAGGAAAATTTGATGTTATTTTATGCAATTTTAACAAAGAACATATTCACTATTATGCAAAGGCATTTACTATTCTATTTTTCCTGTAAATGTTAAGTTCTAACATATAATACAACTTTGATTCCTATGTGATAATTCAATATGCATGTAAATCCAATCTAAATTTCTCTAGCTTTATTGCATCCTTTGGTTCCATTTTGCTTGCCCTATCATGTGCTTCTACTATCAATCATTAATAAGATAGGAGAATATGTGTTGAAATGATGCTTACTGTGGCTTTATCTTATAAAAGAAAAGAGCAGTTAATCTACTTGTATGATTATCCATTAAATTTTTATTTCTTAACATAACTTTTGTGGTGGCCTCACATATTCATGATGAGTCAGTTTTAATTTGGAGTTAAAGTGTATGCTGAATAGAGAGGAAAAATATTATAATAGTTATGTAAAATTAAACACATACTTGCTTACCATAACATTACTAAACCAAAGTAAATATGTTTTTATCCAGGGCTAAGTGTTTAATTCTTAGCAAAATCATTTTAGTCTTGCATTTTCAAATTTAATTGAATATTTAATTGATGAAAATTAAAAACTAGTTGGCATATTTATTATGGTTTAATAAGATATGAGACAAATATATATATATAGCAGATTATTATAGATAAACTGCTCTGAAATATAAATATTAATTTTTCTCTATAATGTGGATAAAAGTTTATTCTGTGCTGGAGAATTGTTAACTAAAAAACTTTTTAATAATTTATTTTTTCTAAGTACTAAGCTACTTTGAACCAAAGGATGATAACTATATTTGACCAAATCTGAGTTAATTAGACTATGTATTTTTTTATTATTAAACTATTAAAATCTTCTCTTTCCTGGTAAATGAAAGTTCTGTCAGAATCCTCATCCTACAGTTTAACTCATACTATTGAATAATTCTCAGTGTAGTTTTAAGCTTAAGTTTAAAATCCGGTATCAGATATTTTTTAATGTGAAGATAGATTCAAGACCTTGACTAATAGAGCCTCTAGTCACAAAGGAAACATGTTACTGTTCTCATTCATACATTATTTCCTTAAGTAAATTTAAGAGTTTCTAAATCGAAATAGAGTTATTAACATTTCTTTGAGAATTATTCTAACACAACTACCTATTAAGAACCTCAGCCAAACGGTAATCCATTTTACAGAGTTCTGAGAAGATAAAGACTTCTGGTTCCAATAAGAGCCCAATAGGATTGTTAAATTTAACAAAACTTTCATATAGTAATGTGCACATATTTCCTTTTACTGATCTCTTGAGTTATCTTTCAGAATACTTGGGTAAAAACTGTTTGACCATAAGCTATAGAAAAAGAATTCATTCCAGATGAAAAAATTGTGTGTCTATCTGAGAAAAAATGAAAGGAAATATAAATTGTGACAGTAGTTTTGGAGAGCAACTTAGCAGCATGTATCATGGACCTAGCAAATTTATACTCTTAATCTCAGCAATTCCATATATTATGACTCTGTCTTTGAGGAAATTATCATAAACATCAAAAAGAGTTGTAATCAGAGATGTTCATGTTATTGTTGTCTACAATAGCAAAACTAGGAAATGATTCAAAAGTCTAAGCTAAAGATAGATTTATAAACTTACTTTAATTAACCCTAAATGCCATAACATGAAAAATACTTATAAATGAAAAATTTAATTAGGCAATTTTAGAATATATCAGACAACTCCCACACTAACTCAATGTTACTTGATCTATTGTTACACACCTCCATCTTTATAGCAGGGTAACTAACTAATCACCCCAGGTTGCCAGGGACTGCCTGATTCTCCAGGATGTGAGTCTTTCATTGGTAAAAGGACGATTATCTCAGGGGAAGCACCCTACTGTGTAGGACCTGGACAAATATTTGAGAAATTAATTATTAAGTGAAGACAATGTCCTATACATGGTACAATTAAATTTTATTCCTTTTATTTTTTTACATTTGTAGATATTAAAATGTATACAATGAGCTTTGATTTCCTATGGGGAAAATACATTAAAAGATACTGGAATTTTGAACAAGAATTGAGAAACCAGTAAAATAATGACTGGCCAAGTATCCTGTTACAAGGAAAATTTTAAAGTAACTACCTCAAGCCATACTATAATTTTCTATAAATCATTACGGATTGCCATACGACTCTGTGAGTCTGAAAAATAAGTCTAAGAGAGCAATTTTAAATCTGGACACTGCTCTACCATGAAATTATTGTGATTAAAACTTACATAAAATAATATTTCACCACCTATTATAGAAAGAATGGAGGAGGAGGAATAAGAAGGGAGAGAAAGAAAGAAACATCAGACTGTGTTTACAATAACTTAACAAGAAAGTTAAGTTAGATTGTTAGATAGTAAAGAAGCAACCCTTCAACCCTTGGTAACCACGAATCTAAAGTCAACAAAGGCAATAAGTACATACCTGTCAATAATCACCCTAAATGTAAATGGACAGAATGCACCAATCAAAAGACACAGAGTAACAGAATGGATAAAAAAGCAAGACCCATCTATATGCTGCCTACAAGAAACTCACCTCAAATCCAAAGATATTCACAGACTAAAAGTGAAGGGATGGAAAAAGATATTTCATGCAAACAACAAAGAGAAAAAAGCAGGTGTTGCAGTACTTGTATCAGACAAAATAGACTTCAAAACGAAGAAAGTAGCAAAAGATAAAGAAGGACATTACATAATGATAAAGGGTCAGTCCAACAAGAAGATATAACCATTATAAATATATATGCACCCAACACAGGAGCGCCAGCATATGTGAGACAAATACTAACAGAATTAAAGGAGGAAATAGACAGCAATGCATTCATCTTAGGAGACTTCAACACACCACTCACTCCAGAGGACAGATCAACCAGACAGAAAATAAGTAAAGACACAGAGGCACTGAACAACACACTACAACAGATGGACCTAACAGACATCTACAGAACTCTACACCCAAAAGCAACAGGATACACATTCTTCTCAAGTGCACATGGAACATTTTCCAGAATAGACCACATACTAGGCCACAAAAAGAACCTCAGTAATTTCAAAAATATTGAAATCCTACCAACCAACTTCTCAGATCACCAAGGTATAAAACTAGAAATAAATTTTAGAAAGAAATCAAAAAGGCTCACAAATACATGGAGACTTAACAACAGTCTCCTAATTAATCAATGGGTTAACGACCAAATCAAAACAGAAATCAAAGAATATATGGAGACTAATGACAACAACAACACAAAGCCACAACTTCTGTGGGACGCAGCAAAGGCAGTTCTAAGAGGAAAGTATATTGCAATCCAGGCCTATTTAAAGAAGGAAGAACATTCCCAAATGAATAGTCTAAAGACAATTACTGAAATTGGAAAAAGAAGAACAAATGAGGGCCAAAGTCACCAGAAGGAGGGACATAATAAAGATTAGAGAAGAAATAAATAAAATTGAGAAGAATAAAACACTAGAAAAAATCAATAAAACCAAGAGCTGGTTCTTTGAAAAAATAAACAAAATAGATAAACCCCTAGCCAGACTCATTAAGAGAAAAAGAGAATCTACACATATAAACGCAATCAGAAATGAGAAAGGAAAAATCACGACGGACCCCACAGAAATACAAAGAATCATAAGAGAATATTATGAGAATCTATATGCTAACAAGCTGGAAAACATAGAAGAAAAGGACAACTTCTTAGAAAAATACAACCTTCCAAGACTGACCAAGCAAGAAACAGAAAAACTAAACAGACCAATCACCAGCGACGAAATCGAATTGGTAATCAAAAAACTACCCAAGAACAAAACCCCTGGGCCTGATGGATTCACCTCTGAATTCTACCAGACATATAGAGAAGAAATAACACCCATTCTCCTTAAAGTTTTCCAAAAAATAGAAGAGGAGGGAATACTTCCAAACTCATTCTATGAAGCCAGCATCACTCTAATACCAAAACCGGGCAAAGACCTCACCAAAAAAGAAAATTACAGACCAATATCCCTGATGAACGTAGATGCAAAAATACTCAACAAAATATTAGCAAACCGAATTCAAAAATACATCAAGAGGATCATACACCATGATCAAGTGGGATTCATCCCAGGGATGCAAGGATGGTACAACATTCGAAAATCCATCAACATCATCCACCACATCAACAAAAAGAAGAACAAAAACCACATGATCATCTCCATAGATGCTGAAAAAGCATTTGACAAAATTCAGCATCCATTCCTGATTAAAACTCTCAACAAAATGGGTATAGAGGGCAAGTACCTCAACATCATAAAGGCTATATATGACAAACCCACAGCTAACATCATACTTAACGGCGAGACGCTGAAAGCTTTTCATCTAAGATCCGGAACAAGACAGGGATGCCCACTCTCTCCACTGTTATTCAACATAGTACTGGAGGTCCTAGCAATGGCAATCAGACAAAACAAAGACATACAAGGCATCCAGATTGGTAAAGAAGAAGTCAAATTGTCACTATTTGCAGATGACATGATACTGTACATAAAAAACCCTAAAGATTCCATTCCAAAACTACTAGAACTAATATCTGAATTCAGCAAAGTTGCAGGATACAAAATTAACACACAGAAATCTGTTGCTTTCCTATACACTAATGATGAACTAACAGAAAGAGAAATCAGAAAAACAATTCCATTCACAATTGCATCAAAAAGAATAAAATACCTAGGAATAAACCTAACGAAGGAAGTGAAAGACCTGTACTCTGAAAACTACAAGACACTCCTAAGAGAAATTAAAGAGGACACTAACAAATGGAAATGCATCCCATGCTCTTGGCTAGGAAGAATAAATATTGTCAAAATGGCTATACTACCTAAAGCAATCTACAGATTCAATGCAATCCCTATCAAACTACCAACAGCTTTCTTCAATGAACTGGAACAAATAATTCTAAAATTCATATGGAACCACAAAAGACCCCGAATAGCCAAAGCAATCCTGAGAAGGAGGAATAAAACAGGGGGAATTACACTCCCTGACTTCAAGCTCTACTACAAAGCCACAGTAATCAAGACAATTTGGTATTGGCACAAAAACAGACCCACAGACCAGTGGAACAGAATAGAAAATCCAAACATTAACCCAAACATATACAGTCAATTAATATTTGATAAAAGTGCCTTGGATATACAATGGGGAGATGACAGCCTCTTTAGCAGCTGGTGTTGGAAAAACTGGACAGCTACATGTAAGAGAATGAAACTGGACTACTACTGTCTAGCCCCATACACAAAGGTAAACTCAAGGTGGATCAAAGACCTGAATGTAAGTCATGAAACCATAAAACTCTTAGAAAAAAACATAGGCAAAAATCTCTTGGACATAAACATGAGCAACTTCTTCATGAACATATCTCCCCGGGCAAGGGAAACAAAAGCAAAAATGAACAAGTGCGACTATATCAAGCTGAAAAGCTTCTGTACAGCAAAGGACACCATCAGTAGAACAAAAAGACATCCTACAGTATGGGAGAATATATTCATAAAAAACGTATCTGATAAAGGGTTGACATCCAAAATATATAAAGAACTCATGCACCTTAACAAACGGAAAGCAAATAATCCAATTAAGAAATGGGCAGAGGACATGAATAGACACTTCTCCAAAGAAGAAATTCAGATGGCCAACAGGCACATGAAAGGATGCTCCACATTGCTAATCATGAGAGAAATGCAGATTAAAACCACAATGAGATATCACCTCACACCAGTGAGGATGGCCAACATCCAAAACACAAACAACAACAAATGTTGGCGAGAATGTGGTGAAAAGGGAACCCTCCTGCACTGCTGGTGGGACTGCAAATTAGTTCAACCATTGTGGAAAGCAGTATGGAGGTTCCTCAAAAAACTCAAAATAGAAATACCATTTGACCCAGGAATTCCACTCCTAGGAATTTACCCTAAGAATGCAGCAGCCCAATTTGAAAAGGACAAATGCACCCCTATGTTTATTGCAGCACTATTTACAATAGCCAAAAAATGGAAGCAACCTAAGTGCCCATCAGTAGATGAATGGATGGATAAAGAAGATGTGGTACATATACACAATGGAATATTATTCAGCCATAAGAAAACAAATCCTGCCCTTTGCAACAACATGGATGGAGCTAGAGGGTATTATGCTCAGTGAAATAAGCCAAGCCGAAAAAGACAAGTATCAAATGATTTCACTCATATGTGGAGTATAAGAACAAAGAAAAAATACTGAAGGAACAAAACAGCAGCAGACTCACAGAACCCAAGAACGGACTAATAGTTACCAAAGGGAAAGGGACTGGGGAAAATAGGCGGGAAGGGAGGGATAAGAGGGAAAAAGGGGCATTACGATTAGCAGATATAATGTTGGGGGGGCACAGGGAGGGCAGTACAACTCACAGAAGACAAGTAGTGATTCTATAGCATCTCACTACGCTGATGGACAGTGACTGTAATGGGGTTGGTGGGGGGGACCTGATGAAGGGGTAGTTTAATAACCATAATATTTCACATGTAATTGTAGATAATGATAATAAAATAAATTATATTAAAAAAATAATATTTCATCTATTTTTAAAAGATAATCCCCTTCAATATAAATACAATGCCATTAAATCTTTTCTCAGGTGAATTCATAAATTTTTAGAAAAAAAGGAAATTTCAGGGGTGGGGGAAAGAGGAAGATTGGTAAAAGGGTACAAATTTTCAGTTAAAACATGAATAATGTCTGAAGGTCTCATTCATAACATCGTTACACTAGCTGATAACACTATTTATTGTAATTTGAAATTTACTAGAGAATAAACTTTAAGTGTTCTCATCAAAAGAACAAGCAAAAAAAGGGATAAATATGTGAGGTGATAGATGTGTTAATTAATTAGATGGAAGAAATCTTTTCACAGTCTATATGTATATTAAATACCATGATGTACACTTTAAATATCTCATAATTTTATATGCCAATTGTAACTCAATAAAGTTGAAATTTTAAAAAAGAAATCACAGGTATATATATATATATATATATATATGTTCTTGGAAATAATTTCAGTTTACTTGAACAATAATACTGAAAATATTTGCTAGAAACATGTCAAAGAAAATTAATTTTCTCTCTTCTTAATATATATCATCCCACATTTTTGATATTACATTATAGTTAACTGAAACTATCCACATGTGGAAACCTAAGTTTCTTAATGCAAGGATCCTCTGGTCCCAGTGGTCTCAATTAGATTTCAAAGCAACTCATACTTTAATCTGAAAATCAAGGAAAATGACAGAAATAACATGTTCAGACTTTTATTACTTCACTGTATGTAGAGAATATGACTTTCTCTTATGATGGGTAAAATCAGTTTAAAATACAATTAAGCATAACAGTAGGCCATTGAAAGAATATCCAGGCATGATTGTTTTAATAGCTAAACACTTTTAATGTAACATACCATTCCAAATAATTGATTTCATCATAGGAAATTAAAAAAGTAATTTCAATTGTTGCCCAATTCCATGAATTTAAATGGAGTAAGGACTGGAGTATTAGACTAGAGTATGATCTGTCAGCCTAGAGAATCCACCTAACCACAGGGATTTCAGAGGGGATGTAACTTAAGTTCTAATTCTCCCAAAATGTTTGAACTCAAAGGAAGGTAAAGCAGTAGCTGCTGGTAACCACCAGGACAAACACAGAAGGTCTGGTGACATGGTTTCGCAAGCTTTTCCTGGAGTTCATAATAATGCCAGCAAAAAATAAGTTCCATTATTTTGTTCTTTTCCTTTTTTGTTTGAGCTAACGTAATTAGATTCCCTAGTATTTTTCAGGGAAGTTAAGACAGTGTCTTAACGTCTATGCTAATATCACACAACTAGAAAGTGACAGAACTGAAATTTCAATGATGCTCTTCCGACTCTGGAGCCTATAAGATTATTTCAAATCTATGATTTTATAGAAAAAAAAACAATAGCCAGAGTGATACAATGATTTGCTCAGGGTTTCCCTAAACCATCAGGTCTCCACTACTGTGAGACCAGACCACTGACTTCATAGCTGATGGTAGATCCACAATTCATATACTTGCTAACTTCCTTCAGCCCATGGAGGTTAAAAACGTGCTACTTATGACAACTTCTTCCATAAAGCTGTGTTTTCCCAGCGGTATCAGGATAAAATAATATGTGCCTCCTTGCTTTCTATGAATAAGCAATTTATTATTTTAAACATCTGTACACTAGGGTCTCTGATCTCACCAGGAAGCCCCCTATAGTCTCCACCAGAAGTAATTTTCTCACACATGTTACACAGACTTAGGGACAGTTTTAGGGTTAGGTCCCAGAGCTTTGAGCTCCTGTATTTCATTCTTTTGACTATACCAAACTTTCAGCTTACACATTACGAGTAGATCTTAATCCCTTTCACTTGGGTGATAATGCTTCCTAACACATTAGCTCTTTCATTGCCTTAATAAAAAATAATTTTGTTGTGATAGTGTTAAGCCTAAATGTTGCCACTAACTCCTACAGCAGCACATAGTACCTCCCAATATTAATAGACATAGCTCCTAGAGTGATTATAGAAATATTATTTCAAGGAAATAAGATATCAAACACAATGGAGCTAGTTTATAATTACCAAGACAGTAACACATAGCTAAGGTATAACAGATAAGCCTCTTTCAAAGCTTTCCAATAGTTAGCAGCCAGTCTCTCTTTTAAATAGCCATGTCTGTTATAAGATAATCCTCTGGAGAGGGTAACCTGTTCACTGACTGTCTGTATGTTAAGAAGTGAGGGACAGGAGCTAAAATGGTCAGCTGGAGAAAGAGAATGCATTTGCTGCCAGCCTGAACACAACTATGCATTTACTTCCATAGTGACCATAAGGCATTAGACCTACTTTGATGGGTGCATAGAAATTATAATGACCTTTTGAAAGTAAGTACACATTATAATTTCAGGCCTTGGAAATATATCAGAGAAAAGTAATTTACTAGATGGAATCAGAGTGATCTAAAAGAGTTTTGGACCCCCTGGGTCCTCGCTTCTCATTCCCTATCTCCAACTGGAGGGATGTGCACCTTTGCCTCATCAATCTCCAGCCCAGGTGGAGAATGTACACTGCACTGTGACGTGAACTTGTTTTCCCAGGTTCCAGACCCAAACTAAGATTTGAGCTTCACAATCTTGTATTATATGAAATATTTGACTAAATTTTTAATAGCAAAAATTGAAGTAAGATTGATGTTTCTTAATGACAAAGTCATATGTTACCACGTTTTTTCAGAGAAAAAAACCTTTTTAAACAATGACAGGTGTCATTACATGTAACAGCAATGATCAGTGGACCATCACATTTTCTAAAACTAAGAAATCTAGAACACAGGAGAAATGCCAGAATTTTTCATTAAGCCCAGGTGTTTTTGCACATTATATTATTATGCCCAGAAGCTTAAAAGACAGTATTGTTCATTATGTCAATATAATTTTGCATATTGTAGCATATAACAGAAAAACATTTTCAGATAATATGAAATGAAACCAACAAAATTCAACATACTAAACTTTTATTTTTTTAACATACTAAACTTTTAATAGTATTACATATAGTTATCTATTATTATTCTATTATATAAACTTTGATATTATATAACTCTTGCTTACATAAAACCCTGCCTTACTGCTTCATTTTGGTTAAAGTCATTTCTTTGATTTTACAAGATAAATTAAAATCCCATATTTCTTTTTCTTGGAACTCAGCTCTTTTCACCATGATGTGGTCTGAGTTTCCAAAAAAAAAAAAGTAAAAATGAGTTAGCGTGTGTAAAGCACAATGTGTGTCAACAGTCAGTGCTCAGAATATGTTGAGTCCTCTCCTCCCTCACTCCACCTGCCAACAACCCAACTCAAACACACACATTTTATGCTATACATATGAAAGGGGAGAAGCAGAAAAGGGAGATAGGGAGGAAGACAGATGTCTCCCTATGTGAGGCAAAGTGACCCAACAATCTCACCTCTATTGAAAAGCAGAGAATTTGCCTACATTGGGAAAAATAAATGTTCTCTGTCCATAGGAGGTGCCCAGTGGTGAGGGCTGAGATATTACGCTTGGCTGCAATTTCCATAAGCCTATGGGGAAGGTGAAGGGCCATTCCTCCAGGACCTTTCCTTCCTTCAGCACCAGTTGTATGCTGGATAATGTTTAACAGCCAGCATTTTTGAGGAAAAAAAATGTTTGCAGCATTTGCCAATTTCTGTGGTGTGAGTGCTCCCAGCACGATTAATGTGAAGTCACCCCACACGGAGTTGGGAGAAAGGCGTTCAAAGCCTGCGTGAGCTGTGGGCTCCCACACACACTGTGCCAAGTCCCTTTCAATGAGTTCTCACTATAAAACATGGCTGCATCCAGGGGATACACCAAAATGGCTTTGTTGGCACCAAAATGAGAGACTGTGTGTCATCTGCCTTTGCAACACAGCCTTTAGTCAACTTCAGCTATTAATAAATTTTTGGTCTCAGTCCCATATGCTACATTTTTTGAAAACCAGATAAGAGCCAACATTTTCAGTGAAATATAAAAATTAAAAATAATGATATTGCAGAATGTGAAACACAATTTACATTATTCTCAGGAATTATTGTCTAATAATAATATCATTGAATTTATAAAGCAAAGTGGAATTTTATTTTAGAAATCTATTTAGCCATACTTTCCTTTGTGCTTCATTACTGGCCATTTTCCAATTTGATTTCTTCCACTTCTCTGAGCTTCTACTGTAATTTTCTTACTTTAAATGTAATTCTGGTTTGTTTTCCATAATCTTCAAACTATAAGGACATATCTTCAACTATCAGAAAGTTTTAAGTATAACCTCATCTATCCTCAGACATTTGGGAAAAAAGCAGAGGATTCCTTGTACCAGCTCTAGAAGTTATATGTTGATTGGAAAATCAAATCAGTTAAACTTAATAATGTTTACAATTAAAAAATCCTTACTGAAACTATCTTGCATGTATTAAGAGCTTATCTTATTCTCGAAACAAGAAAATATACATTCAACTCACAACATATTTAAGTCATAATGAAACTCTATGATTGAAAATTCTTATATATCTTATAAACTGCTGTATATCTAGGTTCCAGGACAATGTCTACCTAGCTCATAGTAGATGCTCAACAAGTATTTGCTGAATAATTGCATTATTCCATGTTCTATGGTCCTTGAAGCTGTGATACTTTCACAGAATAATTAATGAGCTGAGACCAGGTGAAACAACGAGACAATCATTTTCTTAAATACCTAACCATCCTTCTCCAAATTGCCTATGTACAGAATGCAATACTATGATGATACAGTATTCAAATTTAAGTGGACTATTTGGGAAGCATTTTTCTCATTCTAGAAAAGCATTAAGCTGCAGGAGAAATATGGGGCCAGAGGTGGGCCTTAATGGTAACTTTAATTTACATTGGGTGCAGAAAAAATAAAAGGTGTGGACATTATTTATATTTAAAAACATATTACATTCTCAATAGTTAAAGAAGTTTTGTAATAGAAATCTTACAACCACACTGTAAGTCCATGTAGATTAAGAAATAGAGGTGTAAGGATGAGGACATATATAAAGTTCACTAAAGCTGGAAGAATAATCAGAATTTACTCAGAAGGTAACTGCATTCCCTGGAATATTTTTTGAAAATAGTACAATTTTTTCAGTAGTTAAGATACTCTGTTTTTTTTTGAGAAGATCCAAAACTGGATTTTACATCATTTGCCCTGGGTAATTTTTTTTTGTGGTAGATGCAAAATCAAGTAGATTATAAAAAAAAAACCCACTCTCAATAAATCTAGCAAATCTCTTAGAAGGCCATCTGTTCCAAGCAGAAAGCAGTGCAACTCAATGGCCACAAAATGCTGCATTTAATTTTCAACCTGATCACATTGATTAATTTATCTAATATGCTGCAGAGTGAAGCCAGTTGGCCTTACTCTAAAGTAGGTGCAATGGAAAGTCACATGAGTTTTATTACTGCTAGGAGGTTCCTAGTGGAGCTCTGGGAAAAATTACAGATTTCCAACTCAAAGAGGTCATAAAAATTTATGAGACACAACAAAGAGGAGAAAAGGCACATAGCAGCAGGAAAGGTGACAAATTCTGAAAGGGATCTCAAATATAAGTTTAATGATCTCTAAGTCTGTGACATTTCATTATTACCTATTCATAAATATAGGGGAGAGGTAGAAAACATTTATTACTCTCCAGACCACAAGAATCATTATTTTGTGGATAAAAATAAGAAGCAGTCATGCATATGCATGTATGGTCCAAGCTTAAATGAAAATCCTGACAATGAAGATGGATTTTAGTAATGGGCATTAATTTATTCCTCATTATATAGAAATCATGTATGTAATTGCCAAATGTAATACTGAAAGTGAGGAAATATAGAAAAGGTATATTTCATTTTATGAGTATAATACCACAAATGAAGTGAAATAAATTCCAGATATTATTACTAAACTATACAAAATACTATCAGTTCTTAGTTGTTATATAAAATAAATGAATACATTTGGAACCTAACGGATCATAGTAGGACTGTCACATTATTTGTGCAACTAGAAATGATGAGAGGGTTTGGCAAGTGAATCTGATGTTGTGTGAAGTAGTGGTCATACCCACTTTCAGAGGTGCCACTAGAATCCCCCAAATCATTTTGTAGTTAGCAGTTACAGTACTCATAAAGGTGGTTTGGAAAAGTCCCATATTTCCCTTAGGAAAGTGGCATTTGGTAAGTTATGAAAATGGTAAGATACTTTGTCTGACAAGTAATCCAGTTCCTTAAACTTGTTTTCCCTCTTCTACCTGATACAATAGTGTATAGCAAAGGAGCTCAGTCACGACTGGGCACCCCAGCGGAGTCTTTCCGATTCCTACCAATGTGTTAGACTAGGAGACTGAGCACAACTTCCCGTTGCCAGTACACCCTGCTTCCCTGCACAGATTTCAGTACAGAATATGGGAAGTGACATTTCTACATTTCCCAAAAATACAATAGTCTATTCTTTAATATCGTAAAGTTTTTGCTTGTTTTGTTTTGTTTTCAAGAGTGAATTTTAAAATGTCATTTAGAGTTCATTTCTAGCTTTTGTGTATTTGTACTCAGACCTAAATTACTTACAGGTGCACCTCTCATTTTCCTGATGAATTTTGGTTGTTTTAAATTGAATTTTTATTCATTAATTTTATACAACCTTTGGCAAGCTCTAAAATACCTTTTAAGGATCTCAGATAAGTGTAGCAAGACCAGGAAAAGCATTTCCTCCTACTCTATAATTGTTGCCATTCCTATACTTAGCAACATTCTTTAATTTTGCTTATTGCTCATAAATAAAACCAACCTGAGCAACTAGATCCTTATTCTGTTTACCCTTTGGGTGGTTAAACAGCATTAATTACATGCATGGAGACGGCTCTCTTAATTTCTATGGTGTGGTCTTTGTAAGTTGATATCTAATTTACACCATATGTATTCCAGTTCATGATTTCTTGCTATTGTCAGTTTCTTAGTTAATGTGTTTATTTAAGATTCACAAATACAGACTATGGTAATTTTTTGCCTACCTTTTTTCTTTTGCCTAGAGAGTCCTGATAGCCTGTGTATTTCCTTAAAATTTTTTTTCTGATCTCTTTAAATATAGGTACTAGTATTACACACTATGATCTAAGAGCATTGAAAGATTCTGAGCTTTACGTTAGGCAGAGCTGAGGTTTCACCTCCATACTCTGTGTGACTTGAGCAGATTGCTTAATATTTTTGAGTTTCAGATATTTATAAATGATAAATAAAAAATAAGAATACTCGAATTGCAAAGTTACTGTTCATAATGGGGAAAGATATATAAAAGGTCTAGCATAATTACAGTCTCAGGGTAGGCATTCAATACAGTTGTCTTGGTCATCATTGTTTCCCTGTTCTTCATAATGCTTATGCTTAATTTGTGCTAGAATAGTCTCAACTGAAATATATTCAAATTTGTCCTTTTGAGAGCTATTGCTCTTCCTCTTTTTTTCCTACTTTTATGGAAAGCAATGAAAACAATGTATATTTTCAGTATTCATAATCAAATTCATTTCTAGGGCTGCCGTCTATTGTTCTTTCAGTCAGGTCACAGAATTTTTTATACATTCTGAGTCTGTAATACTATCAGCCTTCACTTATTTGGTTTTTCTTTTGTCAGTTCAAATTATCATGATTTGGAGTGTAATATTTGCAATGTGAATATATTCTTACTTAGGACTGACTGTTTCTAACACATTGAAATGGTAACAGAAAATGTTTAAGATCATTGCTACACTATTTTGGATTTTTGTGTCTTTGCTATACACCAGCATTAAGGAGGCTACTTTAAAAAAGATTAAAGTAAGAACTTAAGCTATTTCCACTTCTAAGTGTTTCCTACCAAATTTCTGTTCTGATTGATTATTGTGAAACTGTTTTCCAAAGCCAAACAAGTGCAACATTCTCTTTTACAGGCTGATTTTGGTAAATTTCTCTGATCTAGGATTTTTCTTCTTTCAATTTCTGATGCCTATTTCTTAAAAAAAGTGACACTTTCATAAATGCTGCTGTAATCCTGAAATATCAGAGCATTTATACATTTGGTACATTCTATACTTTTTAAACACAAGTTGAATAAAGTAGAATGTTTATTTTGTCTTAGCTCAGTTTAAAAACCATATTATTCAGTAGAGAGATGTAGCACCTGCAAATCGTAAGTGTATGTCACCAAAATAAATAATGATGAATTGTGTGAATGATTCTGGCTCCAAAGTTAACAGGTTAATATTATGGCACTTTGGGTGCAACAGATTTTTTATACTGGTGTGTAAATTATTTGGGGATTATAAAATGGTCACCTTTTATTAAAATTACCTCTGACAGATAAAAATTTCAGACAAGAGCAGCTGCACTGATAATTATTAAAAGGACATTAAAAACTGACTATCCATTAAAAAACTGACTATTAATTTCCACAGCTTACATCTATCATATTTTTTTTATTGGAATTTGGAATCCCTCAGAAAGTCTAATTTATATGTTAGGCCATCACAGTGAAGGTATCATGATATGATTCATAAAATGTGCACTGTCTTCATGCTCCACTCATTCTCTTTTGTGTGATATTTTATATGTATGTACATGCACACACATGTATGCACATACATACATACCTGTGTAACATAGATATTGATACACATATATAAAATTACTGGGAGTTTTATACTTTATGCTAATTATTTACAAATTGAAGTGGAGCTTCATGCTGTATTTAATAATGTTATTATTCAGGGTAAATGCAAAATAACCAGATGCTAATTGTGAGGCTGTTTCTGTTCATGTATCAGTTATGTCTTTTCTTTATAAACTTTTGTACAGCTCCCAGAGTGAATAGTGTGCTTTATGGTCTCTTTGTGACCTTTTGTTCATTCCAAAAATATGATATTCATCACATTATTGCTACAATTTATTATTTCACTTTTCCATATCTTTCCAGAGATTTTGAATACCTCTAGAATAGGTTAACCTAAGCCATTACATACAGCAATGATTTGTATTTCTGGTGTTATCTATAAATTGGATTAGCCAGTTTGATTTAATAAATACTTTGATAGGCCTCATGTCCAGGGGCTCGTACTGACCTCTGGGCCCTGTTTGTGTAATACCCTCCCCTCTCGGAGGGCAGGCGGTGAGCAGATAATGGCAGAAGCAGCGGAATGCCACTCCCAAAAGCAGGTCAGGAGAAGTCTCCGGCTTCGTTTTTCTTGCCCGTTCTCACTGCCTCTCTTGCTCACCCTGATGTAAGTAAATCAGTCCTGCGCCGTGAGCTGCCCTACAGAGGCCTCCCGTTACATGTGGAGCTTTTGGCTGAGCGGCTCATGAGGAACCAAAGCTGCTCGCCAGCCCCCAAGCGGGCCTGGAGCAGGACCCGGGGCGCCACGGCACCGACCAACACCCCGCTTGAGCCTTGTGACGAACCTGAGCCGGAAGCCCCAGCCAGTCGCTCCTGACTCCAGACGCACAGAAGCTGAGAGGATAGTCTGTTGTTTTAAGTCGCTGTGTTTGGCAGTCATGTATCACACAGCCATAGATAACCCATACAAATACTTCCTGGATAAGTGAACTGGTGAACCAATTACTGTAAAATTTTAAGTCTGTAACACAATACGCCCTCCAGAACAAATGTCACATTGCGGAAATCTCTTTACCATACCATGATGAAGCACAAATCATAACTTTTATATGATATTAGCAGATACCAAATTTAAAATTGCCTTTTCTTGTAACTGTCTTTCTCAGTACCATAGAGTATTTGGATTTTTAACAGTTACAAATAAAGGGAGTTGGGATCCCTGAAGGTCTAGAAGTATACTTTTTATTTTAATCTTCTAAAGAAACACCATTTATATCTAAGTTTAAATTCAATCACTAACAAAAAAAAAAATTCTAAAACCACGTAAACTCACTAGAAGAAAAAAATGTGTGATGACTTTTTCTCATGGTCACTAGGATTGTTAGGAACAGTTATAAAGTGATGGGAGCCGCACTGCTCTGGCCGACCCACTGAGTACACATAACTAAGTCCAGACTAATTTTTTCATTGAAAATACTATATGTAGAATTACCCTCGCTATCTTGTGCTGGGGTTATTATTATGGTAATTTTTTCAATAGTGAGGAAGTTCAAATCTTAGTTCACTTACTATTATTTAAAAAACTTGGGCAAATCACAATATCTCAGTAATTCAGGTTCTTTGTAAAACTGATAATAATACTTTCCTTTCAGAACCAGGAGAGCTGTCACACAGTCACAGTTTAATAAATGTTAATTAATATGAATCAATTCTAAATAGACATGAAAAAAATCTTTGCAAAGGCCTCATTCTTTATAAAGTTTATTTTGAAGCTTTGCTCATTAAAGTGTTCAAGGGCACACATTATTTTTTGATTAACTCCTGGAAAATCTCAGGTTCTGAGGCTAAATGGGTGACAAGAAAGGAAGAAAGAGAAAAAGAACCCTCAACTCAAAATTCCTGTCAATTCACCAAGATTCCCAAATTTTCTTAGAGCTCTTAGCTATTTTAAACAATGAACCTTGAAGACAGTGATTCTACTTATGTTTATATACCTATCTTATTTACAAGGGCTTTACAAATGTACATGACTCATAAAGCATTCATGATATTTAGCCCTGCTCTATCATTTTCTTTTAAAGTTTTTATTTTGAAATAATTTTAGACTTACAGAAATGTTGCAAATATAGTACAGAAAATTCATGCATGCCCTTTACTAAGCTTTTCTTAATATTAATTTATATAATCTTAAAACAACTCTGGAACCCAGGAAATAAACATCGGCACAATACTATTGACCAGTGGTGTGCCACTAATCAGCAGTCTCTCAGGGATGGGATGGCAGTGGGGTGGGGTGGGGATGGGGGGACCTGATCTGTAGTGTTTGCCAGTTTCCTCGTGTTCCTACTACCACTGTGGCCAATTTCCACCTACTAACACATTACTGACAGTGAAATTGCACACAGTCGGCTCCTCTCTGGTGGTGCAAGCCAGCCCCAACACACCACTGCTATTAGCTGAACTACAAACTTTATTTGAATTTCACTAGTTTTTCACCAAATGTCCTTTTTCTGTTCCGGGATCCCACACATAGCACTTAGGGTTGGGTCTCCTTAATCTCTTCCAATCTATGATGATTATCAGACTTTTTTCTTTCATGATCTTGACACTTGATGAGTAGTGATCAGCTATTTGGTAGAATCTCTCTCAATTTTAGTTTCTCACCAGTTGGACTGAGATTTGGCAGCTTTGGCAAGCAACTACCACAGAAGTGATGTTGTATGCTCAGGGATACACGGATGGTATCAATATGTCTTAAGTACTGAAGGTTTTAACCTTGACCAACTGTTTGACAGGTTTCTCCACTACGGCATTCTTATTCTTCTCCTTGCAACTGACATATGACTTGAAGGGGATGATACTTTGAAATTCTTCTAATACCCTGGGATCCTGTTTCTCCTCAAATGTTTGCCTACTGCTTTCAGCATCCATTAGTACAATTATTACAGTGTTGTTTACTAATGATAACACTTATTTTTCTAATTTCCTCTACATTTATTTCAATTACAACTTTTTAACATGGAAATAGTCCTATAGTTACTGTCTATATAGATAAATTAAGTAGAACTGGGTCAAACCTTGTGGATTACTTACTTGCTCTGTCTTTAAACTCATTCTGGACAATTAGTCTATACTAGAAGAGCATACTAAAAGAGGAGTAGGAAAAAGTTTTTGCCAGAACTCTGCTTATTTTTTGGTCAAAGATAGGAGAGTTCTTCTTGAGGCTTTGTGGTTTGCAGGAAAGAAACCGGATGAAGGGAGCAAGGATATGGGATGAAATAGAGTTACCTTTTGCTAACTCAACATGTGATTTCAGAAAGACATATAGCCTCTTTAAGTCTCAGTTTTTTTCTTCTAAAAAATTTTAAAAAATCAATTAGATGCTTTATAAGGTCTCTTTCAATTCAATGGAAGTGTTTCTATGAAACTTTTTTCATAATGGAACAAAAATGAGTGTGATAATTTCACAATAAGTCAGTTTAAATCATATATACAAACATTGTTATCCTTGCATTTCTCTCATATATACTTGTTTTCCTTTCTAAGTCACTGGAAATCCATGTTTCTCTACTACATTGTTCCTCAGTCACCATAGAACAATTAATACTTAATACTTGGTTATTGGTACTCCCTCTAGTATCCCAATATCCAGAAAGATAGGCATAAAGTGTACCCTCAGTACATATTTTTCACTTCCTCTTGAATTTTTGGTTGAATTAATTCCCCAAAATAGATCTTTATGAGACTTTCCTTGAAAAGATTTTATCCCTTATTAATGTAATTAGGATTCTCCCTAGAGTTTCTTACTGTTGAATGTATCAAATTCCATCTTGATATTGGCATGGATATAAATATAGTATTTTCTTCCTCATATTACATTTCCCCTGAGGATAACAGGTTTGAAAATTGGAGCTTAGATATGACATTGAATCTATAGTCCATCAATAGTGATCAATGCAAACCAGATTCAGGGAAGTGATCCATGTCCCCAAGCAAATATAAAAATCAATTTTACCTGCTTCATCAATTCATATCTTGGCTGTGTTACATTTTTTACTTTTCTTTCATTCTTTGAAAACTGCTTATAAGTCATCTGCATGAGGATGTGAGGATTAAGCAGATGGTGATTTCAGCTGCTTGAATGAAAATGCATTATGGATGCTTTCCTCCTTAGATGTAGAAACTATCATATATATAATCTATGACAATATTTCAGCTAGCTTCTATAATTGATGTATAAATTCTATAGGAAGTCTGAACTTTGGAAGATAACTTATGGTTGATTGACAACATCTGACTTGTAAGTGGAATATTTTTCAAATATGTTGTAATGTTGCAATATAACTTTAGGTATTGAAAAGAGTCTAATATCTTAATCCTTTGGGAGAAAGAAATCTTTAAGAAATGTTGCCTTACGTTCATTCTGGTAATAAAAATAAGACAAGTAAATCTTTCCTGTCATGTTTTCAGAAAAGAAGAGGAGAGAAAAAAGGATGAACGTAGATCAAGAAGACCATATAAGTATTTTTCCTCTTTTTTTTGGATTAAATCATGCCTTCTTGCTTGGAAGATTATATTTAATTAGGAAAGGACATGTCAAATAATGTAAATGCATCATGAAGTCACCTTTACAAAACCAAAAATAAGTAGACTACTACTTGAATATCCTTTATCACAACAAATTATACATCCCAATATGGCTTTATTTTGTGTACTAAATCACTTTATTTGATTCATATACTCCTCTCCACGAACTCCTGGATAAAACCTAAAACCACCTTTACTTTTCACAGGTGGGAATTTTCCGTTCTTATCTCTGATTAAGGAGATGCTTTGCTTCCTCTTCCCAGAGTTGAACCAGGCTGGTCCATAGCCTGCAGTTCCTGGCATTGAGAATACATGCTTCTCTGCTTTAGAGGTATTCAGAAGAGGATGTATACTATAACCTCTTGTATCCCTAAAAGGTTAATGAGTCTTATTAATGATTCTTTGTTAAATTAAAAACTGTAGGTGTTTGTTCTGCAATTATCTGCGACCTTGATACATTGTGCTGCATTAACACCTATTATTATTTATCTACACTTTAGACAAATAACTATGAAATAGCAAACTTTATAATAAATGGAATCTGAATTACCATGGAGACAATGTGGAAAATGGAATGTGGAAAGAAAATATAAAAGCAGGCAGAAGTTATGACAAAAATCCAGGTGACAGATGGTAAGAAAGTGAACCAAGGCTTTGAGGATGAGGATGACAAGAGGAAAGCAGAAGAATAAGGATATGGGAAGAAATCACATGAGGAAATCAAGGAAATGGGATCTTAAGAAGATTCTGATGTTCTTAACACTAAGATTATTCAATAGAATTTAAGTAATTTTCTAATCATTCACAAAACTGCTAAAATAAAATATTCATAGATTAAAATTGAACTCACCTCAACTTTTTCAACCTAAACCCACTATAAAAATTGATATGTAATCTCCATATTACTACATTTATTGAGCTGGGAGTATGATATATTTTGCAATATTATATGTTTATCGCTAATATTAACAGTTGATGTCACTGCAGAAAAATCTGAATTTGAGACGATTTAGCATAGGAATTAGCCACATCCTTTTTTCCTCCTCTCTTTTTGACCATTTCACAGTTCATTATCACACCCAACAGAGGGAAAGGTGGATAGGAGAGTAAAAATGAGTCTCTTACTTATCACATACAGGTGTTGATTCCTAAGTCACCTTTTTTTTTTCTTTTTACAAGTACTTTACACTGTGAAGTTACTTTCCTGTAAAAACTGAAATAAACTAAACTTTCCATACATCAGCATTGTGTGGGTCAGGCAAATTCAGCAATGCTTAATTCCCACTGCACATTTAAACTATTCACAGTTGTTGATATATAGGATGTGAGTTTTCACAGCTTAACAAAAAGTTAAAGTAGGACTAATGAAAAAAAGTTATTTTGTCATTAGTCCATACATTGTATTGATTAGCTGTGTTTTTAGAGACTATGTTCCCAAGATTTTCCTGAATTATTAAGACCATGTCTCTTCAGAACTCTTGACAATCATCATATGTATTTATATACCAAATAGAAGCAACAGTACTTTTTCCTATAAATCCAGCTTCAGCTCACTTTGTATTATTTGTTGTTGATGCAGACACCGGGAAACTGCACTAACTTTTAATCCATAAAAATACAATATAAAGAGAAAAAGGCCTTGGGAGTGAGGGTTAGCTGTAAATTTAATCTTTCTTCCATTGGTTAAAACTTTGAACTATCGATTCTTTCCATGTTTATAAAAATAATGCACCTAATTATAATTACAAGAATTACTCAAATGCACAATTGTTCCTAGTGTTACGATGAAATAATTATCAGTCATACACAGATATCAGCTTGGATATATGTGGGATCCAATGGCTACAAGGTCACAGAGCATTTACATCAATGACTTGGGCAGTGATTTTCACGTTTTATGAAAAATGAACTGAATAATGCCATTGGAATTATCAACAACTTAAGACATATACATACACATATGCTTAGACAAAAACCACCAGGAAAACTTGCTGAATTACACCTGCTCACTTGGAGGATTAAGAGAATATTGCTAGCTAGAGGAATATAGAGTTTTGACTGTTACTGGGGCATTGATAATGGTCCAGTCATAAACCTTGGAATCAAGCAGACATGAATTACACTCTGTTTCAGTTAGCTCTATGTTCTTGGTTACTGTACTGGACTTCTCTGAAATTCAGTTTTAATATAGTGATGTAGAATATCCATCTAGGACACTTACTATGAAAACAATTTGGGAATAAGTGAAACAATCAATGAAACAATGTGGGAACAACATCATTCTTGTTTAGAGGCAAAGAACACAAACTGGAAACTGCCTAAATATTCTGGAAATAATTGACCTCATTTTCAAATGCTATATTATTTGTCTATACTTAATAATGCTTTGATTAAATTTATATTGTTTAAATAATTTTGAACTCTTTTCTAATTACACATAGTTCTGATAATTTTAAGTGTTTCTATCATTGATATGTACAAAAAGATTTTATTTTTCTAGGATTTTGAAGCAGTTTTGCACATTTGTGGCAACGTGCAAAACAAAACAAATAAAAAATCTGACTCCTAAAATCTATTTCTGACTCCTAAAGAAGGTATTGTGAACTGCAATTCTCTCATGCCTAATAATAAATATATAACGAGTGCATATTCTAGAGGTTGTGTTTATAAATAACTTTTTAAATTTAATTCACCTTAAAAAAGAGGGTGGTGTCTTAATGCTTCTGTTGCCTAGGCACTAATGATTTTAATTGGAAAAAAATGATATCTATAATAATAAAAATTACCCTCAGTGCTTTTCTAGGGCAACAGCATTATACCAAATAATTAACTATGTACTTTTCAACTATTTATTAAATATTTTCTGAACCTCTCCTAAAGGCAAATACTTAGATGTCATGACTGTCACACACAATTTTTTTTAAAGTTAGACTACTTTACCCAACCATGTCTAAATAAATCAAGAACCTAAAAAAATGCTAAATAAAACGTAAAGCTTAAATAATAATAAAAAATTTGTATTCTAGGTGTTATCACACCAATATCATAATTAACATGCTCAGAAAATCACATTTTTATCAAAGTCAACATAATATATATTTAAAGTAAAACTTGGTATGGGAGTAACACATAACCTGGAAAAATCACAGCTCCAACAAACAAAAACAGTTTCCTGCTAGACAAAGCTCTTTCAAATTACACTGTTGTGATAAAGCAGATTAACTCTCCCAAATGGGATGTTGCCTGCTAGCAGCCCTGCTGACCACTCTAAGTGTTGTATAAGAGACTAAATTTCTCAGGCACTCTGGCAATGTCTTTTTATAAGTGCCATCTGAGCTAAATTTCCTAAATGCAAATCTCTACATAGCTAAATGCAGAAGCAATGTGAGTTGGCTTTAACAAATTCCAAAGTATGGCACATAAAGCCTTGTAGTGGAAAATGCAGAACTGTGGCTTGCAAGCTGAGTTCACACTTGATATTAACCTTTTTGTGCACCACTGTAGGATTTGTGGCTTTTAGATTTCAGTCTGAATTACATAGGAAATGAGGTTGGATATGTCATTATTCAATGGCACAATCACACCTTGCTCTTTGCAGACAGCAACAATATGTAGAGCAGCATTTTTCAAACTTTGCCATGCATACAAATTACCTGGGGATCTCGCTAAAAAACAAATTTTGATTCACTGGTCTGGAAAAGGGCCTAAGATTCTGCATGTCTAACAATACCCTCGGTGACTCCTATGCCATGGTCCAAGGCCTCGCTTTGTGTATCAAAAGTATAGAATAGTATTTCCCGTCCAAGGAAATACAATAGGAGCCACATATATGGTTTTAGTTTTTTAATATCCACATTAAACAATCTTTTTAAAGGTGCAGTTAAATTTATTAATTTATTTTAGTAAAATAAATATATCTAAAATATGATCATTTCACCATATAATAAATATACCATGGATAATAAGATCTTTTACATTATTTTGTGAGTACTCTCTTCAAATCCGGAGTGTTTTATACTTACGGCACATCACTGTCTGTACTAGCCATATCTCAAATGCTCAATAGCTACAGGTGGCTAGCAGCTACTATGTTGGACAGCACAGGTATAAAGATATTTATGTGATATAGAAAAAAGCAAAATAATTAACATTTTACTGGTGAAATGGTAGGTTCTGTTTTTTCTAAACCCATCCTTTCTTTTTAACCAATGGGCTCTGGGTGCTTTCTCTTGAAGTACAGTCTATCATAAAAGCACCCATAATTTATTTAATTCCTGCTACAAAAATAAAACCAGCCTAAATCAGACCACTGGAGATCTTGAAACAGAATAATCAGAGAAAGGCGCAAAGCAGGGGTAAAAGCCACAATAGCAGGAATGGAAATAAGTTCCTTCACCAAATATTTTCTTGAGCATCTACTCTGTTCCAGCCACTGTGCTAGCAGTGGAATTAGAACAATGAACAGTAATAAGGCATTTCCTGTTATCAGGGCTCCTGAAGACTGAACAGGGAAAAAGGGACAGAGATAAGGAATCAGACTGTGGTAGTCTGCATCAGTAATTGCTGTATGTCAATGATAGGAAAGGCTATGAAGGAAAATATTTACAGAATTTGGCAATATGAAATGGGTATGTCACAGCTTGGTTACGTAACAGTTTGATACTAATGTCCCATATTAGGCAAATGAAAGTTTTCAGTGACCATGGTATTAAAAAATGTAGGTTTGACTATATGTACAGAGATACTGAGGTTGAACTCAGCTTTTATAAATTTTCATTTTAAAAAGAAAACACCCTGAGTCCATAGCACTGTTGAGGCTATTAGCAGGTGCTGAGTTTGAACAGTTTAGAACATACATTATTGCTTTCAAGTTACCAGGTCCCTCTTAATTGTAACAGAAGTTTTCCAACCAGTAGAGTAGTCTGCATCATTGCTCATTCCTCTTTTAGTAAATATTCCTCTCTTTGGTTTCGTCCTATGCCTCTAGCTATGCCTTCTTACAATCCTCTCCTCTGTCCTGTCTCCATAGCTAGGTTCTAATTGCAAAGTGTCCATGAATTGATCCTGAACCTTCTTCTCTTCTTTATATAGACTCACTCATGGTGAGCATGCTGAGGCCTATCTAGCAACACCACCAATTTTTAAGTGGTGCCAAGAATTCACTCTCTGATCTTCCAGATGACTAAAATTTTCTCTCAACTATATATCTGGCATTTCAAACTTCACATACTATGACTATAATTCTTTATTAATGATTTTTCCTACTTCTACTTATTTCCTAGTCTTCTATCTTAATAAATAGCATCATAGTCTATACAACTGCTTAGACTAGAAATGTAAGAACTGATTTCTATTCTATTGATTTTAAATACAAATATATATTTTGAATGTGTCCCCTTTTCTCCAACTCCATTACAAACACTTTAGTCCAAATCATCATAATTTCACACTTGAACTGCAGCAATGGCTTTTATTCCTGTTTCCCTACAATTGATTCTCCACCTTGCAATTAGAATGCTCTCTATAAAAGTCAAATCAGATAGCGAATGCTTAAGGCTCTTTGGAGGATTCGCATTCCACTTAGAATAAATTCCAAATTTTTTACTAAAGCATAAAATGCTCTAAATATCTGGCCTCTGCCTATATCTTTATTTGACCTCCTACTATGTCACAGTCACAATACACAAGTTACATTAATTTCTTCTCTGTTTCTGGAAATCACCAAATACTTTCTTAACCTTGATCCCTTGTATTTCCTGCTCCTTTTGTATAGAATGTTCCTCTTCCAGTTCTTTTTATGGCTGACTCCTCTTTGTCATTCAATTTTCATATCAAATGTCATCTCCTACTTAGACCAGCACTATCACTACCTCTCCTGTCAATTACACTTTCCCAGATAACCTTGCTTATTTCCCTCACAGTACTTGTTTCAATGTATAATTGTCTTCTGTATTTATTTACTTGCTTTTGGGTTCTGACTATCATAATAGCAGATAAGTTTCCCGATCCTGGCATGTATTAGAATATGCTAAAAGTGTTTGTTAATTGGTTGTTGAATGAACTGAATGACTGTAGGAAGAACTAAGTTCTCCTCTCAGTGCTACTTACAAATTGTAGACACTAATCTCTCTGTCTCAGTTTCTTTGTGAGGTAAATAATCATCATCATATGGGTTCCTACTTTAAGATAAGAGTTTATGACTTCATGAAGAAAGAAAATGGATAATGAAAAAAAATTAATAGTGACATTTATTTACTATAAAACATTCATGCCAACTGGCCAATATATCCATGAAATCACTCAGTTATGCTGAAACCACAATTCTGGAAGAATCAGTAATAGACATCAATTCAATTTTGTCTGCTAATGTTGGGAGAAGTATAGAGATAATACCAAATGGCAGATTCTGCACTTTTTTAACTGTGTTTTGCTTTGAAAATACTAAATTGCTTTGTAGTCTCCAAGCATAGGCAAGCCAGAAAATGGAGATAAGTATGGCAGAAATGTGTTCCATTGTTAGGACAAAATATTTCAGGATAAATATTAAAATTGATCATGAAAAAGTTTATGTATATAGTCAGAAATTGACTATGCTCATATAATACCACATGGTTATAGACACTAACAATTTAAGGTTGGTTCAGTTGTACTGATGCTTATGTGTGCTTCTATCTCTGTAACTTACTATCCATGAAACTATAGATACAGCCAGAAATGTCTTACATATGTATCTTATGTTAATATAATAGATTTAAATTTGTAGTGTGCATCCTTTCACTTAAAAATATCAACCTGTTTTTGCTCATGCTTTGCAAATCTGTATTTAATCCAGTCTATTCCTTATGTCTATAGAGAGATTTGCTGTCAATTTATTTTTATTTTTCCTTATCAGATCACATTTTTACTCATCAGATCATTACTTATCATGAACAAGTAGTGTTTTCAAAAGGATCAACACCCGAGGAGTGTGTGGAAGAATACTGTGTTTATCTAAGTGTTAAGTTTCAATGATTTAATCAGGTAGTTAAGTGACTGAAGTTTGGTTTAATTCTGAGCGGTTTCTTGTGCTTCATGAATAAAGACATAAACATCTTGTACTGTCATGGGAGTTTACTTCTCCTGAGATTGTAACTAGGCCATCTCTGTCTCTCTCTCTATATATATGCCTCCGGGATCAGGAAAGGAAGTTAGAGCCCCTGCTGGCAGAACATCCCACAATCAATTGTTAGATATTAAGTTCCTCTAATCTAGACATTATCCAATTTTGTTAAGAATAATTTATAACTGAGATGTGCACATCAGAGCAGGAGTATTCAACTCTCTTGATGTGCTGCTGTCATCAGTTGCAAAATTGACTGCCAGCAGGTTGTTACTAATAATAGTGTACTGATTGTGAAGAGTATTTACTTAATAAAATAAGTTCATAGAAATTTCCTCACATAACAAAAGAGTGATGAGAAAAAGAGGATCACTACTCGCTTGCCACCTACAAGTAATGATACTGGTGTTGTGGTCATTATACATTATTGGATTGCATTGTAACTCCCTCTTCAAGCCAATTTTTATCCAATATTATCATGGTCTATTCCAGTATGTTAAGAAATTGAATGCTGTCTGCCAGAAGCATGCTGTATCGATTAAATTCTCAAAACCAGTTTCAAAAGAAAAACTGTATTGGAGTATAATGTCTCAAGTTATATAACAAAAAAATACATATATATATATATATATATATATATATATAATTATATTCCATTCAATCAATATATTGGATGGTATACATTATGAGCCAAGTATTAATCAACATGTGTTAAAAGCAGTTTATAAGAATATAGATTTAGTAAATAAAATTTAGTCTTGTAAACAATGACTGGAAAATATTAATAGTCACCAAATTAAAGAGTTTTTAAAAATTATAATAGTTTACCTTGAATTTATTTACCTTCACATGTCAACACTGGTATAGTTACTTTCATTTTAATTCTTAGGTTCTAATATTTTTCATCTTCCTACACTGTTCTGGTCAAAACTTAATTTGCTTAATAAAAACTAATTCCTTCTTGTTTATGAAATAATAATGGAGGTAGAATAGCATTAATTCATCTACCCAACTGCTATGAAATCAGATTCTCTTCAGTGATGTTGGCTTATGACTTAAGACATTTAAAGCAGTGAGGATAATGCTTTGTACATAGTTGAAATTCCATAAATATCATTATTACGACTATTTCGCCTGCCTTACAGAGATTTGTATCCAATTCCAACTGCTTCTTGATGCATTCTCATTGTTTCCCTTCTACCCAAACATCACAGTATGTAGGGAAACCTGGGGATGCATACAATTTTACTCTTGGATGTGGACATTTTTCACTGACAGAAGACCAACCTATGTTATAATAATATAATATCCATGTTATTCATAAACCCAGTTTTATATATTTATTTGTATTTCTTAGATTAATAACATATTTTTTTCTTTGTTCCTGGGTTTATCGAAATATGTTATTGAAATGTGTCCTTCCTTATCAATTGAAAACCTAAAATTTAAGTTACTTAACCATATTCTTATTATTGCCATAATATTATCTAGGATGTGACTACAAAACAACCGAACTGATATGAAATCACTATTTGCACAACATTTCAACCTCCAGACATTTCCAGCCTAAAATTTTCATTCAAGAAGTTCTTCAGTGATTAATCAAGAGGGAACACATTATGAGAATGGTGCTATAAAGATTTATTCCTAAAACTCTTCATTTCTGTGCTACTCATATAAAGGCTTTAATAATACATTTAAACACACAAAATATACACATACATACATACATATATATAAATTGCTAATTAATATTTTTATATTACTTATTTGTCATAAGGAGTACAAAGTATAGAAAGGGACAGTTTATTAATATTAGGGACACTGTAATATTATGGAATAGGATTCATTGGTAGATATTTTCTAATTACCAGTGATTCACTGTCCATTAATGAATTGTAGCTCACATCTGAGTTAAACAGAAACATTTGGAAACAATCTTCCAGTTGGCTTTATATCATTACACTAATAGAATTTAACAAAATTATTTCTAAAACATTGCCTTTTATTAATTGCCATTTTTAGAGACTAATATCAAAGTAACTTTCAAAATTAAGGCTTTTATTATATAATCATATTTTAAAGGTATGCTCTCAGTATTTACATTTTAAACAAAAAGACATAGGCTCAGTTTGGTTATATAGACTAAATAGCCTCAATTTTAGTTTTAGGCATTCCATTTTCATAGATATCATGAAATATATGAATTATTGTTTATGAAAAATCTATTGTATTTTATCTATAATTAATACATATACAACAAATCAGATATTTATTAAAAAATACATATATTCTTCTATTTGTTTTGCTGAATCAAGAGATTAAATGAGGATAGACTGAATGGGAGCACTTACGGCTGCTAAGTATGGAAATCTTCCTCTGCATAGAGTAAAATATGTGTTAGGTGACCTTTAACTTTTCAGGTTAGTAGAATGTCAGCTGCCACGACGCCTCTGTGCTCCACAGCATTTTTATCCAAGGTTAACAATATTTTTTAGTTTTATATTTTTGTTGAGCAATACTGAGACATTAAAAAAAAAGGGGAGATTTCAAACCAACCACAACTCTGCTAAAAATGAAAGCATTTGACTAGAATTTTAAGGAACGTTTTTTGTTAGCTCTAAAGTTCTAGGATTAATTAAAGTCAGGATTAAAAATATCTGAGAATACATATTCTGTATTAAAAGGCTTTTAAAAGTAATGGGTTTCAGGAAGTATTTTTATTGGAACAGGACTGCCCACTCTTTTTTGTAATCTTTTCCTCATGACACATTGGTTATATGGTTCTCAGGCTCCCTCCCATGTTTCTTTCAAAAGGAAACCAAGAGCTCTACTGGTGCCAGGAAAGGTAGCATTTTGTCACTGGAGAAAATAATTGTTAATGATTCAGTTTCCCTGTGTCAAAAACAAATGAAAGCCAAGGTATAGAATTAAAATAAGTAAAGTGGCACATCCACCAATGCCTGCAGGGGATTCATATGCAATAGACTTTCCGCTCTCTGTCTCTCATAGTGTTGTGGTGAGGACTAAATTAGTAAATGCATGTAAATCCCTTAGAGCAGTGCCCGCGACAAGGAAGTGCTCAATAAATGTTAGGTTTATTATTATTATTATTATTACTATTATTATTAATTCTATCTAGGAGAATTAATTTTACCAAATTTCCACAAAGATTTCATTATATAATAGATCCCAAGAAGACTATTCTTTTGATTATAAAATCACTATAAAATCATTAATTAACATTAAGTCAAGATTAAAAATTCCATCCAAATTGATGTAATGTCTCTGTTTTTCTATAGCTAATAAGTTAGACAACATGCAGTCAAAATTATTAGTTTATAGTTAGATCGTTCACATTATGGATTATTTATAATATGGCTTTAATCATAATCTGACTTCTGCTTGACATGACACTTCTAAGTCATCTCTATCTGCTTCTAGTAGGCATTTATTAGGGGATTCCAAAGTAATTTTGGTATTGCTCTAGTTGAACACTATCATTCAAGCAAACATGCTGTTGAAACTACACACAGTGCATCCCAAAGGTAAGTGTAAACGGCTTTGGCATTAGCTATGCTGCTATTGCTTTCTATTAGTGTGAATCATCAAGAGTTCAGTTAATAAAAAAAACTGTTCTAACCAATACAGTTTTTTTTATTTTTAACACATGGAAAAGGACCAAAATGTGATGTGGCCAAACAATAAAAAGCATTTTCTTTGGATGATGACATTTAATTAAAAAAAACATATGTATATATATATATATATATATATACATACACATATATATGTATTTTTTTCCTTTATAAGGATATATATGTTTTAAATCTCACAAGTTTCTTATTATGATGAGTGAAAAAGCTAGTCAAAATGTTATATGATTCCATTTATATGAAAAGTCCAGACTAGATAAATACTTACAGACAAAAAGCAGATCAGTGGTTGCCAAGGGCCAGGGGACTTGGGTCAGGGGAGATGAAGAGACTGGTAATGGGTGTGGATTTCTTTTTGGGGTAATGGAAATGGCCTATAATTAGAATGTGACAATGGTTGCACATCTGTGAATCTATTAAAACCACTGAATTATGTACTTCAAATGATAATTCTGTTGTATGCAAGTTATACATCAATAAAGAGGTTAAAAAACTAGTTTCTTAAGAGAAACTTATTTTCAGTGTTACAAATGACTAGATGTAAAAAAGCCTAAATTACTATTAAAAAACAAATTACTATATGAAAAAAGCCTAAAAAGTGTCTGTAAAAATGTTTCATTAGTCAAAGATTGTGACAAAATAAGTTAAGGGGATAATAGGTGAAATAAGTGAAGGGAATAATAAGGCATACACATTCAATTATAAAATAAATTATTCATGAGAACAAAAGTATAGCATAGGGAACACAGCCAATAATATTGCAATATCTTTGTACATTGACAGAAGACAATTACACTTATTGTGAACATTTCATAATGCATATAATTGTCAAGTCACTATGTTCTGCACCTGAAAATAATATTATATTGTATATCAGCTATATTTAAATTAAAAAATAAAATAAAATAATGTCATGACATAATAAAATCTCAATCATCATCAACATATGTATCCGCATTATACTGTAATGGCTATGTACAATTTGACTGATTTAAAAAAATTGGAATTGTGATGCCACCAGTAAAACTTATAATGAAAGTTTCATGAATGGTTTGTTCCAACTAAAAATTTCCATCCACAGTTCTAATCTTTCTTGAGAATGTAGGGTAGTACAAATTATGTCATTTACATGTCCAAACAGAGTAAGAACAACTATTAATCATTATGTACTGTGGTTGTTCAGCATTTCTTTCAGAAATTGCTTTTTACAGAGCCAGGATGAGGTAGGTGGCATTAAGTAGAAGAGTTGAGAGGTACAGAAATTGAGAAACAAACAGGGATAAAGGAGAATATATATTTTATTCCTTTTCACTCCAAAGGGAATATTATATATAAATAAAACATACGTATATATTTGGCATACACACACAAGCCATGCCCAGGACATGCTAACCCCTTCCCTAAACCCTCCTAATCCATGTAGTGCTTTGCCACTAACAGTGCCACGCCTTACTTTTGACATAACTGATTTCACAGTTGCTGATTCATCATAGATTCACAGGAAGGAATATACTCACTTATATAATATCACAAAAGATATTTTCTATAGCTTCATAGATCTCTCATAGTTACCCATCTGAACCATATGAACTTAGCAAGGTTCATAAGGGAAATAATGCTGATAACAATATCTGGTTAAAAGGAATAGAGGGAAAAAAACACAATCTTAAAGTTAACTTTTTTTTACTTACTGATAATATTACTAAGATGAATTAATAACAGTATCAAATGCATTTTTAGTTGTCAGCACATTTCCAAAAATGTTGACAATAACTCTCTTTTTAGAAATTTTTAACTATCATTTCCCCTTTAAGCTTATGAGAGCTGTTTACAGGGTTTGTTGTTAACATCTCCATTCGGGATTATTACAACTAAATATGTAATATTTGGAAATATAGACTATTTAAGTATATAATACATATATATGTTTATATGTTCATGTATCATAAATAACTTCAAGATTCTGTGTCATAGTTTATGTTCATGAATTACTATAAAGCTATAGAAATCAAGACAGTGTGGTATGGATGAAAGGATGGAAAGTTGATCAATGGAATAGAATAGAAAGCCCAGAAATAGACCATGTTAATACAGTTTAGTGATCTCTGACCAAGGAACAAAGGCAATACAATGGAACAATATTAACAGTATTTGCAAAAAATGATGCTGGAGCTACTGTATATCCATACACAAAAAATAAATCTAGACACAGATCTAATATCCTTTGCAAAATTAACTCAAAATAGATCACAAACCTAGATATACAATTAAACATTATAAGACTCCTAGAAGATAACACAGGACAAAACCTAGCTGACCTTAGGTATGGCAATGACTTTTTAGGTACAGCACCAAAGTCATAATTCATAAAGGAAATAACTGATAAGCTTGACTTCATTAATAAATAAAATTAAAAACTTCAGCCCTGCAAAAGACATTGTCAAGAAAATGAGTAGACCAGCCACAGCCTTGGAGATAATTTTTGCGAAAGAGACATCTGATTAAGGACTTTTATCCAAGATACATGATAAACTATTAAAAATAAACAATAAGAAAACAACCTGATTAAAAAATGGGCCAGAGACCTTAGCAGACACCTCACCATGGAAAATATACAGATGGCAAATAAGCACATGATATCATATGCCATCAGAAAAATGTAAATTAAACAATGAGATATCAATACAATGACCAAAAATCAGAACACTGATACCACCAAATGCTGGCTAACAAGTAGAGCAACAGAAATTCTTTTATTGTAGGTGAGAATACAAAATAGTACAACCACTTTGGAAAACAGTTTGGTGGTTTTTTACAAAACTAAACATAGTCGTACCATATGATTCCTTTAAGGTAATAAGGTGTTCCACAATAATTTACATTGGGACAATGGGTAGTCTCTACTTGGTATACTTAGGTGGCCTGCTAACTTAACGTCGGGGCTTAAAATGGATTGTTACTGAAAAAATTCAGAAGCAAGACATGCAATCTAGAGCAGTAAAGATGTAGACTTGGAGACCACATCTCTGTCACCAAATAGTAATTCTACTTTTAAAATAGCCTGGATTTTTACCAACTAATTTAATTTTTCCAATGCTATGTTTACCTGTTAAATGGAGGTTGTACCTTAGAGGTTGTTGTGAAAATGAGAGATATATAGTACCAGACTATCACACTATATATAAGAGCCTAATGAGCATCTGTTACAGTTTTATCACTCAGCTCTGCTTCTCTGTGTTTACATTACATCTTTTCTATGCAAAGTGAACAGTGAGAAATTCCTTACTACACCATTTTTGTAGCCTTAGGCTACGTTAGATGCTATAGATAAACATACACACAGTTTCCCTGCCTTCAAGATGCTTGCATTCATTATGAATCACAGATTAGCAAATATCCCAAGGTATTAGAGTATACCAGGGATACATCCTGTAACTCTTACCACAATTAAAAAAAAGAGAGAGAAATCATGTCTGAATGAAATGGCCAGTGAAGACTTCAAAGAGAATTTTTTCTGTCCACTGAGATGCTTTTTTTTTGGAATCATCTAAATGGCTCTCCCCTTGCTTATGCACATTCTTGCCTCTGCACATTTTCCTAGATTTTTCCATAAGCCTGAATGCAACAGAGATAATCAACTCCAGTATTTGAAAAATATCTAATCTTTATTTCCATTTATAAAGTTTAAATGATCCTTGCTGAAAGTGAATTAACTCAAAAAATACTTCAAAGGAGAGCTGAAGTCATAAACTCAAGTAATATATAATAGACCAGTTTTTACTAATTTCCAAACATGAACTACACTTCTCTTACTAGTAATATTTACTAATAATAACTAAAATAAATAAAATTTAAGCAGACAAGATTAATAAATAAATAAGAAGAAATTATCCTTTATAAAAAGTATAAAAACAATTGCCTACTAATTTCAAAATGTAATACTATTTTAATTTTACTACAAAGCATTTAAATGTTTAATTCAAGTTAAAAATTTTGCTAATTTAGTTTATATTCATTTTTGTATTTCATAATTTTTTGACATGTTGACTTCTGTGATATAAAATCAATCCAAGGAAATGGTGAATGAAGTTAGTTTGCTTAATTAATCCACTACAATACATATGGCTCCCAGATATAATACGACTTTGATAGTTATTCAGGGGAGATGCTGACTTAAAACACTAACTTGAACATACCAATCAGCTGTACCAGGTGGTTGCCTCATGTGGGGAGAGAGCAGGAAGGGTGGGTATGCTTTACCATTACACTGCCTAGGTTACACCAGTGATCTGATCTTACTTACAACATCTGATGTATGAACCAAGGAGAACCACATCATTTCCCCATGCCTCAATTCCTCATCCTAAAATGGGCATGATGATAGATAGCATCTATAAGAGTCTTTGTTTAATCATTAAAGTGCTTAGGACAACAAAGGACGCATAAGCTGCTGATGAAAGTTACCTCTAATTATTATCTATGCTTTCAAAAGGGAAAGACTGAATCCACTGAAATCTGAATGGGAGATAGAATAATATGAAACATGCTTAAAATTTATCCAAATTCTACTTAATCTAAAATACAGGTCAAGGGCTTCATCCTCTGTGTGGTCCACCTTATTCCCTTTGGCCAAAGTGACTACCCCTAACCTGAACTAACAGCATGTACTTTAGTACCACTTATATGGCTCATAAGGCAATTAATCCTTAATATTGTGCATTTTACTTATACCACAACTTGACATCTCGCCTTCAGGCCTTGTCTCCCCAATTAAATAGTGAACTCTTGAGAGGAGAAACCTTGCTCTGTACTTACTGCTACCTTCAATAGTCCCTGGCAGAGTGCTTTGTATGAGTAGGAGTTCATGACTCGTTCTTCAGATATAGATTTCTATCACTTAGAGTTTCCTACTGAATTTGTCATATAGTATAATAACTATATTACATTGTGAGTCACTGAGGGCAGGGTCTATAATCTTCTCTATTTCAAAAACTTGCCTTAGTTTCTGGGATAGGGTATGTGTTTTAGAAAATTCAATCAATGAACAAAGAGGATAAATTCTCCTGCTTATACTTGGAGGAGGGCTTGATTATCTGTATAGATATAAATTAAATCAGAGAATCAAAATAAGAGGATAGATAACAAATTTAGTCACCTGAGAATTTAAATATTTAAGTTTTAGATTGATGCCATCAATTCTTCTGGACAAAATGCTCTATCACCATTAGAAAATACTGTACACCCCATTCCAAAATTATACTATTGACCCACTTATTTTCTAAGAGTGTAAGATTAAGTAAAAGCAGATATGCATGAATCATGACAATATAATTGAAGATATTTGGAGTCATATTAGATGTCACATTGAAAATATTTCTTTGACTTCTCTTTCAATATGCTTTGGAATTTTTCCTCTGCATATGTATGGGTATATGTGAGTATATACATACATGTGTACATACATATGTGTGTGTGCTCCACATATGAATTCATGAGGAAACTGTCGAAATAAGGCATAGTATACATCATACTAAAGTAAGAGTATAGGATATAAAATATAGTAAATATTTCTAGTAACAGAATTTATTAAAATCTTGAGCCAGATCATGATTTTCCAGAAGGTAAAAAAAAAATGTATTTTAAAACAAATGATGAGAGTAAAAACAAAGGACACAAATTAGTTTCAAAACCTGCAAAGCCCTGATATAAAAATAGAGTACATTCTTGTGTCAATTTTCAGAGGTTAATTTTACTACTGATATCTGGTTCATATGAAATAATAAGTTATGATGCCTCCAGCTCGTTGAGACTCTTAGTGAGATTCATTGCTGATGAGTCATTATTTTGATTCCTGTTAGACTGACTTGCTGTGATTTGTTCCTGATGGCAGACCTGAGCAATAATGCTGATAGTAATTTGTATTAAATGCAGTAGAATGAAGCACACAACTAATCACTGCTTGACTATGTCCATCATGAACAAAAAGAAAATGTAAAATAAACTTCCTTCCAATTTGATGTTGTAGACAAAAAATATTGAGATCACAGATAAGTTGAGCTTAATTTGAATAAAATTAAAAAATTTTTCTTTACTGAATTTTCCTAATGTCAAAATACCAGTATTTATAAAAGAGCAAAAACTAAAGATACACCCATACTTTGCATAGAGTTTTAGGTAAATGTTATAATATATACAATTAAAATAAGCTCTAGAACACAGAGCTTACTTTGGGACATTATTTATACGAGACTACTGAAACATTGGGTTACTTTCTATGACTCAGTATCATAGTTTGAATTGTGTCCCACTGCTACCAATTTTTAAAAAATGTTGAAATCATAACTACCACTACCTGTTGAAATCATAACTACCAGTACCTGTAAATAAGAACTTTGTAGATGTGATGAAATTAAGATGAGCGCCTTAGGCTGGGCCCTGATCCAGTATGACTGGTGTCCTGTTATGATGATGGAGGTAAATTGGAGTGACAGAGCTGCAAGCCAGGGAATGCCAAGGACTGATGGTCCCCACTAGAAACCAGGAAGAGACAAAGAAGGATTCTCTTCTAGAGGTTTCAGAAGGAGCATATCCCTGATGACATCTTGATTTTTTACTTTTAGCCTCCAGAACTGTAAGACAGTTTGTTTTTTAAGCTACGCAGTCTGTGGTACTTTGTTACAGCAGCCCTAGAAAACAAATACACCCAAGTACAGGATTTATAGTGTGAGGAAATAAAACACAACGGTAAAAGCAGCCTGAAACATAAGGAGTCCAAAACAGGCAGGGGAGAGAGATTCTGGCTTGACTTATTCAAAGATTGTTTCAGGCACCGAGCTATGCAATTGAATTATGTTTGGCTAGTCACTTTGCCACCACTGATTTCATAATTACACACAGCTTTCTTAAAAAAATGCTACCAAGTACCTCTTAATAAAATTGTATGAGACTGTGAACCTTTCTTGTAGATGCAGAAAGGACTGATGATTAAAAAGCCAAGAAACTCATATACAATATGATATTTCTATGCAATAATTGAAATTAGTGTAATAATCTAAAATCATTCATGTTTGTTTGGATTAAAAATTCTGAACATGATTAAGAAAGTATAATAAGGTAATTGAGAAAGATATACTAACTATCCTGAAAAATCATAAGATCACAAGACTTATGGAATCATTTTTAAACCAATAATATCATTTTTGGAAGCATATCTGCCCCATAAATAAATATAAATTGGTTAATTTGCCTATTAAATGAAAAAAATTCTAAATGGGATCATAAGGTAAAACTAGTCTATGATATATAAAAAGCATATAGTTAGAATTATTCAGAAAGTTTGAAAATAAAAGAATGGGCAAAGGTAGATAGAAAACAAAGTATAATATCACTTGCAAATAATTTTCAATTGATAACAAGCAATATGAAGTAAAGACAAAAAGTACAGTTTTAATGCAAAAATCTGCAAGACACAATAAAGCTCAAAAAGCACAAATTTCAGGACGTTCAAGAGAGAAATCCATGATAAGTATTATGATATTCTAAGTCACCAATGAATGAAGTACATGAAGAGGAAGTATATGACAGGTAAAATTGATAAAACTTAAATACATAAAATATGTCAGTGTATATATTTATGAAGGTGTGAATATAAAGAATAAAAAGTTGGAATTTGAATGAAGTGACAAAATTTATAAAATAATTAAAATATATAAAAAGGAAAGTGATTCCTTATCAAGGGTCCATCAAATCACCACAAAAATGACCATATGTTCGGCTACAAAAACTCAAACACACTTTTGAAATTCTCTGATAACAAACAAATTAAATTAAAATTTAACACAATGTAAAACAAAGAGCTTCTACAACCAGGGCATTAAAAAATACTTTAAGAGAATTCTTTAAAAAGAAAATCAAAATAGATGTTGCATACCATCTAGAAAATAGCAATGAAAATAGCAATGCTAACATCACATCTCAGAACTTATAGGGTATTGCTGAAGCAGTACACAGAGATAAATCAGCTGTATAGTAATAAGAAAAATGAAAATAAGGAAATTAGGCTGTTTACAAAATAATTAGAAAAATGACAGTATAGGTAAAATAAATGAATTAATGAAGATAAAATCACATATTGATAAATAAGAAATTACAAAATTACTAGAATTAATAAATCAAAAGCTGGTTTTTAAAAAATAAAAACATAACATTTTTGACACTGGTATCTAACTTAATAAAAATATAGAGAAAACAAAAGTAAACAAAATAAAAAATGGTAATCAGAAATTTTAAGAAGAAAAAAATTATAACTGTGTGCTGATGGATGGTAACTAGACATATTGTGGTCATCATTTCACAATATATACAAAAATGAATCATTATGTTGTACACTGAAACCAAAATGATAGTATACCTCAATTATATCTCAATTAAAAAAAAGTAATGAGGCAGTAAGCATATAGAAATTTTTTAAATCATAAAATATGCTTTGTTCAAAGTACTAGAACTAATATCTGAATTCACCAAAGTTGCAGAATACAAAATTAACACACAGAAATCTGTTGCTTTCCTATACACTAATGATGAACTAACAGAAAGAGAAATCAGAAAACAATTCCATTCACAATTGCATCAAAAAGAATAAAATACCTAGGAATAAACCTAACGAAGGAAGTGAAAGACCTGTACTCTGAAAACTACAAGACACTCCTAAGAGAAATTAAAGAGGACACTAACAAATGGAAATGCATCCCATGCTCTTGGCTAGGAAGAATAAATATTGTCAAAATGGCAATACTACCTAAAGCAATCTACAGATTCAAAGCAATCCCTATCAAACTACCAACAGCTTTCTTCAATGAACTGGAACAAATAATTCTAAAATTCATATGGAACGACAAAAGACCCCGAATAGCCAAAGCAATCCTGAGAAGGAGGAATAAAACGGGGAATTATGTCCCCTGACTTCAAGCTCTACTACAAAGGCACAGTAATCAAGACAATTTGGTATTGGCACAAAAACAGACCCACAGACCAGTGGAACAGAATAGAAAATCCAAACATTAACCCAAACATATACAGTCAATTAATATTTGATAAAGGAGCCTTGGATATACAACGGGGAGATGACAGCCTCTTCAGAAGCTGGTGTTGGAAAAACTGGACAGCTACATGTAAGAGAATGAAACTGGACTACTGTCTAGCCCCAAACACAAAGGTAAACTCAAGGTGGATCAAAGACCTGAATGTAAGTCATGAAACCATAAAACTCTTAGAAAAAACCATAGGCAAAAATCTCTTGGACAAAACATGAGCGACTTCTTCATGAACATATCTTCCCCGGGCAAGGGAAACAAAAGCAAAAATGAACAAGTAGGACTATATCAAGCTGAAAAGCTTCTGTACAGCAAAGGACACCATCTGTAGAAAAGAGATCCTACAGTATGGGAGAGTATATTCATAAATGACGTATCTGATAAGGGGTTGACATCCAAAATATATAAAGAACTCACGCACCTTAACAAACAAAAAGCAAATAATCCAATTAAGAAATGGGCAGAGGACATGAATAGACACTTCTCCAAAGAAGAAATTCAGATGGCCAACAGGCACATGAAAAGATGCTCCACATTGCTAATCATGAGAGAAATGCAGATTAAAACCACAATGAGATATCACCTCACACCAGTGAGGATGGCCAACATCCAAAACACAAACAACAACAAATGTTGGCGAGAATGTGGTGAAAAGGGAACCCTCCTACACTGCTGGTGGGACTGCAAATTAGTTCAACCATTGTGGAAAGCAGTATGGAGGTTCCTCAAAAAACTCAAAATAGAAATACCATTTGACCCAGGAATTCCACTCCTAGGAATTTACCCTAAGAATGCAGCAGCCCAATTTGAAAAGGACAAATGCACCCCTATGTTTATTGCAGCACTATTTACAATAGCCAAGAAATGGAAGCAACCTAAGTGCCCATCAGTAGATGAATGGATAAAGAAGATGTGGTACATATACACAATGGAATATTATTCAGCCATAAGAAGAAAACAAATCCTACCATTTGCAACAACATGGATGGAGCTAGAGGGTATTATGCTCAGTGAAATAAGCCAAGCCGAAAAAGACAAGTATCAAATGATTTCACTCATATGTGGAGTATAAGAACAAAGAAAAAATACTGAAGGAACAAAACAGCAGCAGACTCACAGAACCCAAGAACGGACTAATAGTTACCAAAGAGAAAGGGACTGGGGAAGATGGGTGGGAAGGGAGGGATAAGAGGGAAAAAGGGGCATTACGATTAGCAGATGTAATGTTGGGGGGGCACGGGGAGGGCTGTACAACTCAGAGAAGACAAGTAGTGATTCTATAGCATCTCACTATGCTGATGGACAGTGACTGTAATGGGGTTGGTGGGGGGGACCTGATGAAGGGGTAGTTTAATAACCATAATATTGCACATGTAATTGTAGATTAATGATACCAAAATAAATTATTTAAAAAAAATTCTTTGTTTAACTCTTCAAATACACTTGAAAACTTAGATGAAATAGAATATTTTTAGAAAAATGGACCTAACCCTAGGAGAGGTAGATAATTCTAAGCACTAATTATCAGAGAAGAAAAAGCAAACATTGTTAGACATTTTTCCCCTTTACAGCTCTCACCCTCAAAGCAAAACAGAAATTGACCAGGCCAGAAAATTCCATAGAGGAATTTAACTAAAAATTAAATAAAAGATCATTTTAATACTAACTGAACTGCTTAAAAAATTGTTTTTAATATCTTTTAATTTGTTTTTATTCACCAGAATTAATTTTACTAAGCAGGCATAATAGTGATACCTTCAACTGATGAGAAATACAGATAAAGATAATGATTCTAAAATACTCAAATTATTTAAAAATTCCAAATCAAATACTGACAAACAGAAATTGGCAGCTCAATAAATTATTTATTTCCATTTAATGAAATTTATTGCAATAGGCAAGAATATTTCTTTAGTAAAAAATTGAATGGTATAACATCATCATATAACTATTAAAAAAACAAATATAATCATCTCTTCAGATTATATAGGCATCTATCAAAAACTACCATCCTGCTATATTAAATATTCTAATCAAGGAAGATTAGATGGCTATATTATTCACTTAGTAAAATATATCTGTCTCAATCTAAACATCAACAATATGCTTAGTAGACAAATGTTAGAGACAGTCCTCCTCAAAACAGGGACAAATAATTATTTGTCTAACCATGGTCAATTCATATTTTTCTAAAGGCACTAGCCAATTAAAAACTGACATTAGAGATGTGAAAATTGGTAAGTAGGAGGTAATAGCATTATTCATAAATTATGTGTTTATAAACATGGTAATTACAAGATCACTGAAAAGCTACTCTCTATAATAAGTGAATTAGTAAGCACATAGGCTGCAAGATTAATATAAGACTATAAATTTCATGGAATGTAAAACAATTAGGATCTATATATATGTCTATACCTATACAGACATATATAATCTATATCTATATGTACATACATATGCAGAATAATTACAATAGCAATGCCAACAATCACAAATGGTGATAAAATACATAATAAAATATATAATTAAACAAATAAGGAAAAATGACCTTTTATTCTATTTAAAATTTCAATATCAATACCAGAGAAAGTTGAAATGCCCAAAGACTTTAATAGATGGAAAGTTATACTCTCCTTTTAGATTTGAACAAATTTATAAAGATATATAATTCACCTAAATTAATCTATAAATTTGATGTGATTTTCAATACAACTTCAAAAGCATTCTCATTTTTTTAAGTAAATAAACTAATTTCAAGTTTGTGATGTAAAATTATAGAAACTCCAGACAATGTCTGGAATTTTGGTAAATGATTATATTAAGGAAAAATTAGATTATTCAAGAAATTATGATGGGACACTTCATTTTCATCTGGAAATAAAGACAAATAGTGATCTATCATTCATAGTTTGTACCAATAAATTCCAAATTGATAAAATTTTTATATGTTAAAACTGGAAAACTGCAAAGCAAAAAATTGAAACCAAAAAGCTACAGAATTAGCCATTGATAATTATTTTGGGAATATGGAATACCTTCTAAGTACGATGCAAACTCACAAAATGAGATTTTAAAGTCCCTATAAGGAAGGTAAAGTCAAAGAGCACATAAAATAAAATATTTGTAACTCATACAGATCTACTCTCCCAAGTAAGAAAGGTTGTTTACAATTTACACAAAAGGAATAGAATGAAATATGTGACAAGACCATGGATAGTTCAGAGAATACTGTCATAGATGCTAAATAATCATAATTTAAAACAAAATATTTTCACCTATCTGATTGATAAAGATCTAAACATTTGTTAGGGTACTTAATGAACATGTTGGAAAACAAGGTCTCTCAAAGATTGCTGGGGTAAGTATACATTGGTACAACCCCTTTATAGGGCCATTTGGGAATAGATCGATGATAAAAATGCATTTACCCTTAACCCAGGAACTCTACTTTTCTTTAGAAATATATCTTCTACTTTATTGCACATATGTAAAAGAACATGTGTATACATTTCACTGAATCACTGTTTCCAGTAGAAAAATTGGGAAAACGTTATGTCTATCAATAGGGCATAGATTAAATAAATTACCCATGTAATGGAATGATATGCATGCATAAAAAGAACTCTTCAAGAATAAAGGACAGTTATCCAAAATGTCTTAAGTACTTGAAGCAAGGTAGAAAACAGTATGTGTAGTATGAAACAATTTGGGCCCAACAGGATAGGAAATGAGGATTGGCTTGTGTATCTACAACATATCTGTAGAAAAAGAAATATGTGGTTGGGCAGAAATTTAATCACTGGACTTTATGGTTTTATTTATGTTTTTTACTTTGAACATGTGAATACATTATGTATTTAGAAGATAACTTTTCTATTGCTAATTTTTGGAGAAGTATTTTATATGGTACAGCACAAAACGTATAATTGTAAATTTGCTTTCATTTGATAAGCTTAAACATATAGCAATTAAAAAGTTTAATGATAATTCTGTTGCAGTGATGAAAACCAGGGAGATAACCAAACGAATATTGAAAACATCAGAAAACATCACTCTATCCTCACATAGGTAAATCCGTAGAATATACGTACCACTAACAGTGTGGTTCATGTTATCTGCAAAAAGATGTCAGAAAACTAAGGAGCCTCCAGAGAAAACTGATGAAAAAGAGTTGATTTTAGAAGAGTATAGAAAAATGTTTAGGTTTTTACAAAAGAAAGGAAGATGTTGAAAATGAATAGGAACAAAATCTACAAAACCATGGTCATTATAAGTGACTTGAATATGCGCTTGCCAAGTAATTGTCAAACAGTAGAGTATGGGAGCATCCGATAACTGAAATACAATTTTAGATACCATTATAAAAAAGAAACCAGCTAATTACAGAGAAGGCAATGTTTTTTCTAGTATACATTGTTTCAGATGATGTCACAATTATAAAATTTCAGTACATTTTCAAAAGTTTACATAAATAACAGAAAGTGGAGCCAAAACCAAGGACCAACTTTTGAGGCCTGTAAGAGGATGGACATGTCCTGTTGCCATGTTTGCTTGGCGCATGCTGGGAAGAATTAACTGTGACTGACCCTGGTTCTTCTCGGACTTGGGCAGGAAATTTCTCAAGTCCTAGGTGTGCACCTAATGAGGCCATCAAGGGAGTGAAATAATATTAACTAATAATCAATATGAAACTGAACTGAAAAAAATCATGTATCTAAGTCAACATGCCTTGATATTTTGCTATTTCTATTCAAACAAAAGCACTCATAGGATTCTAATACAACACCTTAGTAAATAAATCCTCCATCATTTACACGGACCTTGCTAGTGGAAACATAGTCTTTTGTTGTTTTTGTCCATGATTTACTTTGCTTTGTCAGTTGGAGCATCGATTCAGGTCAGGGAGAAAATCTCCAAACACCTATTGTGAGCCAACAGGCAAAAATTAGACCACCTGATGTGAGAATGCCAGAGGACAAAATACTTTAGAAGGTGGAGTGCAGGATAAAGTCTGTCAAAGTAAATGATTAGTTTCCCTAACATGTGCGGTTGGTCAGAGGAGCAAAACAGGACGGATCTAAAAGCCAAACTTTGCTACATCTTTATTGACTTGCCTTGTTTCCTTTCTCAAATAGTCATATAGAAATAGGCATTTCTTTTTCCCTAAACATACACTGTCATTCTCTCTGTGAGAACAGCTAAAGACAAATGGGTCAGCCGAGGGAGATGGCCACTTGCAGGTTTAGCCTGAGGATGTTTATCTGAAGTTGATGGATCTCATTAGATCCTGAAGAGTATCAGATAGAAAAATCTTTAGGAGCTAGTTCTCTTCACCTCATGCTCACAGACACAGAGAAAAGCAAGTCTTAGGGCATGACTAAACTAACATCAGTTCAGTTGCAGTATTTTGGATGGTAGCAGGTTTCTAGAGTTTCTGCCTCCTGAGGCAGAGATACTCGACCCCATAGAGTGCTTAGATGAGCGGGCCAGGGGCAGAAATGTCACCAAATTCTACCTGAAAGAATCCGTCACTTCCAAACTAGATCACTGCTAAAGCAATTACTTCTTCTAATTTTTTTCCATTTCTTATCGCAGCACAGTCACATTTAGCTCCCTATTTGAACTCTCCCAGTTCTACTGCTGGAAGAGAGCCAATAGTAAACTAAAATTCAGTCATCTCTGAAATTGTAAAGGCTATTTTTGCTTCTCATTCTGTATTTCTCTAAAATGTTATGCTCTATATTCACTTTAAAATTTGTCCTTAATATTCAGATGGAGATTCAATAATTCTAAATTCAATAATTAGTTCTATTTAATCTATCACATCCAAAAGATTTAAAAGTACTCCACTAATGCTCTCTTACCTTTCTCACACACAGACATATTAGTCTCCCAGATTAGAAAATGAAGTCACTCACTTTATAGCTGACTCATATATACCTAGAATAAATGACAGAGTAAATCTGAAGGTTAAATGCTGCAGATTTCGTTGTCATATGCTATCTCCCTTTGTATTCTCAAAGCTTTTGTTAATTCATCTGCTTCAATTTGCAAACAAAATGATTTTGATTTAATAAATTGTCAAGCAAATTAACATGTTCATATAGTTTACAATATATTCTATTGCCTTAAAAATTAAAAGTATTAATTCAAGGTGATGTATTATTCATACATCACATTTTGGACCACAATATGAACTGCAGTTTTTCTTAACAATGAAACTATGCACTGATTCCAGATTTGATAAGTGACTCTAAGTAAACCTTTCTTAAGTGCATTGAAAGTACTAAAATCAGTTATAGCAACCATACATGTATTTACCTTAGATTTCCAGATTTAAAATAGGATAAAAGTAATCTTTCCAGAATCTACATAATTCTTTCCCTGCTTTTACATAATAGATTACTCACTAAACCCATAGCTATATTTAAACTGAAGGAAAAAATTTATGATCCTAAGAGCATATTAAAAATGGTCACACATACAAAATTACAAAAATGCAGATTAAAACTACACTGACATATTATGTTTTACCTATCAAATTGGTGAAAATATATATAAAATGATAACAGATAGTAAATATTTGTAAGGGTGTTGTAAAGGTTTCTCACTATTAATAGGAGTAGTACTTTCTCTTTTTTTTGGTAAAAATGTATTAAGAGTCATGAATGTATTTGTACACGAACTCAGCAATTCCACACTCAGGAAACAATTTTAAGCAATTTTCCAATAATATAGAGACATGCTTAATTTATACTGCATTTATATGGTATAATATTGTTTGGGTATTTAAAAAATCATGTTTTAGAAGCATAGTTGATGGCATGGAAAAATGCTGATAATATAATGTTAAATGATTTTTACAAAAGGTAATTAAACTGAACAAAGAGCATGAGCTTCATTTTATTATCACATTGGAGGTAATCAACCAAAAATATAACCCATCAGATAAAATTGCAAAAGCTTGTTAATAAATATGATGTGGAAGGCAGCCTTTCTAATGCACTGTTTTTAACATTAACAACGTTTTAAAGAACATTCTGTATTGACTACATTACTCACATGCACACACACACAAACACATACCCTGAAGCATATTGGAAGGCTATATATGATCATGAAGTAGTTTTTCATTAATTCATGTTTTTTCTCAGAAAGTAGATATTTGTTCATGTTATCTAACTTCTCTTAAAAGTTAAATTATGAGAATATACTCAGTTGTTGAAAAAATATAAATCTGAGACTTTGTAAGTTCATTTTTTAATAATAAAAATCCTTTCATAATGTAGATTCACTATTCTATAGGGAACATTCACGTTATTGCTCTACAGAATGGGAAACTAGCAATTCTGAATTTATTTCAGCCATTATTATACATGTTGTGCTTGCTAGGGGATGAACAGCTTTTTTTTTGTTTGTTAAAAATACTATCTTTAATAAATATCACTTTCATATTAGTACAAAAAAACTCATAAATATCAGGCTTACATGTACTAAGCCCCATCCTGACAAACAGGATAAAGTCCGTTTTAATTTCTGTGTTTTTCTGTACAGTTCCCACGGTATTTGCAATACTTTTCTGGAGTTTAATGCTTATGTGCACTTTGACTCATTTTACCAGAGTGTGAAACACTAATCATATAAATACACCAATGTTCTTCTCAAACATCTTTCTCTAGTGTTCAATACCTATTGAAAATATTAACATGTCACAATTATATGAGGTAATGCTTTCATAAACTACTGCATATTTGGACTTTAATCTTTTTCTCACATTCCAGACATTTGAACTATACTATTTTTAAATAGAATAGTGATGGTTCCCAGATCAACAATGTGAGAATCACCTGGGAGCTTAATAGAAATGGAAATTATTGGGCTCTATATGCCTACTGAATCACAAATTATGGGATGTGACTGAGAAACCAATTTTACCACATCCTTCTGGTGATTCTGATGGATGCTACATTTTCAGAACCATAGCTCTAAGGTATAGAAAGTTGTGAGGTTTTCTGTTTCCACCTCATGGTCTTTCCTTTGCAGATGGCAGTTTATGTGTTGGAGAGGAGAGGGTACTCACTTTTGGATACAACTAGTAAAGTCAATATTACTGAGCATTATATAGTAGAATTTGCATAGTAGAACAAACAGAGCATTGGAATTTATAATGAAATAGGGTTTAAAACAAACAAATAACACAGCTGTTACTAGAATCCTATTTTGGAAGAAAAGTGCTTATGAAGGTACTTGGATAAACTAAGAAGAAGGTGAAATGCTGAGGATATATTCAGAACCAGACAAGAAAAAAAAAAGATATAAACTAATCAGTATAAAAATATAAAGAAAATTTAAGCTATGGAATAGGTAATAGAGGAGTGGATAAGCAGACTAAGTAACAGAAAAAACAGTCAAATGATTCATAATAGAAAAAGAGTCAAACGACTTTTGGAAACAAGTATATGTTGCAATAAGAATAAATTGCTGTCAGGACCTTCCATCTTCCAAATCTTCAATAAAACCTATTCTTATACCCAAATGCCATATGTCAGTGAACTGTGTTAAGAAAAATTTGATTGAAGAAGATGAATTGGGAAAATATAATCATTATCTCCCCTCTGATAGACCTAAATTATGATAGCAAAGGTATTTTTAAAAGCTATAAACTATAACAAGGAAGAGAACAAAGTGTAGGTCATCAGCAAGATAGACATTTTAACACACTTCTAGAACATAGGTGGAAAAGTAGTGACTCATAGAGCACAGTGCAAGAATTTGCAGCCAAAATATTTATGAAGAGGAGTGAAATTAAGGAGGCACAAATCCTTCCTAAAATACTCTTCAGATTGGGAGGCAGACTCGATGATTATGGATGGAAGGAATTAAAATGGATGAAAATAAGATGATCAACTGACAGTATTTTCATCAACTGCAGCCCTTTACCATCCTTAAAAGAATTAATGGTAGTCAGTTCAGATCCTCTCAAAACAAAACAAAACAAAACAAAAAAGGAATATTTCTTTAAAAGTAGTCTGGGACCAGTTGGATCTTGGTGCTGATTAATAAAACTCTCTTGCCTATGACTGTTAGTAGTTCTTTAGCCTACTGAAATAGAGAAAATAAAGTATAAACATCATCACGAAAAATAGAATGTAATTTCCCAGGGTTGGATAATTATGGTATTCATTGACTATATAGCTCAATGAACAATGATTTAAAAATACAAATAACTAGCCACAATTTTGAAGACCTTTAGAGCAGCAAAAATTACTGAGTTGATCCTAATCTTTCCCCATTTAAAAACAAAAACAAAAACCCAGATCATTTATGAAGACATGGTTGGCATTATTCTCAAAAGTAATGTTGGAGTCTACAAAACAATAGAGCAATATCTTTCAAAGTTCTGAGAGAAAATTACTCTCAATCCATATAATTTATACTACTCTAAACTATAAATCAAGGATGAGGATAAAATAAAGTTCATGCTCATATACTCAAGGACTCAAAATTATATCTCACTTAGGAAATTACCAGAAGAGGTATGCCAGCAATAGAATAATATTAGAAAACATGTTTAATGAATGATGGTTTTAACAGGAAAAATTAAACTCCAATCAAGTTTAGGTATCAGAAAAATGTTCAGCTAGTCCCCATTGAATAGTGTTACTGACAAGTAAATCCAAATAAAAGCAATTATTCACAGGTTTAATACAGTCCATGGAGAGGAAAATTTGAAATCTTTTGAAGAGATTCTTTAAGCACTTGTGTTCCATGCATAAATATTTCAAAATCAATGCATAAAACCTGCAAAGTAACAGTAAACTTCAAAGGTGAAGTTATGTATGTTCTACATTTTGATTAGTTCAATAACTTGTAGAAAAAAACATACTGACTTACAAATAAAGTAACTGTCAAAACTCATGCACTGATATAGATTTAAAAAACCAGGCTATAATTTATCAGAAAGATTGACAATATTTCTATCACTACTCTTGACACAAAACAGCTAGGATGATTATTACACTTTGCCTTAGCCATCTCAACTTAATACTAGGAAAATAATTATTTCTCCTATATAATCCAAAGAGATTTGAAATTGACTTCCTAGAAAAGAAAGATTATTTATAAGGGTTCTTTTGAAATTCCTGAGAAACAAAATCAGAGAAACTAATGACAGAAAATTTAGCTTATCAGTAAGAAAAAATTCCCAATAAAAAAAAAATTATGAATCCTCACAAATTACTAGTAAGATAAGGAACATATAAAAGGATTATATACCATTATCATGTGGAATTTATCCCAGGAATGCAAGGGTAGTTACAAAAATCTATAAACATAGTACACTATATTAATAGAATGAAGGGGGAAAAAAACAGAATTTCTTTTCAATTGGTGCATAAAAAAGCATTTGTCAAAAATCTAACAACTTTTTATCATAAAAAAATACTTAGGAATCTAAGACTGTATGGGAAGTTCTTCACCATGATACAGGCATTTATGAAAAACCCACAGCTACCATCATACTGAATGGAGAAAGACGAAAAGCTTTCCCTTTAGATAAGTAACAAGACAGGGTGTCCACTTTAGTCACTGTGACAATGTAACTGGTAGTTCTAGCTAGAGTAATTAGGCAACTGTGGGGAAAATTGCAATCTTTCTAGAATCTCTCACCTGGCCTTACTGCATCTCCATATCAATAGGTGTTTCTAAGGGGTATAGAGAAGTAGTACATCTCCATATCAATAGGTGATTACAAGAGGGAGAAAGGGCATATCTGGACCAGAGAATTGGGTGGGATCCCTTTTTGCAGCCAGGCCATGAAAGACAAGGGGGAGCAGAAGTGGATGACTGCGTGTAAGCAGTAAACAAGTTTCTCTCACCTTATTTATCTCTTTGACTGATTTTGGCTTCAAAGGTAATTTTCCCCAGACTGGGAGCATACTTTCCCCCCCAGTTACAACTGGCGATAGTTGACAGGACCACTGAACCCAAAATCCAACTTCATGGGTGCACCCTTGGGTGGGCTGCCCTAGAGATGTTGGGGAGATACCCAGAAACCTCCCTGTTGGTGGTGGGGAGGCCCTAGTGGCTGCTGCAGTAGGGAGTAATGGCATACCCTTCTCTCTGGAAGCATCAGAGGGTGCAACTTCACCTGGGAAACCCCTATCTGTGGGGCTTCCACTTGGGGAGCCCCTAGTGGGAAATTGGCCTAGAGTAAAGCACCTCCTAGATGGGTGGGAATTTCCCAAGAATTGGGGAAGGGTGGAGACACTGGAAGGAGTGTAATTAGCCCTCCAGGAGACAGAAGATTGATTAGAGGCCCTGAGTAACCATGTAGCAGCTGGGATTGCAGGATGCTTGTTTCTCGAGATAGTGGAAAGAGTTATCAAGGAGAGAGAGACACACTTCACCATTGCTTAGAGGAGCTGGGCAGTGACCTATGGGATGCCTTTAACAAAGAGAGACACTTACTGAGAAGATGGGTTGAGCTCCTGGAAGATATGTTAACAGTGAGGGATGAGGCAGCCAGAGAATCCGCATCGCAGGGGGCTGTAGGGGAGGGGGAGGAAAGAGCGGCGCCTTCAGCCCTGGAGATGGTAGAGGAGATATCAAAGGAAGATGAGGGGGTGGGGCCAAAGGTCAAACTGTTGTCCAGGCCACTGCCTGAGGCCCCAGCCTCTCCAGTATTAAAGGCCCACCTGGTTGTAATTAAAAATATAAAAGTGCAACAACCACAGGCTCCTCAGGGGAAGGAGCCACCGCCTCCCCAGGTTGTGGAGCACTCCATGTTGTGCCCCTATACCCAGGATGAGCTGGTGGACCTGAGTGTCTGGTTTTGGCAGAAGCTGTCAGAACCTCTGCCTTCCTGGCTTTGTGTCTTTGGGATATAGTGGTGGAAAATACTGCTATGTCAGGTTCTTACATGGGTAGACTGGCTTCTCTGAGGACTCATCCTTCCCTCTGGCAGCAGCTTCAAAGTGCGTGTCACACCTCAGTGAATTGGGCACTTCTGGATTGGCTGACAGTAGCCAGCAGGGCTGTTTGGCTTAATCAGGGTGATTTACCATACTTACCCACTAGCTGGAAAATGTATGCAGAGCTCCAGCAAGTGTTACAGGAGCTGGGCATGAAAAATATTACTTAGAATATGGACCCCCTGGGCCCCGATGCGGAGTTGTTCATTGTAGGAACGAGAAATATGGCTCTCCATACAGCTCTCCCATCTCTCTTTGAGTCCCTGGTGACCATTCTTGCACCCCACACAGGGCAACCCATAAGTGAGAATACTCTAGTAGATTTGGGGGAGGTTGAAACAATAAGAGCATGGAAGGAAGTACGGAAGTATGGGCTATGACTGAAAGGAGAGTTGCAAAGGCCCCCGAGAAAGGCTTAAGGACACAGGTGTGGGTTCGTTTGATGAAGGTCAGGTAGTAAAGGAAAAACTTGATGGGCAGCCCATAGGATCTTTTTAGAACTGGGCATCAATTAAAGCCAGAGCAGCAGTTCTACCCACTGAGGTCCAGGACAAGGAAGCTGGAGTTAAAGCCTCATATCCAGCCTGTTTCCCTGCAAGACTTCCTGGGTGACAGCACTCAGGATCCACCTGAGCACTCACCCTCACAGGAGGACGACTGGGCATCACAGTTGGACTGAAGGGGGGGTCAAGGCCCCCACCTTCGGGGATGTGGTCGGGACCAGAGGCTACATGTAGAACTAGCAATTCATTGCTTCACTATGAATGTACGTGTCCTGGCACTGGTGGACACAGGAGCTGAATGTTCTCTGATTTATGGTAACCCTGAGTGTTTTCCTGGGACCCCTGCTGTGATAGATGGCTACGGGGGTAAGGCAATTAGAGTGAAGAAAGCCCAAGTCCCATTGGGGATAGGGCACTTACCCCCAAAGGATAGGGCATTACCCACAAAGGAGTATACTGTGTACACTTCTCCCATCCCTGAATATATTTTGGGGATCTATATCCTGCAGGGCCTGTGGTTACACACCACCACAGGAAAGTTCAGACTGAGGGTATGTGTGCTAAAGGCAGTTTTGAGGGGACATGCTGAGCACCTGCCTGTAGCTCTGCCTATACCTCGGTGAGGGACAAATACTAAGCAGTATAAATTGCCTGGGGGGCACAAGGAAATTGGAGAAACTCTACATGAGTTGGAGAAGGAGGACATCATAAAGCCCACTCATATTCCTTTTAATTCCCTAGTGTGGCCGGTGAAAAAGAATCCATGTCAACTGGATGGTTAGTCACCAGCCCCTTTGAGGGCAAGAGTTGTGGCAAGACCTACGGGCCTCTGGTCAGACTAAGACTGTTACCGTGTATCATTTGACTGTCCATTTGCCTTTGGCATTCCCAGGGAATGATGAAGCAGACACATTGGCCCAGGTGTGTTGGCTAGAAGGAATGCCTGCCTCTGATGTAACCCAATGGTTACATCAGCGTTTGTTGCACATGGGGCAAAAGACAATACAGGCTGTAGCCCATCAGTGGGGCTTGACATTGACCTTTGAAGAAATCAGCAGAGCCCGGAAGGACTGCCTTGTGTGCTCTAAGAGGGACTTACACTGAGTCTCACCACAACATGAGACAACAGTAAAGGGGCCAATACCCTTTGTCAAATAGCAGATAAATTTTATTGGGCCTCTGCCCATATCAGAAAGATGTCAGTATGCCATGACTTGTGTGGACACAGCTACTGGACTGGTGGTTGCTTTTACTGCATGTTGTGTAGATCAGCAAACCACCAAAAGGGGAATAGAGCATCTCTTTGCAGCCTATGGCCACCTGAGGTGACTGAGAGCAATCAAGGCACCCACTTTACTGGTCATGCATTACAAGAATGGGTACAGCAATTAGGAATAAAGTGGAAGTTTCATGTACCATATAACCCTACTGGGGAAGACATGATAGAGAGGTAAAATGGTTTTCAGGAATCTGGTCTAAAGTCGGACACTAATAGTCTACGGGGCTGGTCATTTAGCTTATGGATAGTGCTATGACATTTGAATGAGAAGCCCCGAAAAGGAGCCTTGAGCCCTGTGGACATGCTAACACACATTGCTGCCTCTCCTATATAACTGTATGTGCAAACCAAAGTGGAGTTATTGAAATCAGGATATCGCCAGCAGAGCAACATCCAGCTGCCCACCCCAACGGCATTAAACCCTGGAGATTCTGTTGAGTGGACGTGGCCCTGGACATTTTGACACATGGAGCAGCGATGGCTGGTCCTTCTGGCACCTTGGGAAAAGGCCTGGAAGCTGGCCTTCTGTGGGTTCCAGCAGAGTGGCCCCCAAAGATCACGGTTGTGTACCCAAAATGTCTGGGAGGTAAGAGCATCTTACGGGGAAGTCTTTTTTTTATCTTTATGGCCAGTGCATGTACCTCCTGTAGCCCTATATATTAACCCATCTGTAACTCCCACAGGGATGAGGGTGAAAGTCTGGTATACTAGACCAGGATTAGATCCCTTTCATGCCACTGTCCTATCACAGGACCACTCTCTTGCATGCATCCTACCTGATGGACAAGATTTGCCTATGCTGGTGTCATTGAAAAATGTATCTTATCGCCCTTAAGGTTATTTTCTTCTACAGTCCCTGTGGTCTGAACCTGCCCCATGGCTGTTGCTGCTACATGAGAAGTGCTCTGGACTTCCTACCCATTAAGCTACTGACCGTCTGTGGAATGGGCGAGCTATGGAGTTAATCTGCATAGGACTTTGAACCTAGATGAATCCTCCAGCTTGAGGATTATCATGACTTTATTGCTGTCATTACTGCATGTTATTAATCTGGTTACACTGCTCCAGACTTCTTGCACAGGGGCCATTGTGGAAGATGGGGAGCAAGTAGAGTGTGAGGTGCGATTTCCGGAGGGGTGGGCTGTGGGTAAAATTGCAGTATTTCCAGAATCTCTCACCTAGCCTTAGTGCATCTCTATATCAATAGGTGTTTCCAAGGGGTGGAGAGTAGTCCACCTCCATATCAATAGGTGATTACAAGGAGGAACAAGGGAATATCTGAATCAGAGAGGTTGGGTTGGATCCCTTTTTGCAGCTGGGCCATGAGAGACACAGGAGTGCAGAAGTGGACAACTACTTGTAAGTAGTAAACCTGTTTATCCACTTCATTTCTCCCTTTGACTAATTTTGGCTTCAAAGCTAATTTTCCCAGACTGGGAGCATATTTTCCACCTGGAGTTATAGCAAGAAAGAGAGATAAATGGCATCAGATTGGAATATAGGAAGTAAACTATTTCTATTCACAGATGACACTATACTATTTTTTGAAAATTATAAAGAATACCCCCCCAAAAATAGAGCAAATAAGCAAAGTTGCAGGGTACAAGATCAAAACACAAAAATCAGGTTTATTTCTATACACCTGCAATGAAAAATCCAAAAATCAAATTACGAAAATGAACCCAAAAGCATGAAAGATTTAAAAAGCAAAACACTTAGGAATAAACTTAACCAAAGAGGTTAAGACTTGTACAGTGAAAACTACAAAATATTGCAGAAAAAAATTAAAGAGGAACTAATAAATGGAAGGACATCGGTGCTCCTGGACTGGAAGAATTAATATTGTTAAGATAACAATATTACCAAAGACAATGTAGAAACTCAATGCAGTCCATTTCAAAGAGTCAATGGCTCTTCTGTAAAAATGTAAATGCTGATCCTAAAATTCACATGGAATGCAAGAGGCCCCAAAGCAAAAACAATCATGAAAAACAAAGAGAGAGAGAGGGAGAGAGAGAAAGAGAGAGAGAGAGAGAGAATGCACACTTTCTTATTTCAAAACTTAGTAGGAAGCACCAGTAGTCAAGCAATGTGGTATTGACAGAGGGATGAATACGGAGATCAGTGGAATATAGCTGAGAGTCCAAAAATAAACCGTAGTGTCTATGGTCAACAAGAGTGCCGAGACCATTCAATAAGGACAAGAACAGTATCTTCAACAAATGGTGCTGGGAAAAATGGATATCCACATATGAAATGATTTGGGCCCCTATTTCACACTGTATAAAAATTAACTTATAATGGATAGAAGATCTACATATAAGTGCTAAAACCATTAAAAAAAAACAGAGGAAAATCCTTATGACCTTTGATTTGATACTGATTTCTTAGATATGATACAAAAAACCTGAATAACAAAAGAAAAATAGATAATTTGGACTATATCAAATTTAGAATACTTTGTACACAAAAAGATATTATCAAGAAAGTGAAAGACACCTTATGGAATGAAAAAATATTCCCAAATTATATATCTCATAAGGATCTCCTATGCAGAATATATAAAGAACTCTTGCAACTCAACAATAAAGAGACAATTTAAAAATGGACAAATGACTTGAGTAGACATTCCAGGAAATGAGATATCCAACTGACCAACAAGCAAATGAAACAATGTTCAATACCATTAGTCACTAGGGAATGCAAATTAAAATAACATCAACTACGACTTCATATCTACTAGGATAGCTGTAATAAAAGACAGAAACAAAAACAAAGTTTCAATGAAGTTTCAGTAAATACAGAGGATTCTCAAAAATGAGTAGTCCAAAACAATATATCTTCAAGGGTTAATGTATAATCATGACCAGAGTCAGAAAAATAGATAAGGCAGTATTCTAAAAAAAAAAAATCTCATAATTTTTCAAACCCATTCTTGGTACAATGCCAAGAATGAGCTCTAATGTAAACTATGGATTTAAGTGGTTATAATGTATCAATGTGGGTTCATCAATTCTAAGAAATGTATCATTCTGGTGTGGGATGTTGATAATGGGGGGGATTCTACTCATATGGAGAACTGGGAGGTTTTTGAGAAATTTTAGTGCTTTCCACTCAATTTTTCTGTGAACCTAAAACTGCTCCAATAAATAGTCTACTTTTTAAAATCTCAAAACACAAGATAGAACAATACTGTGATATTAGGACAGAATATGATTTTGAACAAACTGACCTTTTAAGTGACAAACAAAAGATATGCAAAGTCAGTTTTGAAGTTCACTGGGAAAAGAGGAAGTAATTATCCCTAAAAGATTAAAAAACACAATCTACTAATTATGCATTATCTAGTACTAGAGAGTAGTTCCAAGTAAATTTTTTCACAATGGGAAAATGTGTTGCCATGTTTTTTTCTGTGTTGTTTTTTTCATGTTATAAATTTCTGAAATATACTAAATAAAAAATGACCCTTAACTCAGTTAACATTAAAAAGGCATCATAATTAATGACATGACTCATGTAAATAAATCTCAGCTGATGTCTTAGTGTAAAATATTTCTATTTTTAAACTATACAAATGTTTAATCAATTTGTAAGGCAATGAGGCTTCAGTTATTATTTGAACTATTTATGCAAACAGAAGATATTGGTGTCAAGTGTTTCATAATTATTCATCTGTGAAGATCAAAATATAATAGTCACAATCAGAAGAAAATGAAAGAGGCAACAAAATGTATTTTATAATTTAAAAAGTGCATTTCTTTTTTGTAATATATCTCAATATGTATATTTCTCCCAGTAAATTTAAGTTTCTAAAGTAGGTAAAAGCATTTCAGGCTTAAAAAAATATAATTATCCTCTGCTCATTTTTTACAAATATTAAAATAAAAATTTACCAACTTGCTGCATAAATAGAGGGCTATAGTTTTTAAAAATGTGTTAGGATATATTTGCGTGAAGTTTTGTAGAGTATACAGACACCCCCTCTACATTATAATCACCCTCCTGATTTCAGACCTGCCTCCTTTTCACATACAACGTCAATCTAAACTTATACAAAACACTCTATTTATGAGGAAATAGTGGCCTTTAAAAGCATAACTAAAGATATGACCTTTAGAAAATAATAAGGAAAAGAAAAGGTTTTCAATAATTTTATATTTGTTTGCCATAGTACCCAATGTACCAAATCATTCTAAATTTTAGCCAAATGTTCAGTAGCATTTTAAAAAGAGACCAAGTGGAGAGAAATATTATGGAACTACTATGAAACTTGCTAAGTAATAAACTTGAAAATTTGCAATTATTCAGCCTCAATTCTATGCTCCAGTTTCATGGCATGGCTTTTCATTTCTTAAGCATCCAAATCATTTATTCTTGACCCCACAATTGAATCTCTGAAGTCTTATAACCTATCAACTCTTGGAAACATTCAATTATATTTCTCTTGTTTTGTAGTTTGTAAAAAAATAGAATTCTAAATACTTTTCCCAGTAAAGATGACTTAAATAATAAGAAATATTGATTAGGACATAATTTTTGCAATACATCAGTGATTAATGTATATTCTACAGCAAACTTCTTATAATATTTTCTTATACTGTCTAAATATTATGTAAGCCAGTTTTGAACTGAAACATACAAATAATATATAATAATCTTTTTCCAAAAAAATATGACAGTTTATTGAAATATAATTGACAAATAAAAATTATATATTTAAGGTGTACAACATGGATTTTGATATGTGTGTACATTGTGAAGTAATTACCACTGTCAAGCTAATTAACACATCCATTAATTCACAATTACATTCTTTTCTCTGTGGTGGGAACACTTAAGATCTCCTCCTTTAGCAAATTTCAAGTGTACAATTATTATCAACTATAATTACTTTGTTATATACTAGATTTCTAGAACTCATCCTCCATAACAAACTCTATACCCTGTGACCAACATCTTTCCATTTCCCCCACTACCATCCTCTGGTAGTCACCATTCTACTCTCTACTTTTATGAATTTAACTATTTTAGGTTCCACATGTGAGATTATGCAATATATGTTGACTTATGTCTGGTTTATTTTGCTTGGCAGCATAATGTTCTCTAGATTTATCCATGTTGTCACAAATGATAGAATTTCCTTTTTTTTAAGGTTGAATAATATTTTATATCGATCAGAAAATATGTCACATTTTCTTTATCCACTCATCCACTGACAGTCACATAGGTTATTTCCATATTTTGGCTATTGTGAATACTGCTGTAATGAACAGAGGAATATAGATATATTTTTGAGATCCTGATTTCGTTTCCTTTGGATATATATCTTGAAGTGGGATTGTGGGATCATATGGTAGTTCTACTGTTCATTTTTTTGAAGAATCTCCATACTGTTTTCTATAGTGGCCATACTAAGTTGTATTGCTACCAACAGTGCACAGGGTTCCCTTTTTTCTACATCCTTGTCAAAAGTTGTTATCTTTTGACTTTTTGATAATAGCTTTTGTTTGGGGACAGGGTTTGGAGGAGGGAGAACAATTCTCCAGATTTTCCGCAGAAGTATTGGGATAGACTAGATCACAAAAATTCATTTCAAATTTAAGACACTGATTCTGAAAAATCCAGTTAAATAAAAAACAATTTATATTTAACAGATATTTATTAAACAACTAGATGTATATCAAATATTTTTATACATTAACCTCATTTAACAATTAAAACTATACATTGGATATTAATACCATTCTACATATAGAACCAATAAGGTTAAGAAGCTTCAATAATTTCACGCAGAAAGTGGCAAAGGCAAGATTTTTAACCCAGGTTTTATGACTCTAAATCTTCATTAAATAAGATACAATCTCATTTTCAAATTGTACATTTTATTTGTACTACCAATGCCCTCAAAATTCATAAATACTCTAAATACTAACAAATAGGTGAATCTTAGCATGACTTTTACATACTAATTTAGTTCAGAAATTTTTGGTACATTATAGCACACAAGCTATTCTCACATCACTCTGTTATTTTGTCAGCTCTGTGGTACAAAAAATGTAGCCATATTGATTATACAAATACTCTAGGTAAATATTATAACCAAACAACCATAAAAACTACTTGCTGCTTTTGTTATGAATTGGTGAGTTTATTTTTTTAAGTACAATGTATTGTTTATTAAGGAATAATTACATTTTTAAAACCAAAAGCACAGTGTTACATATGAGACAACATGGAAATTTATGAATATGTGAAAAAAAGTAAGAAAACAGGTATTCAAAAATTGTCTATCAATCTCCATTCAAAGGAAAGGTGTTCTGGACAAGGAGATAAGTCTGAAGAGACAGTTTTATTCATTCAACAATAATATTAGTAAGTACTACTTCATTTTTTAAAAGTGTTCTTTAAAGCTGATGCTCTGTAGCTTCTTTAAAGATTATGCTTTATATAGAGCAAGACTTTGAAGTGTTTCTAATAGGTAAAAAAAGAACTATTGATCGCATTGATAATATTCAAAATTAAGCCTAAGCAAAACAATTACGCTCACTACAACTCCTACACAGAAGGAAAAATTTAACTTGGGCTTTATTTGGGGAGGAGAGTTTTGTTTGTTGCTATTACTAGATGGTATAATTAAAATGTTACTATACATTGCCAAAGGTGATTCTCAAAAATTCACTGCCTTGAATATTTTGCATATTGAATGACCATATAGACCTTAGGAGAATTTTTGTAAGTCACAAAATCATTACAAACTTTACCAGCTTGAAATGGAAAGTACCTCTTACCTATTGAGTTATTTTGTTCAGTGTTTTCATTTTAGTGTGAAATCAGAAAAATGATCAGACCTTTTATTTCAGTGGCTAATTACTACTAATGCTCAATATTGCTTTCCAATTCTCTGCCACAAATGTCATTCATTTAATTAAATAACAAGGATCGTTCTCAAGTAAATGTTAGAAAGGAAAGAAAATTTAGAGATATATATTGAACTGCAAAACATTGGCTGAGCATTTTTTGCAAACTTTGTAGTTATTTTTTTCTTTGTGCTTAATTCTTCATGTATGAGAACCTAAATGTGCATGTGAAACTCAATTAGTATATCTATCAGAATATTTATTAGTATATTTATTAGATTTTTTCTCTTTAATACTCATCTCTAAACATCAATAATTGACTTAAACCTGCTAAAAAAAGATTATATGATAACTGTATTAATGGATGCACGTAATTGATTCCCCCTGTTTTTACTCCTAGGTAAGTTTCCATGTTTAGTTCCCTATTGCTGAAGTGATTGGCTATAATTGGTGTGAATTGATGGAATAGTAAGATAGTCGGTTTTCATACTGCACCTGCATGGGTTCTGTTGAGAGAGAATACTCTGTGGAACAGTCACATTTCTGCACATCTTGCAAGCGAAGCACTGATTGCCCATAGGCTATCTTTTCAAATGTTGCATGACAAACAACATTGTAAAATAGAAACAGTATCTCCCACTGGAGCAAAGGGCAGGCATGCTTACTGTCCAGCACAATAGTGTCTCTCTTCAGGGCCAAGGGCAGGCATGTTTATGGACCATCAAAAAATGATTTATGTCCTTAGGGTCAAGGTTCCTCTCCTGAAAGGCACACCAGTTGTTTAAAGGTATCACTCAGCTGTTTCTGTGACACACTATGGGAATTGGAGCTTGGGAACTAATACAAGAAAATGCTTATACTGTGGCTAAGATTCCTGTGAATAATAAAGTTCTTTGTGTCTGTCCCAGGAATATCATATAATCTTCCAGTGTCCATAAAACCAGCAGGCTAAATTGTAAGATAGGAAGTAGGATAAAAACCTCAGACTCTTCACAACCTTGACAGGTTCCCCAACAACTAGAAGGGTGGTGCCCTTTTTATTTCTCTTTTGTAGGAAACTTCTTTGGAACTATAGAAAACGGTTGCTTTAATGCAAGGCATAGGATGGCTCCTGAACATGAGCTATAGTCAACTTGGATTGTGTTGATTTATTTTGAGGTGAAATGAGCTAGATACTTTAAATACCTTATCTGATTTTATTATTTCAAACATCCTATAAGGTGGGTATTAGATTTTTGTTTTTGGGGGTGGAGAGGGTAGAATACAGTCATACTACCAAATCACTTAAATTTACTGCATAAATAACTTAATAACAGAAAATGACTAATAAGATATTTATCCATTTACTACTTCATTCAGTAGGCCTCTTTCAACACTTACACTGGATGATCTTGGTAATGTAATATGTTACAGAGCAAATTTATAGGCCTTATTTAGAAATCATTAGAGCTCAAACAATGTGTAAAATCTCTTACAGAAACATAATTGCCACAATGAACTACTATCACCCTTTCTTATCAGTAATGGGTCTCTTTTCATTTCACATCCTGATTCACATGACAAGTAGGTCATCACTATAAAACAGTAGCTGTCATAGGTATAAAACATGTTACTTAACAGCCAGCTAATTGCAGAATGCCTGCATTTCTGGCCATAAATTAATCTTGTTCAAAATATTCATTTACAAAAGAAGAGAAATCACTGTATTTCCTTTACAGTTATTTTGTTTATTGGGAACATCAATCACATCTAATTGACTTGCACCAAAATACCCTAGGGGCACAATTAATCTACATCATTGGAA
>JAVSCE010021040.1:0-41141 GCA_032199065.1 Smutsia gigantea
CTGTGCTTTTTGAGATGTCTTAGCTTTCTGTGGAAGTTTCTTAGGAAGTTTGTAGATAAGAATGGAAAGTTGGGGGGTTGATAGGGTGGCCAATTGTCCAATGCTTCAGGTTTCCGACTTCCACTTAGCTTATACATACCTTTCTCTCTCTCTCTCTCTCTCTCATACACACACGCACACACACACACACACACACACACACACACATACACATTCCATTTAAGATTTCATTTAATGGAAGGTTATGCTGCTATGAGACATTCAATGTTACTACTTTTTAAAAGCATTAATAACCCCTCCCTCCCCCATCTTATTGGACTTCTTATAGTAAGCAAATAAGATATAGATATAAAAAGGCTAAAGGAGCTTTAAAACGAATGAGAGTTAAAATTAGGGACTTTGCTTTTCTCGTTCACTGGTGTGTCATTCAATCATTTTTCAGGCATTCATTCACAAATGCCTACTGAGCATCAGCCACATGCCAGATATTTGTGGGCTGGAACGGGAAAACAAATGAAGACGCAATATATTACTTAGCTGGGGCTGCCGTAACAAAGGACTACAAACCTAGTGCCTTAAACAACAGAATTTTTTTTGCCTCACAGTTTTGGATACTGAAGGTTCTGAAATTAAGGGGTCGGCAGAGTTGGTTCTTTCTGATGGCCTGTTCCATGCCCACTACCAGCTTCGGGTCGTTGCTGGTAATGTTTAGTGTCCCTTGGCTTGTAGATGCATCACCCCCATCTCCACCTTCATGGCCATATGGCATTCTCTCTGTGTGCAGGTCTGTGTCCAAATTTTCCCCTTTAATAAGGGAACTGGTCATTCTGGATAAGGGGCCTACCCTACTCTAATGTGATCTCACCTTAACTAATTGCACCTGCAGTGACACTACTTCCAAATAAGGTCACACTCAGGTTACTGAGGGTTAGGACTTCAGCATCTGTATTTCAGGGTGGGCACAATTCAATCCGTAACACCTACATAATATCTACCTCAATTTAAAGTTATAAATAAAGCTAAAAATTGTTAAATACAATATGCTTTGTTCTCCTATTGTGACAAATACAGTTTCATGAACACCTGTAAGGACAGGTTTTAATTTAGGAAAATGCTTGGATTTCTTGGAGTCCCTGTTGGATTATGGTGGTCTGAACAGGGACTAGCCCCTCCCCTGGTCCCCTTCTATGCCCTGCTTTTCCTTCCTGCCCCTGGCTTTCTCCCGCACGGTGGGTAGGCTCATGCACATGTGTGGAAACTCCAGTTGGCACATTCAAGCTGCATCATGTATCCCACAAGCAGTCTCCTCTTGGTCATTCCTACAGTCCAGGCATTGGTCACAACATTGGTTCAGTCTAACTTCAGATGAATGGGCCTTTAGGCCTGCAAACACTGTTCAGGCAGGGAATCCTGGAATCCCAGGTACTTAGAACATGTTCTAGAATGAGGATTTTGGTTGTAGCTAAGAGTCACAACTGGAGGAGGCAGGATTCTCTATGGTCAGGGCACCAGAACAAGGACTCCCCTTGCCTGGATCTAAAGCTGTGAACACAGCTGCTTTGTAGTCTTGGGGTTTGTTTTCTAGTGAAAGGAGACAAAACATAAATAGTGAGCAAAATAAGTAAATTGTATAGAATGTTCAAAGGTGATAAGTACATAAGGAAAAAAGTAGAACAGTATAGGGAGGATCTGGTGTGCATTCACAGAGTGGTCAGGATAGAGATGACAACATTTGATCAAGATTTGAAAGAGGTGAGAGAGTCAGTTAAGTGGAATATGGCACGAAAGCACCTTTTGGAAAGAAGGAGCTGTGTGATAAATATTCCAGGGAGGAAGCATGCCTGGAGTGCTCAGGGAACAGAAAGGAGGCCAGTGTTGTTTGAGTGTTATGAGCCTAGGAGGATGTAATGAGAGTTAAAATACATAATAGACATAGCTGATGGGAGGCCAGATCACATAGGGCCTTTTAGGTTATTTTAAAGGTTTGGGCTCTTACTCTGAGATTTAGAAGTCCCTGAAGTATATTGAGCAGAATGACATGATCACTGCAGTTGCTGTGTTGAGAATAGATGATAAGGGGGGCAGGGTAAGCATAGAATAAGGAGACTGTTTAGAAGAAGGCAATTATAGTAATTGGGGACAAAGATGACAGTAGTACCTTGAACTAGAGAGGTTACCTTGAACCAGAGAGATAGCAGATGGAGAGTGGTAAGTAGATGGAGAGTGGTAAGTGGCTGGATTTGGGGTATGTTTTGAAGGTAGAGCCAACTGGAGTTTCTCATGGACTGAATTACATTCCAAGAAAGAGAGAGGGGACTTGTATTAAGGATAACTGCAAATATTTTGCCCTTTAAAACAGGTTTTGGGGGAAAGATCAGAAATCTAGTTTTGGAAATCCTGAGTTTGAGATATTCAAGGGGGATATTGAATAGGCAGTTGGACACAGAACTCTAGAATTTGGGAGGGTTCAGGGCTAGAGTTATAATACTGTGAATCACCAGCATACAGATGATACTTAAAGCCATGAGATTGACGAGATCATTAGGGGGTAAGGCTGACAGAGTAGAGGGCCCAGGAGTGAGGCCCAGGACACTACAGCGCTGGAGGCTGCAGAGAAGAGGGTGTTCCTGCACGGAAGACTGAGAAGGAGGGACCATGGCCATACAAGGGAAGCAGAAGAGGGTGTGGGTGTCCTGGAAGCCGAGTGAAGAATGAGTATTGAAGAAGATAGAGTTACTGATTGTGTCAAACACTGCTGATAGGCAAGGTCAGATTATGACTGAAAATTGGCCTTTGGATTTAGCTAAGTGGAGGTCCCTGACTACCTTGACAAAAGCAGTCTTGTTGAAATGTTGGGGGTAAACATCTCCTTGGAATGGGTCTGAGAGAAGATGTGAAAAGAGAAACTGGAGACGTAGTAGAGACAACAACTTTGAAGCCTTTTGCTGCCAAGAGGAGCAGGGCAGTGGGTCAGTATTCAGAAGGGGAAGTGGGGTGCTGAGGAGAATTTTATAGTGGTTATAACATCATGTAACCATGTAGCATCATGGCTGTATGCTGAAGAGAATTATCCAGTAGAGTATCAAGAAATTATACTTTTGAATAGAAGAGAATTCCAGTAATGTCTGTAAGTAGGTAAGAAGGCCTGGGATCAAATGTACATTGAGAGATTGGTTTTTGGTGGGAGAAGGGATAGTTCTTCTGTGGAAATAAGTAGGAAGGTGGAACATAGAATCTGCTAGGTGGGTAGATTGGTAGCAGGATCTGTGTAGGTCTTTTGATTCCAATTTCTAGATGAAATAGGAAATAAAGTCATCAGCTGGGAGGGAAAATTAGGGTAGGAAGAGCTGGGGTTTTGGCAGAGCCAAGGGTGTGTAATCATTGTCTAGCAGAAATAGATCTGGAATTTACAGAACAATAATAGCCCAGCAGCATTAGTGGCCCACTTGACTTGCGTGATCATGTATTTTAAGTGAGACCACATTAGCCCATACTAGGCACTCAAATGTTTTCAATGAATAAATGTACAGTCTTTTATATGTTTACATGGTTAAGTAGATGGCCATATAAAAAAGCTTAAGTTATGTTATTTATTCATACACAGCAAAACATTGAATAAAGCAAGGTTATACATTTTTTAAAGCAGTTTAAATGGCATGGATTTTAAAAAATATCCTGTTTGATTCTCTTAAGGATTGTAGCATAGTGTCTTGACTTGTAGTTACTTTGCAGGTGAAATTCTGTAGGACTGTTTATTCAGGTCATGGTGAATGTGAAAGTAGGTTCAGAAGTAAGGAACATTCTTCATGTACAGAGAAGGTTTGGCTCAGGGGAGAATTCCAGAGTTTGAGATGTTAGAGTTAGGTGATAATGAAGTTTAAAATGTGATCATGTCTCTGTTTAGGTGAAATCCAGTGATAATGAATTGGTATTGAGAGTGTGAAAAACTACAGTTTCTTCAGAAAACTGGATTTAAGGATTTCAGGCATTTATACTTTGTTTTTCTCATAGAGAATAAGATAGCAGTGTGTTGGAGATTACCAATACTCTCAATAAGAAGGATTATAAGTGAGCCTATAGGTATATATATGTAATTCAAAGTTTAAAAATCTGTTATGGAGATACTTAGGTCTTGAATTAGATGATGAGATTGCTTTGCTTATTTTTCTTAGAATATGCATTAAAATATTGGTTTTTACTGTAGGCAAAGAACAAAATTTGAGCACGTTTGATTTAAAAGATGAATTCAAATTAAAAGCCCTTTTATTTTACATTCTGAATTTTACACAATCATTCAGTGCTCTATTTATGGAGAAAAGATTCTAAGAAAATACAATACAGATAGAGAATAAGTAGCTATAGAAGACTGATCCAGATTTCTTTTCCTTGTGTCCTTAGTACACTATGCTATCTTTGACAACAAAGATGTCCTGCTCTTGTGATAGAGGCCCCCAGAAGTGAAAAAATATATAAGTAGTTAATGAATAATGCATATGTTCATTATAATGGTCAAATTATAGTGTTTCCTAGTGGATACCATTTTTCTTCATTGAGTGGGACACTACAGAGTTGGATGTTAACTGCTCCCACAAAAGTGGTTTTGCTCTTCACAATAAGCATTAAAACATGTCCTTGAAGCTCTGTGACTTCATCATATACCACCTGAAAAGGGAGAAAATAACAAAAACATAAAATAGATATGCTTTCATGCATCTTTGAATAAAACATTGCTTTTAATAAAAATATTTAGCTGCTAACATCTTGTTGCTTGGAATGGATGGCTTAATGTTGTTAGAATCTTTTCTTTCTAATTCCAGTTCTGGAAAACTCAAGATTCTTCTAACATAATGGACTTTAATGACAGGATATCTCTCTTAGAAGCTTAGAATTTACTCTGATTCCATTAATGATTGTCCATCCAAAATTTAATAAGACTGTAAATTACATTCTCTAGGAAGGAATTTAAATGCCCATCACCTTTTAACTATCCTTGTATTTGTTGGGTGGCATGGGAACTTGAACACTATCTTTCTTTGTTGAAGGCTAATGAGGAAAGTAGAACAATCCCCATGATTTCCTTATGTTAATTTAAGGCAGTAAAACAATATTTCCTTCTACATATGAAGAAGTCACTCTATGGTTATTTTAATTTATTTAAAATTGCCTAATTCTTAATTATGAAAATACATGCTCATTAATTAAGATATGGATGAAACAAAAAAGAACAAGAAAGAAAGCAAAAATCTATATTTCTACCACAAGGAGATAATTATAGTTAATATTTTGACGTTCCTTTTGTTTTCTATATATAATCACTTTTTAAGAATCTGAGCTGTAATTATGCTGTATGTATAATTTTGTGTCTTGCTCTTTTTCACTTACTAGCCATGTTACTCTTTTTTAAAAAGGGATCCGTTCAATTAAGTTTTATAGTATCCAGGAAGTAAGTCACAGGCATTGCTACCAGATGCCTGCAGTGTTAAAGAAACTTTAGGTGTAGTACTATCAAGAAATTAGTTATCCATCAGGAAGAGAGGGGAGAGCTGTGCATAAATGTAACATGGTTGCCAGGGGAACTCCTTGGAACACATTTAGAAAAGGAGTTTCATATGCTGCTACAAACTTGCTTGCTTTTTATAGCCAAGTGACAAGGTGGAAAGAAGCATTCTCTATATGTGCAGAAAAGAAACAAACAACCTGAGAGGAAAACCATTTGAATTGATTCTGTTGTGTGTATGGATGTGCTTTCTGATCCACTGCATTGCATTCACCTACCATTTATGAGCCTATTATCAATGAAATTCCATTTAAGATCAATCTGTTAGCTGCTCTGAACAATGATTTACTTATCAAGTAAATAATAATTCAATCAAGAAACGCTGGATGCCATATGTTAATCTAGTCTACCCTGCTTCACCTCACAGCTCCTGGCCACCTACTTTCCTAGAATCTCACTCCCATTCCAAGCAGGAGATTATCTTCTAAGTTTCTTAGTACTGCTTATTCAAATTATTCCATTTCACTTATTGAGTTTTCCTGGGGTAGTAAAGGGTTTTAAGGGCTGCCTTAAAAATCTCAAAACCCTATCAAGATAATTCGTTTTCTTTAACCACAGCAAGATGTCCGACTCTGTGGACTCTGTAAACGGCTCACTCCTCCTGGATGCTTGTCTTTTCAGGACTGCAGAGTAAGCTCATTTTCCTTTCCTCTTCAGTGGCTATTTTGAACTCTTTGAATTATTCCTCATTTTCCTCCCTCAACACTTTCAGCAGATGAATTCATCTATTTTAGAGAAAATACATGAATTCATCTATTTTAGAGAAAATAGATGAAGGGGCTCAAAGTTAATATACATGAAGTAGAAAAATGGAAAAGGCCTAAGTATTACGCCTTTAAAAAAGTCTAGCTTAAGAACTCTGTGAATTATATAAATAAGCTCTAAAAATGTAAATTTCTAAGAAACATCAATAATTTATATTTACATTAATCCATTGTCAACTATGTTTTCTTATTTGCATAATGGTGATCATCATATTTATCTTTTAGCATTATGGGGAAGAACAAATGAGAAAATGAATATAAGCCTTACTACAAGGCCTGGTACATATTAAATACTAATAAATTATAGCTGAAAAAGATCCACCAAAAACACAAAAAAGAACAGCTGTTTCTTGGTATTGCATTAGCTGACTGGAGAAAACAGTTCTAGACAGAACTGAATCTCTCAGGTATTTAGCAAGCTGAAATTCTCAAGAAATAACTTTAGGAATTAACCACTTTCCTGGTTTAACATTTGAACTCCAAAGTTTATAACACTTTATAGATTTTTTTTCCTGTACTTCATTATGCAAAAGTTATTTTCTTAGAAGTGATGGAAGTTTTATAAACATGTAATCATTGCACATCACAGATGATATATATTTTAATTGCTTTACTGCATCCATATCATTGTTAAAACAATAAGCACTCTTTTTTACTAAGCAATGAATAATCAGTGCGTTATGCTAGAGAATGCTATGTTCTCTGAGACTTTTTCACCAAATGATTTAATACGTATTCTGCCTTCACAGAAAGTCAACCAAAATTGCACAACTCTTTGAATTCCATTTAGTAATACTTTTTACCCATAGGCATGTGCCAGGTCTTCATGGCCTTCTGACAAATACTGAATTTGTAAGTTTGAAATTATTACATCATTGCTCAGGGTAATTGATACCTATTAACTTATAATCAAGCACTCACTACATGTTATTTGAAACCAGTAAATAATTCTAAGGTGTATTTTAATGACAGCAGTGGGAGAACAGTCGTATGGAAACAAATGTGTCCAATGTTGGTGGGAAGAGGACAGCAGGATGATGAGAGAGAGAGTTCAAAGCAAGTGTGACAGGAGAACCCTGTAAGTAGAGAGAAAGAGGGGTAATTGCCGTTTAGTGGGTCAATATGGGCTCTGGAATCAAGCACTTCTGGACTTGAAATTTAATTCCATGACCCAAGTCAAAATGTTGGACCTCAGGGCCTCAATGTCTTCATTTACAAACAGAATTTACATCATGTCATGAGATCAAATGAGAGGATGATTCAGAACACAATAGTTATTGTCTACTGAGTATGCCATGTACCTAGTGCTGTTCTAGATAATCATACACACTCTGCAAGATATATAAGACATATAGAATGTTCCTGTTCTGCCCTTTCTAGTTTCCCCTCTACATATTATAATTGGATAATATCTAAGAAAGGACTACAATGTACAAAATACATTGACTATAACAATATAATTTTGTTATAAGATAGAATCAGTATTTCTACCGAATTGTTTAAAAAATGATGGCTTTTAACCAGATGCCAAAGGTAGTGGAGTGGAAGGAGCAGTGGCACTGGAGCCAGAACCCCAGGTGCTCTTCCTGAAAGCTGTACGCAGTTTGGGAGCACTCTGGCTGCCAGCCCGCCCCGCCTCAAGCCCGTCATATCTACCACAGGGGTGGGTCCATGATAGGGATTTTCAGGGGTGCTGCTGGCCAAGCCTTTTGAGAATTACTCTGGGAAGTGTCACGTAGGCAAGCTTGGCCCTGTATCAAAGCTTTGATATCTGAAGGGCGGATACCAAAAGGGTACTTGGTGGTGTTCATGACCCAGCCTTTCTCAGGAGAGAGAGGATTATGAATAAAAATGGAAGAACTAGTTTCATAAAAAGCTTTGGAAGACATTGGTGATGCAACGTAATATCCCCTTTGTATTCCTCTAAAAGATTTATATATAAAGGGGAGCAAGGTCATTCTCTCCCATTTCTCAGAACATTGCACGGCTTTGTCAGTCTGAGAGATCCCAGCTGTGCCGAGTGGCTGAGGTAGTGGTGCTCAGGAAGCGATGCAGGGAGGTTAGAAACAAGACAGATGCCGTGGGACACTTACTTACTGGGCTCCCTAGGAAGGAGCTTATAAGGTCTTGGTGAGGATGCACAGAAATAACTGAAGGGTTTGGCACAGAGATAGGGACCTACATCAAAGCTGAAGGCAAGAGAAAGTAAAACCAGAGTTAAAACTGGTGTATTTTGTTTTTTTGCATTTCTTATAAATGAAGATTCTTGTTAATGATACAGACAGAGCATAATGGGAGAAAAAATAAAATACTGTATTTTTTTTCTCATGGTGTTTAAACAGATGCCAAAGGTAGTGGAATTTCTAAAATCAATCAGTTTCCCTACCATACTTATCTATATGATGGTTTTTATTATTAAAATAGCAGCTTATCCACATACTAACTCGCATTTCTGCTAACTTGAGTTATGTATAAATAGGAGTTTGCTATGGACGGACTATGGACTATTGTTTTTGAAACAGTTTTAAATGTGTTTGAAGTATGAACAATTGGTGCCCAACCTGATGGAGAAAATATTGCAGTGATTTCTAAGCAAGGGGCCAAGAATGTGTGAGAGCCCAGAATTATTGGAAGCCATCAGAAAATTGATGGATACAAGAATAATAGAATAGTTTCCATGCATGTGTATTTACTATAGTTTTTAATAATACTTAAGACATTTTCTTCATATTCAAGAAGTCTGTAATATACTAGAAGAAAAAAACATGTAGGACTAAGTAAAAGATGGTAGGTTGGGTGTAAGGGTCCAGGAGGAGAGAATGGTTCAGAGTCCACATGTGAGGCAAGCCTCAGAGTTGGCAGAGAAGGGCAGGAGGGATGGGTGGCTGCATGAGCTCCATCACAGAGGTCCCAGGGACGATTCAGGGAAGGACAAGCTGTCTGATGTGACTTGAGACTATGACCAGGTATGGGGCAATAAAGAACATGAAAACACAAATATTCCCGACTTATTTTTGACAAAGGTGCAAAAGACATTCGATGGAGGAAGAATTGCCTTCTTAACAAATGGTGCCAGAGTACTTGGCATTCATAGGCAAAAAAAAAAAAGAACCCTACCCTAAACCTCACACTTTATTAAAAAAATTAATTCAGAATGGATAATGGACAATATGAAATGAAAAGTTGAAAATATTTAGAAAAAATATAGGAAAAAATCTTTAGGGCTCAGTGCTAGGTGAAGAGTTCTTAGATTTGACACCAAACATGCATTCTATAAAAGGAAAAATTGATAAATTGGACTGCATCAAAATTAAAAACTGTTACTCTGAAAAACCCTGAGAAGAGGATGAAAAGACAAGCTAAAGACTAGGAGAAAAGTTTTTCAAATCACATATCTGACAAAGGACTAGTAAGTATCCTTATAAAGAACACTCAAAACTCAGCAGTAAAAATGCAAAGTATACAGTTAGAAAATAGAGCAAAGACATGAAGAAACATTTCACCAAAGAGGACAAACACCAAATGTGGGCAAACATGCAGAGAAACTGGATCACTTGTACACTGCTGGTGGGAGAAAATGGTACAGAAAAAAAAGAGTATGGCAGTTTCAGAAATAACCCAGCTATCCTTTAAAGGGTTAATGGTTAAGGAAATTGTCAGACCTCCACACCAGTCTCAAAATGGTTACCAACTATATGATTCCCTTTATATAACATCTGAAATGATAAAATTATAGAGATGGAGAACAGATCAGTGGTTACCAGGTGGTGGAGGGGTGTTGCAGGGAGGAAAGTGCTTGTGGCTATAATAGGGTAGCAGCAGGAATCCTTGCAATGCGACTGTTCTGTGCCTTGACTGTGGTGGTGGTGACACAAGCCTATACATGTGGTAAAAATGCATAGAACTAAACACACACATGCATATAGTAACAAGAACCCATGTAAAACTGGTGAAATATGAATAAGGTCAGTGGATTTTATTAATGTCAATTTCCTGATTGTGATATTATCCTATAGTCATGGAAAATATTACCATTGTGAGAAAGTGGTTGAAGGGTATTTAAATTCCCTACTATTTCTTCCAACTGACTGTGAATCTACAGTTACCTCAGAATGAATTTTTCTTTAAAAAGTATATGAGGATGATATTGTTCAAGAGACAACTCAGGAATATTACTGAGTCGAGTTTTGAGGGTTATGAATGCCATGTTTAGGATTTTGGACATTATCCAGTAGGCAGCGAGGAACCTTTGAAAAAAAATCAAACAGGGACATAATAAATATGGCTAGTTTTTGAAAGATGCCTTAGGTAGATGGTATTGAAACACACAAACTAGGAGACAGATAGGAGACTATCATAATAGCCAAAGTTACAAGGACCTCAAACAAAGATATAGTAATGGGACACAGGGCAGATGATGGATTTAAGAGGCTGGTGGCTGCACAAGAACTGACAAAACTTGGGGATTGGTCGGACATGTGAGGGAGAGGGCAGTGTCATTAGAAGACATCTTTTGAGATGGCAAACAGATGAGGAGAGCCTGGTTTAAAACTGCCTAGGAGACATTCAAATATAGTTCTTTAGTAATCAGGAAGACATGCTGGTCAAAAGCATAGGAGAGAAGCCAGGGCTTGAGTCATAAATTTGAGTGCAACCTACAGAGAGGTGATAATGAACATTTGTGGAAATGTGAGACAATTTTGAGAGGGTGTATATATCAAGAGGAAATGAGAGTAGATCATGGAATTCCAGAAAAACATTGGATGCTTTAGGAAGCTGAGTTGAGGAGGTTTTTTTTTTTTTTTATGATTTCTGAGGATCCAGTGAATCAAACAGTTTTAAGAAAAAGGCAAGCAAGTAATAATCTGGGCAAGGTACAGAGGATATGGGAAAGTTTGGAATTAAGACAATAACCATATAATTTGCCTTAGAAATAATTAGGGGATTGGTCTGTTCAAAATGTATAATACAAAGGAATTAGAGAGCTATGTATAACATAAATTAATTTGTACTAGATACTTGCTTATTTTTTTCAGTTTTGCAAAGGAGATTTCATGAAGTTTATTGTTATACACAGGTTAGACCTTAGGTAAGGAAAACCAGGTAAAGGAAAATAAGTAAGAGGAAGTCAAGGATAATGGTAGTAGGTGAAACGCTTGCCAGATAGTCTTGCATTCTTGCTGGAAATGAGCTGCAATTTGAAAATTGGTTCATAAGAGCTTTGAAAGCAGTATCTGTATTTTTCATTCCCAAAGCATCTAGAACAGTGATCTGCACACAGTGGCTATTTTCAGAATTGTCTTCTCTTTATGGAATAATACTGCCAATTACTGCAAATTTCTATGTTTGGTTGTTAAGTTGAAAAATGGTAAGAAAAACACAAAGTGACTGGACAAGGGATGAATCATACTTACAATTTCATTGTAAGTGGGGTCAGTACATTTTGGAACTGATTTTGTTTTCCTCCTATGAACTTCACTGGGATATGGTAAAAGATAAAATTCAACATGTGCAGTGGGAGCAGAGCCATCTGGGAGATGCTGCAAAGGAAAATGGTTATAAATATTAATGTGTGTCGCTATCAAAGAAAACAAATACATAGCCGCTATATCCAGACCAAAGGCAGGATCAAGATTTATTGTAGTCACTCTGTTGATCAGAAAATAAGAGATCAAAAGAAATACATCATTGCTCAAAAATAATCCCAAAGTACAATTTGAGCAAAATTGGGCATCTTAAATTGTTGTGTCAGAGAACTACATTTAAAAGCCCATTAAATATAATTTACTTTAGTTTTTTTAATATTAAAAACTAAATTTGCATTTTTGACAGAAATGGCCAAGAGATGAAAATAAGCCACCGGCAGAGACAGGAATTCAGTGCCTCGGGATACTGGACACCACTTGAAAATAAAAAAACAATCAAGTTTAACACATAAAACAAGAGGTAGCATATAATTGGGTATGTGTATATAAATTATATAATATCACACTGTACAACAAAATTTAAAATATCAATTAGATATACAACTTTAATATACTTGCAAGATTTTAAGATAATTAAAATAATTTATTATCTAAATTACCCTAAAATATATTGGATAGTGACTTTTAACTTGTGTTCTGTGGAGACCCCAAAGTTGTCTACGTTGCTGCCTGGTAGGTAGATTGATGACACCAAATGGGTAGATCTCTGGTCACCCTCTCCCTAGTTTGTTCTAAGTACCCTCCTGCCTCCCCATTCTGGCTTCAGAATTTCCCTCCTTCTTCTTTTCCACCTTTCCTTATTATGGATATTTTTATTTCATAATACAACATTAAAAAAATTGAAGTATCATTGATATACAATCTTGTATTGGTTTCAAATGTACAACACAGTTCAACAGTTGCCCATATTAAATCCTCACCCCCTCTAGTGCATGTACTATCAACATAGAAGGATGTTACAGAATCATTGACTATATTCTCCATACTGTACTACTGTCCCTGTGACCAACTTATACTGTGATTGTGAATTATTGTGCCCATTTATCCCCTTCACCCTCCTTCCTCTACCCACCCCAACCCTTCCCCATTGGTAACTACTAGTCACTTCTCAGTGTCTATGAGTCTACTGCTGTTTTGTTCCTTCTATTTTGATTTGTTTTTATATTCCAAAAATAAGTGAAATCATAGGATTATTTGTCTTTCTCTGCCTGGCTTATTTCAGTGAGCATGATATCCTCTAGATCCATCCCACAATATAACTTTTTAAGAATTAGTCCACTGTTTCACTGTTTCTACTGTTTTTGTGGAAAGCACCACACTTCAAAGAAATGGCTTCTATCTTTGTGATCTTAACCAAATGGGCAGTAAATCATACTAAAACTCTGAATATCTAGTTTGATAAAGTGAGAAATGTTTGTATAATTTCCATTTAGAGGATGACTTAAAAGTTAAAACTGAGGAAGTAAATACTTATTTTGTTGAATATATTCTAACTATTAAAATGGCAATTTTCAACACGTATATTCTAATGTTCTGCATCACAGTGACATTTACATGTGAACATTCAATGCCACCACCAATGTCATTCGATTTAATTTTATATCTTTCTTTCATACTTCCAAAAAAGGCATATTGGAAAGTAAGAAAATAATATATATTATTATAGGACTAACTTGATCGGTTCTAATTTACACAGTAAAAATTATGTCATTAGGAAAATTTGGCTTTTTATTATTACTCACAAGTTAGGTAAAATACATCTGGACACACACACCTACATGTCAAAATGCTAACACTGTCAAAACTGCTGTTTTAGATGAAGCCCAAGGCATCCTTCTGTATCCCCATCTGAGACTCTTTCCCAGGAGGTGAAGCTCTGAAATGGCATAATGGAATCTTCAATGACACAGAAAGACATTGCTCTTAAAATTTGAGAGAGTGGAATTTCTTTGTGTGTGTAAGAAGAATGAAGGGCTCCAACACCTATAGCCACTGTATGCTCCAGCTTAGTGGTTAGGAACATGGATCTAGAAATGGACTTTTATTTCAATCTGGGCCCTCCAAATTTGCCAGCTGTATGGCTTTTGGCAGGTATCTTTCCTTTTCAGTAGGTCAGTTTCCTAACCTGATAAATGAGGAAAAAAGTGATACCTATCTCATAGTATTATAAAGATGAAATAAATAAGGTGTGTAATGTGAGGATAGTGCCTGAAATGGAATGACTCAATAAATGTTAGCTGCTATTTTTATTTTCAATAAATTAAACATGAATATGCTATTTTCTGATACAGCTGATTGGACAAGATATCCCTAATGAGCCATGACATTTATCAGTAGGGTTTCTCAATCTTGGCACTATTGACATTTGGAGCCAGATAATCCTTTGTTACAGGAGCCTATTCTGTGCCCTGAGGATGTTTGAATGACCTCTCTACCTACCAGATTCCAGTAATGTTATTCTGCCAGTTGTAACAATCAAAAATGTGTCCAGACATTGTTAAATGTCACCTGGGGGGCAAAACTGACCCCAGTTGAGAACCACCAATATAGATGACTCTCAAACAAGGCTCTCTAGTTCATCCTTAGGATTCCAGCCTAGTGATCTGTGAGTATTTCCACTTGGATATCTTCTTGGCACCCTTATATAAACTCTGACCAAAATATACCTTCTACCCTTCCTTACCACTCCAGGACAGATCTTATTAAGTTGTTAAAATTCCATTAAATGATACTATTTCTTTTCTATAGTTTCTCCACTGTAATTTGTTTTCAAATCCAAATATGTACCAAGATCAATATCCTCCCCTTCGCCCAGTTTATCTGTCACTACAGATCTTTATTTCCTAACTTATTATACTGGATTTTAATTGCTTTTTGATGCCCCAATCTTCCCACTTCTTTCCCTCATTCATCCTGTTTGTCACTGTTGTATTTACCCTTCCTGTAAAGCTGCTTTGGTCATGTCACTTTCCTTCTGAAAACATTCAAGGATTCCCCACTGCCTGAAGAACAAACTCCCAATCACAGAAGGGGAAAAATATTTTGTATACAAGCCTCCACCAAGCATGTAGCAATTAAAGGTTTGGGCATCTGTTTGTGAGTTAGTGTCCTTGACAAGGCCCTTGAATATCCTGGAGGTTTTAGAATGATAGAACAGCACAGGTTTCAGTTTAAATCAGAGGTGCATTAGATATGAGCAGCAGGCATAGTCTGTCCTTAGCAGCTTTAAGTGCAGAGATTGATTTCTTCAGTCTTTACGAGAATCGTTTTTATCCCGCAAAGCAGCTGTCATATCAACATTTTTTCTCTTTTCTTACTGACTGCATATTGTGTTCCTTAAAGATATCAGCTAATTTATTAAAGAAATTATTAGGTGTATCCTCATCAATACTTCTCAACTTACCCTTTGCCCTTGTGCTTATGTGAATTAAATTTTAGTTAAAATGATTAAATAAACCCAACTTCTCTAAATGTCTTACCCTAGGATTTTTACTCTAGATGCATTTTAGACCTTCTCAAAGACTTAACACTTTGGCCTGAAGAGTCATAAGGCTTGGCGATAGAGAGTTCTTAGTCTGACATTCAGTCTAAACAATCAGTTTCTCATGTCACCTGCGGTGGATTGAAGTCAAGAAGTGCTACTTTACTCTAGAATTTTGGCTAATGTTTTTACTGTGCTCAGAAGATAATGTGAAGTCTTCTAAACTTCATTTGTGTTACATAATAACTCTGAATTCTATATATTCTACATTTTCTGTTAAATATTTATCACTTTCTATGTTTTTAAAATAGTTTTATATATGTGTTATCTTTCTAACAAGATTGGAAATTCCTTAAAAGGACAGTTCATGTCTTGTTGTTCCGCACCTCCCCACGCCCCACATTCCCTTCGGGCTTTGCTCTATTGGCTGCTCACTGACTACCCTACTACCCTAATCCACCCTCACTTCCTTCTTCCTAAACTCTCAATATGTCTCAGAATCGTCAATTAAAAATCTAAAATCCTCACTTGAGACTGGGCTTCTGTTTACTGTATCTTTTCCTTTCACAGTTATGCCTTCCATTTCATAACATTCCTTTCTTTTACAGAAATCCTGTATCTAACAGAGTGCTTGCCATATGGTGAATGCCAGATAGTTATCAGTGACTGAATGGCTATATATATATTATTAGTGTCTAGCTCTTTGAAAGTACTTGATAGCTATTTGCTGAATCGTTTATAACGCAAAATAAAAACAAGATGTCTCCCTAACTTCCTAAGATTTCATCCGAGAGGTTTCTCTTATCTATTGCAACATTTCTTACCATATTACCAAGCAATAAAAAGTCCATTGCAAGGTAAAGTGGATGTATCTTGGGGTCTGTTTTCCAAGGTTTGCCCTAGGCATTAACTAAATACTCAGCTTTTGAAGGCATCTCTCTGCTAGAGGCGATCTTCTCATGCACCTCATTGGGTTTTGTGGCTGATCAGTGCCATTCGTGCAAAGGTCTGCCTTCTTTATTCAATGTCTCAAAGCTCCACTTCTAAGACTTTGACTTTATCCCATGTCTCAGATCATATCAGACAATTAGATGCTACTGTTTTATCAAGTATGTGAGGTATTTTTGACATATAATATTTTTAAGGCACTATTGCATTTATACTAGTTTTTAAAAATTATGTTTCTTAAACTTATCAGATACTAAAAGGACTTTAATGACATTTGAGGAATCAAAAAAAATTTTTTTTTAATTTAAAGGTCCATTTAGTTGAAAGGATGAGAAATGGTGGCCTTAGGATATATTCTTAGCATTCACTGGTGGAGAGACTTCATTTTAAATTCAAGAGTGAAATAGAGGGGATTCTTAGCTTGGTTATTATTTTAGATTATAAAAATTAAAATGCATATATGTATACTAGTAAATCTTTGCTTACCATGTTAATCCCTAAATGGTATTGTTTAGGTGTATGAATAATTAAATATGGCAACTTTCTGCCTTCATTTCTTGCCCCAGATTGCACACAGCATTTCAAGTGGCTTTCAGTGCTGCTTTCATTGCTCTTATGGTCAACGAATGAAAGCATCTTGAAAACAGGTTCATTTATCAAAATGAAGAGAAAAGGTAAGTGGTAGGATGTTAGTATAGAAATGAAACACAAAATAAAGTATTTAAAAGTAAAAAAAAAAATCTCACATTGTAGGGTATGCTAGCAACCCTTTAACATTTTCATGAGTGTATGAGGGAGATATTTAGTTTTTCTATATAAAAATAATAATGGCTACAACATAATGAGTATTTGCTTGATTTAAAGCACTCTCTTAAAATCATCCTTGAGCCAGTACTATTCTTTATTTTATTGAAGAGGTTTTCTATAAAATCTATGTTCTTAGTCATTACACTATATTGACTTTCTATAAAGAATGCAAACAAAACTGTCAGATTGAAATTAAGAGCACTTCTAGATCAAGTTTTATCTGGAATGTAATGAAGATACATGGTTTAAAAATATCAGATTCTTTGGAAACGACTGTAGATTAATTCAAATATAAATTGTATTTAACAGGTTATTATCTTTTGATGAATAAGTTATGAGACTTTTCTATCAAGTTTTTTTTACTGAAGTGTTTCCAATCATAGGATAATATAGGCTTTGGTAGAAATCAGCTGATGATGATTAAAACATGATAGGACTATCAAAACCTGAGGTCTATGCCAGAAACAAAACAACATAAAAAGAAAAGCATTTTCCTCAATTTCCTTCCTGCCAAATTGCAATTTCAAAACTCAGGCTAGCCATCACTAACCAGATCTCTTTATAAAATGACAATGTACAATAAAAGTGTTTATATATGGTTTGTTGTATGTTTTAGGTAAAGAAATGGTGGAATAATCTTTCCAGTCTTTCCGTGTGTGTTGATTAATACAGAATGAGATGATTTCAGGTCCTGAGTAATTAAATTAGGATGGATTTCTGCTTCCTTTCATACCAATTTAAGCCAAATCAATAGGTGATTTATAATAACTTAAAAAAATCAAACTATCATGTGTCTAGGATCTATGAGAGGGAACAAAAAAGTGATTGAAATAAGCTTCTGCTTTCAAAAAAAAACTCATTGACATCATCTTCTTATATATTAAAGTTTTTTATCTTCAACTTGATGTAGTTAACAACTAGACAGAAGTCACAATCTAGGAGATGGAATTCCTTTTGTGATTTAATACATTCAGATTGAATTGCTTCTAAAAATCCAGAATGCTAATTAGAGCTCCAGACTGTCACTGAAGTGTCTTGTGAAGTTTGGCAAGTTTTGCCATTTCTCAGTCTTAATAACATGTAAAAAGAAATCTTTAAACCTCATTTATTTTTTACAATCTACTTAAGAGCTAATGCTGAAGGTTGTTTATGAGTTAACTGGTAATTAATATTTTTTAGCAGTTGCACTGAACCTTTCTAAATGATTTCAAATCTCTTAACCCTTAGTCTCTATCCCCAAGTTATGAGAAAATTATATAAATAAGAGAGAGAGACTGTTAGTGGATTTTGAGGAATTGTGCATAGATGAAATACTGGAAGATTAGATTTATGATGTTGTTGATTGTATGAGAAGATTGACTGCACAAAGAAGAGACTAGTAATTCAGTACTAGGCACAGTGGAGTATATAAAATATATTTCCCCAGTATTTACAATCAGTAAATTTTCAATACAATTAAAACTACAGGATGTGAGGACTTCTGGGAAGATGGTGGCGTGAGCAGGGTGGCAGAAATCTCGTCCCAAAACTATATATACCTATGAAAATACAGCAAATACAACTATTCCTAAAAGAGAGACCAGAATATACAGGAAAATGCACAGCATGCAGCTACACTGGAGAGGACACGGCACCCCATGAGGCGGGTAAGATAAGGAGCCGCAACCCAGTGGGACCCGAGCACTCACCCACCCCAGTGCACTGGTGGGAGGAGAGGATTCAGAACCAGGAGGGAGTGGAAATACAGGCCCGCAAAATAACCAGCCCTGATGATCTGCGCGGGAAGTGCTGACACACACAGGACAGTGTAGTGGAGATTGGAGAGACAGAGTGTGCAGGAACTGAGCGGGGAATGTGCCAGGGTGCTTGCAGCTGGCTTCAAGAAAGGAAAAAAATAAAAAAGAAAACTGCGCCCTTTTTTCAGCGGTCTTAAAAAGACAGGAGCCCAGCAGAGGAGCCGGATCGCCCCGGCACACTCAGCCCAGGAGGCTGGAAGTCCTGGGGAGTTTTGGACACCTAAGCGGGTGACTGGGAAAGGGTGGCCGCACTTAGACTACCCACAGAGATCAACAGCCTCCCATTCGTTCCCACCCCGGCCAGAGCTTTAAAGGGCTCTGCAGAGAAGCGTGGCCACGGCTGCGGAATAGTGGAGCAACAGCGCCAACTACAGCATCCCCACAGAATCTACTCCCTGTGGGCGTTTTTTTTTTGTTGTTGTTGTTGTTTTGTTTCTTTTTGTTTTTTCTTCTCTTTCTTTTCTCTTTTCTCTTTTTCTTTCTTTCTCTCTCTCTTTTTTTCTTTTTAAAGTCTTAAAGAGCCCAGTTGACATACGTGGCAACTACCAGCGACCACTTCTATAGCCATGAAAACACAGAGGAATATGGTCCAGACTAAGAACAACCAGACAACCCCAGAGAGGGAACATGAAGGGATGGAAATGCACAATCTTCCCGAAAAACAATTCAGAATAAAAGTCATAACCATGCTAATGGATCTACAGAGAAGTGTGCAAGAGCTGAGGGAGAAAGTTAGGGAAGTAAGGAAAGAATGCAGAAATCAGACAAGCGATTGACGGGCTTAACAGCAGACTGGATGAGATGCAAGACACTGTTAATGGAATAGAAATCAGAGAACAGGAATACAGAGAAGCTGAGGCAGAGAGAGATAAAAGGATCTCTAGAAATGAAAGAATATTAAGAGAACTGTGTGACCAATCCAAAAGGAACAATATTCGCATTATAGGAGTAGCAGGGGAAGAAGAGAGAGAAAAAGGGATAGAAAGTGTATTTGAAGAAATAATTGCTGAAAACTTTCCCTCGCTGGGGAAGGAAATAGTCTCACAGTCCACGGAAGCCCACAGATCTCCCAACACTAGGGAGCCAAGGAAGACAACACCAAGACACATAATAATTAAAATGGCAAAGATCAAAGATAAAGACAGAGTATTAAAGGCAGCTAGAGAGAGAAACAAGATCACCTACAAAGTAAAACCCATCAGACTTCTCAACAGAAACCTTACAGGCCAGAAGAAAATGGCATGATATATTTAATGCAATGAAACAGAAGGGCCTCGAACAAAGAATATTGTATCCAGCACGATTATCATTTAAATATGACGGAGGGATTAAACAATTTCCAGACAAGCGAAAGTTGAGAGAGTTTGCCTCTCATAAACCACCACTACAGGATACCTTAAACGGACTGCTCTAGAGGGAAGCACCCCTAAGGCTAAAAAGATGTCACCAGAGAAAATAAAATCATAGCAAAGAAAGTCGACCATCCAAATACTAACTAAAGGCAAAGAATAAAACACCTCGTATATAAAGAATGGAGGAGGAAGAATAAGAAGGGAGAGAAATAAAGAAACATCAGACTGTGTTTACAATAACTTAACAAGAAAGTTAAGTTAGACTGTTAGAAGGTAAAGAAGCAACCCTTGAACCTTTGGTAAGCACGAATCTAAAGCCAGCAATGGCAATAAGTACATATCTATCCATAATCACCCTAAATGTAAATGGACTGAATGCACCAATCAGAAGACACAGAGTAAAAGAATGGATAAAAAAGCAAGACCCATCTATATGCTGCTTACAAGAGACTCACTCAAACCCAAAGATATACACACACTAAAAGTGAACGGATGGAAAAAGATATTTCATTCAAACAACAAAGAGAAAAAAGCAGGTGTTGCAGTACTTGTATCAGACAAAATAGACTTCAAAACGAAGAAAGTAACAAGAGATAAAGAAGGACATTACATAATGATAAAGGGGTCAGTCCAACAAGAAGATATAACCATTATAAATATATATGCACCCAACACAGGAGTGCCAGCATATGTGAAACAAATACTAACAGAATTAAAGGAGGAAATAGACAGCAATGCATTCATTTTAGGAAACTTCAACACACCACTCACTCCAAAGGACAGATCAACCAGACAGAGAATAAGTAAAGACACAGAGGCACTGAACAACACACTAGAACAGATAGACCTAACAGACATTTACACAACTCTGCACCCAAAAGCAGCAGGATACACATTCTTCTCAAGTGCACATGGAACATTTTCCAGAATAGAACACATACTAGGCCACAAAAAGAACCTCAGTAATTTCAAATATATTGAAATCCTACCAACCAACTTCTCAGATCACCAAGGTATAAAACTAGAAATAAATTTTAGAAAGAAATCAAAAAGGCTCACAAATACATGGAGACTTAACAACATTCTCCTAATTAATCAATGGGTTAATGACCAAATCAAAATAGAAATCAAAGAATATATGGAGACTAATCACAACAACAACACAAAGCCACAACTTCTGTGGGACGCAGCAAAGGCAGTTCTAAGAGGAAAGTATATTGTAATCCAGGCCTATCTAAAGAAGGAAGAACATTCCCAAATGAATAGTCTAAAGACACAATTACTCAAATTGGAAAAAGAAGAACAAATGAGGCCCAAAGTCACCAGAAAGAGGGACATAATAAAGATCAGAGAAGAAATAAATAAAATTGAGAAGAATAAAACAATAGAAAAAAATCAATGAAACCAAGAGAGGGTTCTTTGAAAAAATAAACAAAATAGATAAACCCCTAGCCAGACTCATTAAGAGAATCTACACACATAAACAGAATCAGTAATGAGAAAGGAAAAATCACAATGGACCCCACAGAAATACAAAGAATTATAAGAGACTGTTATGAGAATCTATATGCTAACAAGCTGGAAAACCTAGAAGAAATGGACAACTTAGAAAAATACAACCTTCCAAAACTGACCAAGCAAGAAACCGAAACAGTAAACAGACCGATCACCAGCAACAAAATTGAATCGGTAATCAAAAAACTACCCAAGACAAACCCCCGGGCCTGATGGATTCACCTCTGAATTCTACCAGACATATAGAGAAGAAATAACACCCATTTTCCTTAAAGTTTTCCAAAAAATAGAAGAGGAGGGAATACTTCCAAACTCATTCTATGAAGCCAGCATCACTCTAATACTAAAACCAGGCAAAGACCCAACCAAAAAAGAAAATTACAGACCAATATCCCTGATGAATGTAGATGCAAAAATACTCAACAAAGTATTAGCAAACCGAATTCAAAAATACATCAAGAGGATCATACACCATGATCAAGTGGGATTCATCCCAGAGATGCAAGGATGATACAACATTCGAAAGTCCATCAACATCATCTACCACATCAACAAAAAGAAGAACAAAAACCATATGATCATCTCTATAAATGCTGAAAAAGCATTTGACAAAATTCGGCATCCATTCATGATTAAAACTCTCAACAAAATGGGTTTAGAGGGCAAGTACCTCAATAGCATAAAGGCCATATATGACAACCTCACAGCTAACATCATACTTAACAGCGAGAAGATGAAAGCTTTTCATCTAAGATCAGGAACAAGACAGGGGTGCCCACTCTCTCCACTGTTATTCAACATACTATTGGAGGTCCTAGCCATGGGAATCAGAGAAAACAAAGAAATACAAGGCATCCAGATTGGTAAAGAAGAATTCCAATTGTCACTATTTGCAGATGACATGATACTGTACATAAAAAACCCTAAAGACTCCACTCCAAAACTACTAGAACTAATATCTGAATTCGGCAAAGTTGCAGGATACAAAATTAACACACAGAAATCTGTTGCTTTTCAATACATTAATGATGAACTAACAGAAAGAGATATCAGAAAAACAATTCCATTCACAATTGCATCAAAAAGAATAAAATACCTAGGAATAAACCTAATGATGGAAGTGAAAGACCTATACTCTGAAAACTACAAGACACTCCTAAGAGAAATTAAAGAGGACACTAACAAACGTAAATGCATCCCATGCTCTTGGTTAGGAAGAATAAATATTGTCAAAATGGCTATACTACCTAAAGCAATCTACAGATTCAATGCAATCCCTATCAAACTACCAACAGCTTTCTTCAATGAACTGGAACAAATAATTCTAAAATTCATACGGAACCACAAAAGACCTTGAATAGCCAAAGCAATCCTGAGAAGGAGGAATAAAACAGGGGGAATTATGCTCCCTGATTTCAAGCTCTACTACAAGGCTACAGTAATCAAGACAATTTGGTACTGGCACAAAAACAGACCCACAGACCAGTGGAACAGAATAGAAAATCCAAACATTAACCCAAACATATACAGTCAATTAATATTTGATAAAGGAGCCTTGGATATACAATGGGGAGATGACAGCCTCTTCAGCAGCTGGTGTTGGAAAAACTGGACAGCTACATGTAAGAGAATGAAACTGGACTACTGTCTAGCCCCATACACAAAGGTAAACTCAAGGTGGATCAAAGACCTGAATGTAAGTCATGAAACCATATAACTCTTAGAAAAAAACATAGGCAAAAATCTCTTGGACATAAACATGAGCAACTTCTTCATGAACATATCTCCCCGGGCAAGGGAAACAAAAGCAAAAATGAACATGTGGGATGATATCAAGCTGAAAAGCTTCTGTACAGCAAAGGACACCATCAGTAGAACAAAAAGACATCCTACAGTATGGGAGAATATATTCATAGATGACATATCTGATAAGGGGTTGACATCCAAAATATATAAAGAACTCAGACACCTCAGCAAACAAACAGCAAATAATCCAATTAAGAAATAGGCAGAGGACATGAATAGACACTTCTCCAAAGAAGAAACTCAGATGGCCAACAGGCACATGAAAAGATGCTCCACATCGCTAATCATCAGAGAAATGCAAATTAAAACCACAATGAGATACCACCTCACACCAGTGAGGATGGCCAACACCCAAAACACAAACAACAAATGTTGGTGAGGATGTGGAGAAAAGGGAACCCTCCTACACTGCTGGTTTGAATGCAAATTCGTTTAACCATTGTGGAAAGCAGTATGGAGTTTCCTCAAAAAACTCAAAATACAAATACCATTTGACCCAGGAATCCCACTCCTAGGAATTTACCCTAAGACTGCAGCAGCCCAGTTTGAAAAAGACAGATGCCACCCCTGTGTTTATCGCAGCACTATTTACAATAGCCAAGAAATGGAAGCAACCTAAGTGTCCCATCAATAGATGAATGGATAAAGAAGAAGTGCTATATATACAGAATGGAATATTATTCAGCCATAAGAAGAAAACAAATCCAACCATTTGCAACAACATGGATGGAGCTAGAGGGTATTATGCTCAGTGATATAAGCCAAGCTGAAAAAGACAAGTATCAAATGATTTCATTCATATGTGGAGTATAAGAACAAGGAAAAAAACCGAAGGAACAAAACAGCAGCAGACTCACAGAACCCAAGAACGGACTAATAGCTACCAAAGGGAAAGAGACTGTGGAAGATGGGTGGGAAGGGAGGGATAAGAGGGAAAATGGGGCATTACGATGAGCAGATGGAATGTTGGGGGGGCATGGGGAGGGCTGTACCACTCAGAGAAGACAAGTGGTGATTCTATAGCATCTCACTATGCTGAGGGCCAGTAACTGTAATGGGGTTGGTGGGGGGGACCTGATAAAGAGGGTAATTTAATAACCATAATATTGCACATGTAATTGTAGAATAATTATACCAAAATAAATTATTTAAAAAAACAAAAAAAAAACTACAGGTTGAGCCAAGATGATAAAAGCTTCAGGAGCTGACGTAAAGCAATGAATATCAAAACCGACAACTTTAAGTGTAAATAGGAATACAAAGGAGGGATGGATCCCTAGGAGCAAGAGTGACCTAGGAGCTTCAGAGAGCTGAGCCTTGCAAGTTGAGTTCGATGTGGAAGGAAAACAGAAGCTAAGCAGAAGTAAGACATAGTCAGCTGCAGTGACTAATGTGTTTGGTAAAAAATGAATGAACCATCTGGAATATAATGCAAGTTTTGTACTGGGGAGGGTGGATATAAAACGCAGGTTTTAGCTAGATTGCATAGTACCTTAAATGTTAGGCTGAGGGATTTGAAATCTATAGACTTGATTAAAAATTGTTATTGATATGATGAAAATGGAAATTTTAGAATGTTTTATGCAGAATGGATTAGAGGAAGTAAAAAACAAGGAAAGGATATCATTGCAATCAGTCAAAATAACCATAGATGAGTTAACAGAGAATATAGATTAGGATTTTGACAATTATAAAAGTGACAGGAAACTAAAAGGATTGTTGATTATACAAAGATATATTGGAATGAATTAAAATACAGAAAATAAATTACAGAGAAGTTTTGATCAAGAGTTATCTGAGGTTGATGTAAGAATTATTTTGAAATAAGTAGTTCAGGATGAGAGTTGGTTTTAGTGGAAAGTAGAGGGCTGTAATTTAGAATTGTTGAATTTAAAGGAGATGGCAAGATGTCAAAGTATAAATGCCCATCAGGCAGTTGGAAATATGTAAACTGAGTTCAGAGAAATATTAAAAGTAGAGCCATAAATTTACGAGTAATTCACAAAATCTGACTGAATGATATTTCTTAGGAAATTAATTTGAAGAGAAATCCCTGAATACTAGAATATCTTCACGTTTAAGGGCTAAGGGTGACACTAACACTTATTAAGCCAGTACATACATCACCTAGTTTAAATTCATAAGAGCTAAGGAAGCCTCACAAAGATTCTGTCAGAGGTTTAGTAAATGTACAGTAAGGCTTTGTGGAGATCAGAAAAGTTCAGGAAGGAAGGACTAAGTAAAGATGTTGACTTTTGGAAAGAGATCAGTTATCATCACATCAATTATCATAACTTTATAAAAAATCTGCTGTCTGTTTCATTAAGAAATAGTTGGGAATCTTTAAGGTCAATGTTTTCTTGGTTAAAACATTTCATGAGAAACAATAAAGTCTCTATATTTGGGCCAGGTACTCTTCACTCTTCACTGCTTTGCATCTTATTCTTTGAAATGGGAGATCAACACCATAATGGGACAACTCTGAAAAACAATTTTTTTATTTGCAGAATATAAGCCAAATACAACTGATGGGGCAATTATTACTAGTTAACTTTTTGTCACGAAATAGCCATTTATGTAGATTGGAGTGCAGCAAGGATGAAACAATGGCAAATTTCTTTTAAAAATCTAGATTTTAAAAAATTGAAAAGAATTGGGATAGTCAGAGGACTTAGCCAAATTAGTCTTAAAGGAAGCACAGAACACTTGTATATTTATATGTCAAACATTGCCATCATCTGTACTTTATTTTCATCACCCTTTCTTATCCTCACCAAATCTAAGGGTTGTCCCTTCCATTCCAACAGACTCCAATGTTGACTTGGTGCCTAGTCAGAACTCACATTTTGTGTAGAGTGCTGTTTAAGGGGTAACTTGTCACTTGGGAAATGTTTCTAAAAATTTGGTCTATGGACCACTCTGTGTCAGAGAGCCTCTTGGAATCCTTACATTTGGGAGCAGGAAAGAAGAAAACAAGTCTAGAAATGCAAGAATAGAAGAATCCCTGAGACCAGTAGATGCCTGTAAAGAGTGGAAGTCCAACCCACACTTACAGAATCAAAATTACTGGGAGTTGCACCCAGGAATGTGTATTTTAAAAATAATAATCTATGGACTAACATACACATTAAAATTGTAAGAAATTTTTTAAATAAAAAAGGTAATAAATTTTAATGTGTGTGAGTACATATGTACAGATGAGTATGTGTGTGTTTAGCCTGGGGTTCTTGTACTAGACACCACTCCATCTGAGGTGTGTTCTGCTTTCCCTGACATTATTTGTTCCTCATTTGAAATAATTCACTATTTTTGCAGTGTAAAAGACTGATAGTGTGACCATATTCAGCATCAGAAGAGAGTCTGGCATCCTTACTGATTGCCTATAAAGCCTTCTGGAATGCTTATGTTCTGAAACAGGTAGAAGAAAACAGTTTAGAAATGACAAGACTAGAGGAAACTACAGATCAAGAGAGACATTGCAGACTTTGCAAAGAACAGAGTGCCTGTGAATAAACACTGCAGAACTCAATGGAAGGGAGAATTTCGCTAGAGAGATTTTTAAGAATATTTCAAATATAAATGACTTTTATATGTTTCTCTGTTACGAAAACTGAAATATTATTTTTAAAAATCTTGGCCATGTTTCTAAATAACTACATCACTTTGTCAGTCTCCGTTCGCTAGATTAAATCATATTGTGCTGCTTTGAAAGGGAAAAATTTTAACAATTTCGTTTTGAGATTGTGAATTCACAGGAGCAAAGCTTCCAAGATTTAAGATAAAACAATTCTTTTCATCAAACTTATTATTAAATATAACAAAACTGCTGGCAGAATAATTCATTTTAATATTAAAATAAAATCAAGCACAACTTCTTTAGTCTGATTACTTTGGCATGTGAAAATACTAAAGGCTCAAAAATAAATAACAATTAGTTAAAACTTGAAATGAGCAAAGAAAATATGTTGAGAACTTAAAGATATTTTTCTGTCATTGATATAATGTTATCTCTGTGTTCAGATAAACAGAAGAAATAAAAGTCATTTTAATGAAGCTGTGAAAAACCCAAGGCACAAAAACTTTGTTGTGATGATTTTGGGAAAGTGAGATTCTAGTTTTTAGTTGTACACATCAGCAGTCTTTCATTTAACGAAGTATTCATTGAGCACCTTCTTGGTCCTGTTCTAGCCCCTGGTGTTACAGCATTGATATAGGGCAGTGGAGAAAATGAAGTAGGATAGGATGTTTGGCAGCTTTGCATATGGGAGGGAATAGAGGACTTCACTGAAAAGCTGACAGTAAAACATAGTCATTCAGGACATGTGAGATTGAGCCATGAGCCCAGGGAAGAGCATTCCAGATAAACTGAGTTGCAGGTGCAAACGTCCTGAAGAAAAACATGCTTGCTGTATTTGAGGAACAGGAAGGAAGTCACTGAAGCTGGAGTGGAGTGACTGAGGGAGGCTTTTGTATGAGGTAAGGTCGAAGAAATCAAGGGGGCCAGATTGACAGGGGCTCAGAGAGCATTAATAAGTATTTAGGCTACTTCCTAAACGATGGGACTCCTCCAGAGGGATTTAGGACAGGAATGACAGGATCTGACTTTTATTCTCAAAGGAATATTCTTGCTGCTAAATTAAGACAAAATTAGGAGGAAATAAGAGCAGAAGCAAAGAGACCTGTGAAGAGGTTGCAGAAGTAATTCAGGCGAGAGATGGTGGTGGCTTGAACCAACAGTGGTAGCACCAGAGGTGAAAGTGGTGGGATTCTGGATTTCTTTTGAAGGCAGAGCTGACAGAATTTGCTGATAAATTGGATGTAGTTAGTGAGAGAAGCAAAAATGACTCTAAGGATTTTAATTAGAGCAAACAGTAGCATGAATGTGTTATTTACTGATATGAAAAAAGATTACAAAAACAGGGTTAGAGAGCAATAATCAGAAGTTTGATTTGGTGGGTACTAAGCTCACAATGCCTATTGAATTTCTACTATACCAGAGTAGTTATCAGTTGTACATACAACTCTGGGCTTTAGGGAGAGTTCCAAGCTGGAGTTATAAATATGGAAAAGACATGTAAGAGATAGTTAAAGCCATAAGGCTAGAAATAGAGAAGAGAAGAGGTCTAGGAATGGATATGGGGGAAGTTTTAAAAGGCTGGGAGAAGAGAGGAGCCAGCGGGTAGCTGAGAAGTCAGACTTCAGGAAGTATTATTTCACTGTTAATAACCTCCTTTCAGAGGGCATCAGCAATGAAGAGGCTCAAGTGGCCCTAAGTAGTTGTTTCCTTGTTCACAGGAGTCATATGCAGGATTACTTGGTGATTTATCATTTACCCATAGCTTCATCTAAATCTTAAACTCTGGCTTTTACTCACTTCCCTCCCTTCATGCCTGAATCATGGCCATTTTGAATACCCTTATTCGTGGTGCAACTTCATCTGAGTGAAAAATGCAGTTTAGAGAGCTGTCAAAAGTAATTGGGGGATTTAACTTGTGAATAAAATTAACCAAGTTGGTTAACACTGCTTTTGATCAAATATTATGTGTGACTCTTGGGTAATATCACCAAGTCTACTGTGCGGTTTATGCCAGATCTAAAAGCAATGTAAACAGGTGTGTTCTAAAATGTTTTGAGCAATGATATTACTGAAATAAATATATAGTTTCCAAGAGGACTAGTTTCAATTAACAATTGTATTAATATACATATATAAGTTCTTTTAACTTGATTAACACCAGTTATTAATATTCTAATATTTTATCATATATTTATGTAGCTGCTTAAACTCCATGAATATGCATACAGCTATATATAATATCAAATTGAATCCTCATTTCCCAGCGTAAGAATTTCTTAAACAGCTGCTATTCTCATTTAACATGATTATCTTACCAAAAGCAATTGAAAATAGTTCTTTTATTGAGTAAAACTTCTACAAAAACATATTTAATGATATTTTCCCACCTATTACAAAAATTGCAAACACTGCAGACTTACCAATAAGCATCACGGGATATCTGACTAACACTAAGTTTGTAAAGGATGTATCTCCTCTGGAAATTATGCCAATTATCTTTTTTTACTGAAGAAGTATTTATTAAGTTCTACTATGTTCCAGATGCACATCATGTTGAGGAGAGTTTGCACCCTTAAGTCCTTCCAAGTGCATCCTGAGAGATTTATATGCATAAAGAAGAGAGCCCAGAAGTGTCACTGACTTTCTCCACAGCAATGCAGTCTCCTGGGGAGTTTCACCGCGTGGAGGACCTCTAGCCTACCTGGGGACTAGAAGAAGACTGGAGATGGTGGGGAGGCTTAGAGTTGCCTTTTTCTGTTTACTGCACCCACACGTGGTACCATTAATCAACTATCCTGTGACGCAGAACACTCCCTCTCTTACTTAATACAACGGCCGATTACTGTCCTTGCCTCTGACTTGACCCAACTTCAGGGAAGAATGGGTTGTAATAGAGAAAGCAGCTTTTAGTTTTCCTTAGAGGCTAAGTACTGTTGCTGTTCTAGGTTCTGGGCATGCAGAGATGAGGTTCCTGTCCTCAAAAATATTATTACTTTTTGAGGGAAAAGAAATATCTCTGAGCAAGTAGAATATGATATTTCTGTTTGGGGGTATAAACTCACAGTACTCAGTGGGAGTCAGCAGGGAAAACTGAGTTCCTGGCTGCCAAGAGAAGGTGCTGACACAGTTCAAGGGGATAAATCAGTCCTCCACTAAGCTCAGCCTGATGAGATCATTGTAAATTCTTGGGACCTGGCTTTTTTTTTCCCCTTTGGCTCTTAATACTCCAGCTATTCCTGCCTTTTTAAAGCTTTTTCACTAGCTTTGTTCTGACACTTCATTTTGAATAGAGTCTAATTTTCATTCTAGGACTTTCCCTGTGAAATATTTTGTAGTCTTCACTCCAAGGATCACAATCATACTGAGGCAGAACATTGTAACTGGCTCATTGCTCCTCATCTAAACTCGGCGGCTGGCCCCATTCCTCTCACTAATGTTGGCATTAATTACATAAAGGAGGCAAGTGGTTTCTAAATGTAGGTTTACATGTTTCTCATTATATATGATAAACTTACAATATTTTTCATGTGCTTCACCAGTATGGTCAGCTTCGCATCCTCACATGACATCACTAACTGCACCTTAGGTTTCTTGTCAGGAAACTTTTCACCTGATAAAACAACAGAATTTCAGTGGGAAAAACTGGAAGTGGCCCAGCACAGGATAAATGAAATATTTAAAGACTAAAACAGGACCAAGGAATGATATGCAAAATAAACGTTCTTTAGATCATGCTGAAAACATAATACTCTTCAGGAAACTGGGTTGGTTAAAGGTAGGATTTATTTTGTAAATTTCCTGAACCAATTCTTCCTCCTTATAGTCCATGTTTTGTTTTTATCAATACCATTATTTTCCCCATTATTTAAGCTTGAAACCTCAGTATCATTTTTGGCTCCAGAATTCAGTACAATAAGCTTAAAGTAGTAGTGTGCGTAAAATTGCAGTATTTCCAGAATCTCTCGACTGGCTTTAATGCATCTCAATATCAATGGTGTTGCCAAGGCATGGTCTCTCCACTTCTCTAGTAGTCCATCTCCATAGCAATAGGTGATTACAAGGGTTGGGGAAGCAAGGGTATGTCTGGACTGGAGAGGTTTGGTGGAGTACCTTTTTGCAGCCGGGTCTCAAGAGACATGGATGAGCAGAAGTGGATGACTGCTTGTAAGCAATAAACAGGTTTCTCCCATTTTATTTCTATGTTTGACTGATTTTGGCTTCAAAGGTTATTTGCATGGGGCTGGGAAAATATTTTCCCCCTGGAGTTACACCTGGCAGTAGTCAGTGGGACCTCTGAACCTGAAATCTGTCTTCATGGGTGTGCCACTTGGGTGGAATGCCCCTAAAGATGGTGGGGAGATACCTGAAAGCTCCCCTATGGATGGTGGGGATGCCCCAGTGGCTGCTGCGGTGGGGGTTGATGACTTACTCTTCCCTCCAGCAGCAGTGGATGGTGCGGCTTCACCAGGGAGTACCCTATTTGTGGGGTTTCCCCTTGGGAAGGCCCAAGTGAGGAATTTCTCTAGGGTAAAGCACCTCCTAGATGGGTAGACCCTTCTCCAGAATTGGGGAATGGTGGAGACACTGGGAGCTGTGGATTTAGCCCTCTGTGAGATAGAAGACTGCTTAGAGGCCCTGAGTGGCCATGTAGTAGCTGGAATTGTGGGATGTTTGTTTCTTAAGATAGTGGAAAGGGCTATCAGGGAGAAAGACACACTTTGGCAGGAGAGAGACACACTTTGGCATCATCTGGAGGAGCTGGGGGATGACCTTGGGATGCCTTAAGAAAGAGAGACAGTTATTGAGAAGATGGCTCTTGCTCCTGGAAGATACCTTAGCAGTGAAGGAGGAGGCAGAAGATGTGTTGGAGGCCATGGAGGAGGGGGAGGAAAGAGTGGTGCCTTCAGCCCTGGAGATGGTAGAGGAGATGTTGGGGGAGGATGGGGCGTGGAGCCAAGGGCAGAACTGTTGCTGAGGCCACTGCCCAAGGCAACCAGCCTCTCCTGTGTTAAAGGTCCACCCGGATGCAACACAACAGGCTCCTCAGGGGAAGAGCCGCCCCCTCTCCAGGTTGTGGAGCACTCCATGCTCCGCCCCTATACCCAGGATGAGCTGGTGGACATGAGTGTCCAGTAGAGGCAGGAGCCATCAGAACCTCTGACTACATGGCTCTTGCATCTTTGGGATATGGGGATGGAAAATATTGTTATGTCGGGTTCTGAAATGGGTAGACTGGCTTGCCTAACAACTCACCCTTCCCTCTGGCAGTGGTTACAAAGTGACCATCCCACCTCAGGGAATCAGGTGCTTCTGGATAGGCTGACAGCAGCCATCAGGGCAGTTTGGCCTAATCAGGGGATTTACCATACTTACCCACTAGCTGGAAAACATATACAGAGCTCCAGTAGGTATTACAGGAGTTGGAAATGAAAAATATCATTTATAATATGGACCTCCAGGGCCTTGATGAGGAGTTCTTCACCAAAGGAATGAGAAATCTGGTGCTCCATATAGCCCATCTCTTTTTTGGATCCTAGTGACTATTTTTGTCCCCCACAAAGGGAAACCTGTAAGTGAGGCTACTTGGACTTTAGCAGATCTAGGGAAGGTTGAAACAATCAGAGCATGGAAGGAAGTATGGGGCTACGATGGAAAGGAGAGGGGTAAAGGGCCCTGTGAAGGTCTCGAGGACCCAGATGTGGGTTGATTTGATAAGGCGGGGGTAGTGAAAGAAAAACTTGATGTGCAGCCCAAAATCATTTTGTTAGAACTGTGGCACCAATTAAAAGGAGAGCAGCAATTCCAGCCACAGAGGTCTAGTACATGGAAGCAGGAGGCAAAGCCCCATGTCCGACCTGTGTCCCTGAAAGACTTCCTAGGGGATGGTACTCAGGCTCTGCCTGGGCCCTCAACTCCACAGGAGGACTATTGGGTGTTGTTATATTCTGAATGAGGTGGAGGGAGGTCAAGGCCCCCACCTTGGGGGATGTTGTGGGGACCGGAGGTCACATGTAGAATTAGCAAATCATTGGTCCCCCATGAATGTGCAATGTGTCCTGGCACTGGTGGACACAGGAACTGAGTGTTCTCTGATTCATGGCAACCCTGAGCATTTTCCTGGGACCCCCGGTGTGATAGATGGCTATGGGGGTAAGGCAATAAGAGTGAAGAAAGCCTAAATCCCACTGGGGATAGGGCGTTTGCCCCCAAAAGAGTATACTGCGTACATTTCTCCCATTGCTGAATATATTTTGGGGGTTGATATCCCACAGGGCCTGTGGTTACAGACCACTGCAGGTGAGTTCTGACTGAGGGTACGTGTGGTAAAGGCAAATCTAAGGGGACATGCTAAGCACCTGCCTGTACCTCTGCCTGTGCCTTGGCAGGTGACAAATACTAAGCAGTATAAATTGTCTGGAGGACACAAGGAAATTGGAGAAACTCTACGGGAGTTGGAGAAGGTGGGCATCATAAAGCCCACTCACAGTCCTTTTAATTCCCTGGTGTGGCCAGTGAAAAAGCTGGAAGGCTCTTAGCATATGACTGTGGATTACAGGGAAATGAATAGTCACACCACCTTTGCATGCTGCTGTTCCCTCTATAGCAGCCCTTATGGATACCCTCAGTCATGAACTAAGGACGTATCACTATGTTGTGGACCTTGCTAATGCTTTCTTTTCTATTGACATAGCACAGGAAAGTCAGAAACAGTTTGCCTTCATATAGGAAGTCCAGCAGTGGACATTCACTGTCCTTCTACAGGGATACCTCCACAGTCACACCGTTTGTCATGGACTTGTAGCCCAGGACTTGGCCACATGGAAGAAACTGCAAATGGTGTGGCTGTATCACTACATTGATGATATTATGCTCACTTTTGAGTCTCTTGAAGATTTAGAAGGGGCAGTTTCTAAACTGCTGCTACATCTACAGGAGAGAGGATGGGCTGTGAACAGCACCAAGATTCAGGGACCTGGTTTGTCAGTAAAGTTCTTGGGGTTTGTCTGGTTGAGCAAAACTAAAGTTATCCCAGAAGCAGTCATAGACAAGGTCCAGGCTTTCCCTATCCCTACCACTGTGGCACTATTACAGTAGTTTTGGGGTCTTTGGGGCTACTGGAGAGTGTTTATCCTGCACTTGGCACAAATTCTGAAGCCCTTATACTGGTTGGTACAAAAGGGCATCAGATGGGATTGGGATGAGACATGTGCAGCTGCTTTTACTGCTCCTAAGTGAGCAGTCAAGGTCATACAGGCTTTGAGTGTAATGGACTCATCAAGGCCCTGTGAGCTAGATGTTCATGGAACCGAAGATGGTTATGGATGGAGCCTTTAGCAGTGGCTTGAACAGATGCGCCAACCTATTGGATTCTGGTCACAACTCTGAAAAGAAGCAGAGGTCCAGTACACCTTGGCAGAGAAGCAACTGGCTGCTCTGTACCACGCCTTGCTGGCTACGGAGCCCATCACTGGAACAGCTCCAACCAAGGTAATAACCACCTATACCATCGTGGGGTGGGTGTGAGACTGGACCCAAAGGCTATGGAGTGGCAAGGCACAAGCGCCTACACTGGACAAATGGGGCTCATATTTACAGCAGTGTAGCGTCCTCTTCATTAGCCCCTTAAGTGAGGAACTCCAATGCTTATCGGGGCCAGAGACATATACCAGTGGAAAACAGGAAGAACTTGCTTTTGAGCCATTGGCAGCCAAGAGTCCTTATCAGGAGGGAAAAGCCCCTACAACTGAAGATGCTCAGTATACAGACTGCTCCAGTCGTGGGCAGCCCCCAAAGTGGAGGGCTATGGCTTTCCATCCTAAGACTGAGATAATATGGATGGAGGATGGAGAGGGGAAGAGCAGTCAGTGGGCTCAGCTGTGGGCAGTATGGCTTGTGATCACCAAGGAGCCCTCGCCTATAGTTGTCTGCACTGACAGCTGGGCCATCTAACGGGGCTTGACCCTGTGGCTACCAACTTGGTACCATGCCAACTGGAGGGTTGGTCACCAGCCCCTTTGGGGGCAAGAGTTGTGACAAGACCTATGGGTCTCTGCTAAGACTAAGACAGTTACCATATATCATGTGACTGGCCATTTGCCTTTGGCATCCCCAGGGAATGATGAAGCCGAAACACTGACTAAAAGGAAAGTGTGCCTCTGATACAGCCCAGTGGTTACATCAGCATTTGTTGCATATGGGCCAAAAACAAATGTGGGCCATAAACTGTGGGTGGGGCTTGCTGTTGACCTTTGAGGAAGTCAGCAGGGACTGGAAGGAGTGCCTTGTGCGCTCTGAGGGGGACCTAGCACCATGTAAGTGTAATCGCTCAATGGATTTCTACAATTACTAAGTCTTTTTCTATGTATGTATACTCATCTCTTCCTTTCTAGTTCCATAGCACCTAGTTCAGATTCGTACAAAACTTTTGCTTGAATTACTGGAACATTCTCTTTCCCTTTCCCAGAGCCCAAATCCATTTGTACACAACTAGCAGCATATCTTCCTGCAACTTTATAAATTTCCTCTTTCGATCAAAGTACTGTTCATACCTTTCCATTGCTTATGAAAAAAAGACTTAGTTTCTCATGTTTGTGTTGTTGCCTCTTACTGAATCTTATTTCTCACTATTATTACTCCAAATTGTAGGCAGTATGTTCAATTCTACAAACATGCTCTGTTATCTCTTTCTAGTCATTGCTCATATCATTCCCTTTATTTGAAATGATCTCTTCCACCATTTTTGGCTGTTGAACTTTTACCTTTCTCTAAGGCCTAATTAAAATGCAAAATAGTTTCTGGGGTCACCTCCTTAGTACAGCCATTATCACTTAATGTTTGTATAGTAATTGTTATCTAACTGTCTCAATTTGCTTAGTGGATTACAATCTCCCTCAGGGCTTATGTTTTTTCCCTATATCCCCAATCAATATATAAATCACTGCTTTCTCCATACTGTCACACTAAACATTTATTTAATAACAAAAGTAATCTTAATTTTTCTTTCAAGTTATATCATTGCATCATTAAAATGAGGCCTTTAGTTTTTTAATTAACACTTTCCAGCGTATAGCCCAAGGATTAAGCATAATTTATAGTTTTTCTAATATTTCCCTTGGTAATCTCTGGTTGTATATTCTCTGATGAAATTTAGAGAGAAGAAATTTATTAATAACAAGGAATACTCTGTTGTGGGTTTACTGTGGCCCACATTGTTTTCTGATAGTCAGTTTTAGCTCTCTAATCCTAACTTGAAAATTAAACCTGGGCAGTATGTTTCCTCTCCCAAGGCCTTTTACATGCTTATTACAATAGTTTACAGATTATAATTATGTAATATTAATTAACTTTATTGTTAATGTGGGCTATTGACATTGAAATAATTAAAATTGACACTGAGTTTTCTTACAACTTAAATGGTAATTACATAAATATAATAAACTTTTTTCCTTAAAATATCTTGATAACAATGCCTGAGAGACATTGTTGATTGGAGATACTATGAGATAATTATGAGTGTAGTACTGAGGTAAACTGCATTTCATAACAAAAAGATGTAGATAACTGTTGGTGGAGCATGCTAAAAATCCTGATGACTTTTGACATACAATGAATGTTACTTTTTAATTAAAGAGTGAAAAAATTATATAGGAACTCAATATGTTTAATCAGAGGAGTTTTAATTCAAAGGTAGGAAATTAGCATAAATTTGTGGTTGTCTAAATAGTAACCATACACCTGTTATTTGAACTGACTGAAGATGATATCCCACCCTAAATCTCTTGTATAAGATTGTAGACCAGAATATCAATCAAAACATGCCGGAGTCAGACCCCAGTGAAAACTCAGGCCACAAGGAAGTCTTAATCATCAGTGTAGTGATAGTAGAGGTACTTAGTATTTCTAGAACTCTCATTGTGTGCCAAATGTTGGGTGAAGAATTTTATGAACATGAACTCACTAAATCTTCACAGCAAATCTATAAAGGTTGTTTTACTTGTATTTTATGCATAAGGAAACTGAGGCATTTGGTCCAAGATCATCCAAATGGTACAGGGTTAAATGACCCCTAAGGCCTATGTTCTTAAACATCATGTTGTAATGGGACAAACAAGGGGGCAATAACCTATGGAAAAGAGTATTTAAATAGAGAACCCAGAGAGGCAGAATTTTGAGAATAGCTTCTACGGACAACAGATGCTAGAATATTTTGATTTTCTGGTTCAAGTTAGTCTGGAGTATCCGAACGTGCCTAATCTAACCATTTATAGTAACCCCAAGGATGTTAAAATCTTACTTATCCTCAAGATAACTGTGTTGAAATGCTTTAATACATGGAACTATAGCACCTAATATAGTGCTTATTAGGTATAATGTGCCTATCAATGTTAAAAAATAGCATTTCAAAACTTAACTTTTTTCAGATGATAATATAGCCATATGATTCAAAAATGAAAATTAATTTTAAAAGTATATGGCAAAACATCTTCCCATTCTTAACCCAATTCCAAAACTATTATTTTATGTGTTCCATATATCCCTCTAGAGGGACACATACCCTTCCAAAATTTCTACATACATAAGCAAATATGAGTAAGTATTTTTATTTTTCCTCTTTTCCACAAAAGTAACAGTATATTTACTGTGCTGCATACAAATCTTGGAGATATTTTCACATCAATGATACAAAGTTCTTTTATTTTTAAAATGGTTTTATATTATTCCATTATGTGGAAATACCATCATTTATTTAACCAGGTCCCCATTGATAGGGTTGTTTGCCATTAATAAGACTGTTTCCAGTGTTTTCCAGCTGTTACAAGCCATGTTGCAGTAAATAGTTTTGTGTACATATCATTTCATATCTGGCCACAGGATAAACTTCCAACAGCAGAATTCCTGGTCAAAGGGTATTAACATTTGTAATCTTGATAAATATTGCCAAATGTCTTTCATGGCAGTTATACCAGTTTGCATAACCACCAGCAGTGTATGAGAATGCCTGCGGATTTGTAACCAAGCTTATTAATTAAATCTTTGAGTTTTTGCCAATCTGATGAGTTTAAAATGGCATGAAAGTAATTTTAATTTGCATTTTCCTTAGGAGTGAGGTCGATGATTCTTTCTTTTGGTTAAAGCCACTTGTATATTCTTTTGTGTGTGTGTGTGTGTGTGTGTGTGTGTGTGTGTGCGCATGTAGATTATCTTTCCATTTTCTATTCACAATTTCCTATTTAGTTGTTGGTCCTTCTCTTACCAGCTTCCAGGAGATGGTTATATGTTAGATGACCAACCCTTTTCTGGGATAAATTGCAAAAATTTCACTTTGTCATTAACTTTGCATTTTTTTTTGGACTTTGTTACTGTGTTTTGTGTCATGTGGGATTGTTAATAGTATCTGGACTTTTAGTCATAGCTCTAACTGCTCATCCCAAGATTATAAAGGGTTTTTTCCATGTTTTCTTTGTCACATATATGATTTCATTATTTACATTTTAAAATCTACCATCCATTTGGTATTTATCTTGGCATGCTATCCTAACACTATTTATTGGCTTTTCCCTTACTGTTTTGGCATGTATTAAGTTCCTGAATGTATTTGACTCTATTTATGGACATTCTTTTATGTTCCATTTATTCATCTATTTATATGCCAACACCACACTGTTTTAATTTTTGAGGCTTTGTAATGTATTTTACTATCTGGTTCATCTTACCTCTTTGCTCTGCTTTTGCTAAGTTTTCCTGGCTTTTCTTTGTTTATTTTGTTTATGAACTATAGCATTAGTTTATCTAGTTAAAAATAAGTTTGTTAATATTTAAAAAATATATCTCAAAATTAAATTTGAAATATCTGACATCTTTATGATACTGAATTATTTTCCTATCCAAGAGCATGCTATGTCTTTGCATTTGTTTGAAACATCTCTCAAATCGCTCAGTAGTGTTTTAAAGTTTTCTTTATTTGGTCCTACACATTTCCTGTTAAATCTATTCTTATGTTGGATCTTTCTTCTATTATATAATCTAACTAGTTGTTATCTATATGTATATAATTGTATATACATATGTAATAGATATCTGTATGTCGATTTGGTACCTGATACCTTCATTGAATTCTCATCATTTCTGATAGACTTCAGTTGATTCTTATTTTCCTAGGTATGAGATCCTATTACTGCAAGCAGTGCTAGTTTTGTATTCTCCTTCCCAAGCTTTATACTCCTAATTTCTTTTCCTGTTTTGTTTAGTCATTTCACAGATATTTACTGACAATTATGGACAAGACACTGTTTTAGGCCCTTGGAGAAATTTTAGACAAAATTCCTGTCTTAGCATTTCTATTAGCAGTAGGAGAAGATATTAAAAAAAGCAATACATGTAAGTAAAATTTAGAATATGCTGAATATGATAAATGGTAAGAATAAAACCTAGAACAGGATGAAGACATTGGGGGCAACAGAACAAGGGGCAGTTTGCAATTTTAGATGGAATGGCCAGTGTACTCCTCACTGAGAAGGTAAATCCTGAGCACAGACCCGAAGGAGGTGAAAGAGCGAGACACATGCCTCGTGCTGTCAGTGCAACGTGACGTGATCATGATGACCATGGGCATGGTGCCTGATTTTATACTTTGAGCAAATGCTTTTCCACTGGTTCCTGTTATACCTGACATGGGCTTGGATGAGCCAAGACAAACACATTTTCTCATGTTAAGGCACTACCTATTTATTTATTTTATTTTTTTTTAATATAATTTATTTTATTATCATTAATTTACAATTACATGTGCAATATTACGATTATTAAACTACCCCTTCATCAGCTCGCCCCACCAACCCCATTACAGTCACTGTCCATCAGCGTAGTGAGATGCTATAGAATCACTACTTGTCTTCTCTGAGTTGTACTGCCCTCCCCGTGCCCCCCCAACATTACATTTGCTAATCGTAATGCCCCTTTTTCCCTCTTATCCCTCCCTTCCCGCCCATTTTCCCCAGTCCCTTTCCCTTTGGTAACTATTAGTCCGTTCTTGGGTTCTGTGAGTCTGCTGCTGTTTTGTTCCTTCAGTTTTTTTCTTTGTTCTTATACTCCACATATGAGTGAAATCATTTGATACTTGTCTTTTTCGGCTTGGCTTATTTCACTGAGCATAATACCCTCTAGCTCCATCCATGTTGTTGCAAATGGTAGGATTTGTTTTCTTCTTATGGCTGAATAATATTCCATTGTGTATATGTACCACATCTTCTTTATCTATTCATCTACTGATGGACACTTAGGTTGCTTCCATTTCTTGGCTATTGTAAATAGTGCTGCAATAAACATAGGGGTGCATCTGTCCTTTCAAATTGGGCTGCTGCATTCTTAGGGTAAATTCCTAGGAGTGGAATTCCTGGGTCAAATGGTATTTCTATTTTTGAGTTTTTTGAGGAACCTCCATACTGCTTTCCACAATGGTTGAACTAATTTGCAGTCCCACCAGCAGTGTAGGAGGGTTCCCTTTTCTCCACATCCTCGCCAACATTTGTTGTTGTTTGTGTTTTGGATGTTGGCCATCTCACTGGTGTGAGGTGATATCTCATTGTGGTTTTAATCTGCATTTCTCTGATGATTAGTGATGTGGAGCATCTTTTCATGTGCCTGTTGGCCATCTGAATTTCTTCTTTGGAGAAGTGTCTATTCATGTCCTCTGCCCATTTCTTAAATGGATTATTTGCTTTCTGTTTGTTAAGGTGCATGAGTTCTTTATATATTTTGGATGTCAACCCTTTATCAGATACGTTTTTATGAATATATTCTCCCATACTGTAGGATGTCTTTTTGTTCTACTGATGGTGTCCTTTGCTGTACAGAAGCTTTTCAGCTTCATATAGTCCCACTTGTTCATTTTGCTTTTGTTTCCCTTGCCCGGGGAGATATGTTCATGAAGAAGTTGCTCATGTTTATGTCCAAGAGATTTTTGCCTATGTGTTTTTCTAAGAGTTTTATGGTTTCATGACTTACATTCAGGTCTTTGATCCACCTTGAGTTTACCTTTGTGTATGGGGCTAG
>JAVSCE010021041.1:0-35627 GCA_032199065.1 Smutsia gigantea
CTAAACAATATTCTGTTGTATGAATACACCACGTTCTCTTTATCCATTCATCTGTCAAAGGACTGTTTCCATATCTTGGCTATTGTGAATAACAGTGCAATGAACACAAGAATGCAGATACCTTTTCAAGTATGGATTTCAATTATTTTGGATATATAACCAGAAGTAGAATTGCTGAATAATACAGTAGTTCTACTTTTTTTTTGAGGAATCTCTGTGCTATTTTCCATAGCAGCTGCAATATTTTACTTTCCCATCAACATTGTACAAGGGTTCCAATTTCTTCACATCCTCATCAACACTTTTTGTTTTCATAATAGCTATCCTAACAGATGAGGTGGTATCTCATTGTAGTTTTGAGTTGTATTTCTCCTATAATTAGTGATGTTGAGCATCTTTTCATATACCAGTTGGCTATTTTTATGTCTTCTTTGGAGAAATGTCTATTCAAGTCCTTTGCCCATTTTTAAATTGAGTTATTTGTAGTTCTTTCCTCTTGAGTTGTAGGAATTTCTTAAATTTTTGGATATCAGCCCCTTATCAAATATATGGTTTGCAAATATTTTCTCCCAGTCTGTAGGCTGTCTTTTCATTTTGATTGTTTTTGCTGTGCAGAAGTCTTTTAGTTTGATGCAGTCCCACTTGTTTATTTTTGCTTTTGTTGTCTATGTTTTGGTGTCATATACAAAAAAAGTAATTGGTTAGACTAATGTTAAGCTCTCTCCTTAGGCTTTCATTGAGGAGCTTTACAATTTCAGGTCTAACATTTAAGTCATTAATCCATTTTGAGTTTAATTTTGCCTGTGATGTATAATAGGGTTCTAATTTAATTATTTTGCATATGGTTATCCAGTTTTCCCAATACCTTTTATTGAAGAGACTATTCCTTTCCCATTGTGTATTCTTGGCAGCCTTGTGGAAGATCAGATGACCATATAGGATTTATTTTGGGGCTCTCTATTCTGTTCCATTGGTCTACCTGCCTGTCTTTATACCAGTGCCATCTGTTTTGATTACTGTAGAATTTTAAGATGTTTTCAAGTCAGGAAGTGTGATGGCATTTGTTTCTCAAGATTACTTTAATTTAGGCTATTTTATGGTTCCATATGAATTTTAGGATTGTTTTTATATTTCAGTGAATAATGTCATTGGGATTTTAATTGGGATAGTATTGGATCTTTAGGTTGCTTTGGGTAGCATGAATATTTTTAAAATATTAATTTTTCCACTTCATAAACATGAGACATTTTTCATTTATTTGTATTTTCTTTAATTTCCTTCATCAGTGTTTTATAATTTTAAGCATACAGATCTTTCACCTCCTTGGTTAGATTTATCCCTAAGTACTTTCCTCTTTTTGATGCTATTATAAATGGAGTTGTTTTGACAATTTCCCTTTTGAAATGTTTGTTATTAGTGTATAGATATGAAACTGATTTTTGTATGTTGATTTTTTATCATGCAACTTTATGGAATTTGTTTTAGTTCTAACAGTTTTTTTGTGGAGACTTTAGGGCTTTATATATGTAAGATATTTCATCTGCAATGAGAAAACATTTTAGCTCTTCCTTTCTGGTTTGGATGCCTTTTATTTCTTATTCTTGCCTAATTGCTCTGGGTAGGAATTCCAGTACTGGGTTGAATAGAAGTAGCAAGTGTGGGCATCTTTGTTTTGTTCCAGATCTTTGAGGAAAAGATTTCTGTGTTTTACCATTTGTGTAAATTGCCATTCATGGCTGTTAGTCATCAAGGAAATGTCAGAGCTATTAGAAAAAGTCATGACAGATTCAGAAGCTATCTGTCCTTATAAATTCACTACAGTTTCACTGATGAATTCTAATTCTCTACAACAAATCCTTCTCTTTCTTCTATTCTTCTCTGACTTTTTGCTTCCATTTATGCCAACCCAACACTCTCCTCTTTGTACAGAGGTACTCTGCATGTCTATATGGCAACCCTATCTCTGATAAAGCCCATACTCATCCTCCCTATTTCTCTTCCTTCTGCCTCTGAGTTATTTCTTCCTTCCCTACCAGTCTGTTTATTCACTTCCCATCCTGTTAATCTCTACAAGAAAACAGTCACCTTCAGTTAGCTATCAGTGTTTCACACTTGGGGCATATTGTTCTGCTGATGATGGAATTTTCCAGTGCAGACATGGTGAGGTTCAATGAGATGTATTGAAGTGTACTTGCCCTTTGAGCTATCTGGAGGAGAGACACTGTATAAGTCAAATCAGGTATTTCCACAGTCACAACTTTAGTAGCAGCAAGCGGAAGTAGTCTTCCCTTGAAGTGTTTACTCTCATCTGGATCTGACCACACATTTATTAGTTAATATTTAAATGCTACAAGGCTTTTTCTTCATTTGAAAATAGTAAAGTCATGGTGAGTTTATCTTTTTATTTCCATTGCAGGGGGGAACCACAGGTGGTATCTACCATGGCCCAGACATGCATATTACTGGAAGATGTCTGCTATTTTTATAGCTGTGGCTTGCAACTTTCACACACTGCTAATGGGATGAAGTGATATGCTCTCCTTTAGTTTTTGATTTGTACTGATTTTCATAGCAAGTTGTGGGGTGTAAAAACCTGAAGGAAGGCATCAGTGAACAGCTGTTCCAGTAGCTTAGTCTTTTTTTTTCTGTCTCTCTCTTCATTTTCTTTCATTTTTATTTGTTTATTTATGTATTTATTGGTTCACTGGGCTAATGTCTCTTATTGGGGTTAGGTTTGCTTCAAGGAAAGGAAGACTTTTGAAAAGAACTATATCCCTGAAAATTTGGGGAGATGGGCAACAGAAGAGAGAGGAAAGTTAGCAAGAAAAGGAGTGTGACTTTTACATCAATGAATTAAATGGGAGATAAGGGAAATTTCAAGAGACAAGGGATCTATCAATTAGTTTTCTCCCCCCCTTGAAAAGCATAGTGACATGATTTCATGTCTTTCAAACAGATTCTGAACAGCATTCTTCTAAATTAAAAATATGACAAAAAGAAGAGAAAGAAACAGACTAGCTTTTGCATTAAGTACACCTTAGCAATAGATAACCCTGGGTGGGAAAGGGCAGAGGAGCAGATTTTTTAAATGTAATATTCTTAATTTTGTTTTACAATTGAGTCATGAGTCTACATGTTTGAACTAGTTTCTTAAGATTTTGAATGTGAAAGGAATCTTTTACTGGCCTCATTGCCATGATCATATATTCTAGGCATCCTTATGCCTGAGATTTCAATTTTACACAGGGCACTTCCAATTGTAATTGCTTGAAGATGTTGCTTTATGAGATGTGAGCAAATTCAATTTGAAAAAAAAGTTATTTGAGTTCTCATTCTTTGTATAGCACTGGGCATCATGGAGCATACAAAGAAAGGAAGATCTAATGATGTGGCATGTGATCATCTACATGGAACAATTCAGGGGCAACATGTGTCAGCTTGTGCAAACAGTCATGTGTGGCATCTCTCTGTAAGCTCACAGGGAGATCAGAGGAAGGAGGGATTGGGTCAGGTGGGCAGGGCTTGAAAATTTTTTAAAGGATATGAAGGTCTCCAATACATGACAAGGGAAAGAAAAATAAATGTAGTATGGAAAATAGCCTCAAACCAATCTGAAGGTGGATAAACACCCCTGAATTTGGAAGGCCTAATGAGGATTGCTCCTGGATGTCATATAGCATGAACCGGTGAGCTAGAGAGTACTGGGTGAAAATGAGATTGTGTATGTAGACGACACATTAATTAAATGCCTAATGGATGCTGGATGCCACTTTAACAATTGGGGTTACAAAAATAAGTAGGATTTGATACTCTAGAAGCTCACTGTCTCCTGAAAGAACCGAAACAAGCAAGTCAATAAACCCCAAACTAGTGTAATAGACACAATAATGGAGGTTTTAAGATCTCCTAGTGGCAATAAGAAAGTATCATCAAGGTGGTATCATTAATAGTTTTCATCAGAAAACTATTCAGGTTCTTTTGTGTGGATATTATGGGAAAAATTCTAAATGCAAAGATGGGAATTGTTCTTCCTGCAAATTAAGTTCTAATGTGTTCTGATTCAAAAACAGTGATCCTTTCATCTGGACCATTCAGCCTTAGCTTTGCTACTGACATTTTAAGGGTTTGACAAACTTGGGAGGGGGGAAAAGAGACACCTGGAATCTAAGAAGGTTTCTGACTCCTTAGGATGCATTTATAATAGCACACACCCCCAATTAGAGCAGCATAAGCTCTGCAGACTCAAGCTTCTATAGTTTGAAAGCCAAGTGGATTGTTTGAGGGAGTGTGGTTTCTGCTGATAATTGGAAGAAGGATAAGAAGGCTATAAACAATGGGCTGAAAAGTAAACATTTAGAGAACAATTTTATTTGGTATCGCTACTTCTCATAATTAAGTCTCAGCTCAGTAATTTGTTTGGAACTCAATTTTCAATAAGTTTTTGCAAGTCATAGGATGCTAGGTCTGTGTGTATGCCATGTTAAGCTGACTTACTGAAGTTAAGGTTGAAGAACTACAGCATGGTTGTGGTGAGGTTTTAATTATTGTACACTATCCATGTTGGAAAATGGTTGTCATATGGGGAGGAGAAGAAAACAGGTTGTTTTATTTGCAGGCATTACAAAAAAATCTCAACATTCATTCATTCATTTATTCATCCATTCACTAACTATTTATTGAGTACCTTCCACTGGCCAAGCATTGCGTTAGACTCTTGTTAAGATACTTGGATCAAGACAGTTTTGTCTTTGAGATCCAGTTAGGCTGTTTGCAATAGTTTATTATAGTAACGCTTGCTGTGTGCCAGGCACTTCTCTAAGTATTAACTCATTTAATAATCTTACATGTTTTATGAGGTATTATTATTATCTTCCTTTTATAACTGAAGGAACTGAAGCTCAGAGGGCATAAGAAACTACCAAGGCCACAGAGTCCGACAGTATTCCAATAGAGGCAGACCGACCTCAGAATCTAACTTGTAAATACTTTGATAAACATAGTGCACAACCTGTGTGTCAATCTACAAGAATGTATTGAGTGTATCCACTTAGAGGTGAACTTTTCAAGAGCAGGAACCTTTTCTATATGATCTCCTTATGTTCAGCACCTAGCATGGAAACCCATAATAGATATTTAATAAATGATATTGAATAAATACTTCAAGGAAGTAGAGTCCTACTTCAAGCTGTTTATAACTTAGTTACCACTGCAACTGTACCTTTAAGAAAAAGTGTTCAAAACTTGGAAATAAGGCAAAAGTGTGTACGATATCCATTGAAAGTCATCCTGTTCCACTATTTAAGAGACCCACCCAAGAATTAGCTCATTCTTTAGGAAAAGTACCTGTCTTTGACTTTACTGTTCACTAAGCAATTAGAACCAGACAGTATGAACTTACATATTTACTTGTAGATTCCTGTATGGTAAAAAGATAACTCTAAATATTACGGTTTTATTGCTCTACAGGACATTAACCAATTTTGTTAGCAATCTGATTCTCACACTGATTTTAAAAAAATACTTATGAATAAATATTCAGCTCCTACATGATCTTGGAACCAGCTTTACCATCTTACTGACTTCCTCACTAATGACTTAATAAATCTCTGTCAAATAATCATTCTGTATTTGTATTAGAGTCATGTTTTACAAGTTTTAATGCATATATTGATCCCTTCCTCATTGGGATTTAGTGACAAATATAGAGTATATCAGTTAACCTTTTGTTTATATGAAAATAATAATCATACCTGACAATTATTAAGGCATTATTCTAAATGTACTCTGTGGATTATCTAATTAAATCCTTACAACAACCTCATGAAGAAAGTATTCTTATCCTCTAAATGTTGAGGAAGAAAGTGACCTGCTTAAGGTTACTCAGTGATATTTGTGAAGTCTGGAGGGATTTGAGATCAAACAGCCTGGTTCTAGAGACTACCCTATTAGCCACTACATGAAACCCCTACAAACACATGATCCCTAACATTCCAATATGTTAATTACATTAATGTGAAGTAATACATTAACCTACAGACAATGGGATAAACAATATTTCCCACTTGTTGAATGTTTACCATGTCAGACAATGTGACAAATGTTTTGTATATGTAACATTTAATGCTCACACAACATTCTGATGTAGTTATTACTCTCATCCCAATTTGATGGAAGAGGAAACAAGGAATTAGGAAAATTAAGAGTATAAAGTCACACAGCTGAGGCTCAAAAAATAGTCTCTTCTATATGACACCCAGGCTATCTTCTTAAACCATTTTGATTCATGGAAGATCATACGTTGCTAAGATATCTTTCAAAAACCTTATATCATTAGAGTGGGTACCAGCAAGAGGGGCCATTCAGCTTAACAGCCTTCATAGTAGCAGAGCATGAGTTAGAGCCAGCTTTGATGGGCACATTTTTACCTGAGCTTATCACAGAATCTAGAAAAATGAGAATACTGGTGGTGATTATAAAACTAGATTTCTAGTCATTCAGTCTATATGAGAAACTAGAAGCTACCATTTGGAGATCGTCAGCAAGCAATGGCAAAGATACTGGAAACAACAAGAATAATTTTTTACAAGTGAGGGTGGGAAGTTGATGATAAACATTCATAGTGTGAAATTGGCACTTAAAAAGCCATAAAGGATTCTCTCAGTCACAGGGAATCTGTCTGTCTGCCTCTGCCACACTCCCACTCCCTCAAGTACACACTCTCTCCTCACAGAATTTACATTGTCTTACAACTGTTTCATATTCCTCTCTGCTTTGTGTAGTTCCCTGGAATACCTTTGCACCTCCATTGTGTCTTGTCTAAATCCTACTCACTCTTGTAGACTTGACTCAAAAACATTATCTTCCATGCAGACTTCCCTGAAACCCCAAGCCCTGGATCATATCCCTAGTCGTTCATATTCCTATGGCAGAGATTCCCGATGTGTTTAAAAACCCTGTGGGGTGCTTATTAAGATGCAGATTGCTAGACTCCTCCCCCAGAGTTTCATATGAATACATCTGAGGTGGGATTTCAAACCAAGATATCTGGGAATCTGTAATTTTAACTAGCTCTCCAGGGAAATACTGATTGAGGAGACCTGAATACGATTGTGAAAAGTACCGTCCAGAGCTTTTAGGATTCAGAGATGAGAGGGAAATGCATTTATTTGATCAAAGTGGAAGCATCTCCAGACCCTCTCTCCTTGCTCTCTTCTATATTTCCCTGCCCAGTTTCCCTGCCCTGAATTTTCATTAAACAGAATCAGAAGACTAGGTAGAGATCAGACTAGAGGACAGAGAAGGTTCTGTGCTTAAAGTCCAAAGAAAACCAGAGAAAGGTAAGAAATAGCAAGAAAATGAAGGCAATCTAAATAAAGAAAAATGGAGGAAAAGATGGGAAAGAGAGAAAGGTCAGAAAGGAAGAGTAGAGAGAAGGGACTGAGTGATGAGGCAGGGTTTGGCACCAGGGCAGTGTTGGATGTGAGATCACCGGGGAGGCAAGGAAGAGAGAGAGACTAGAGGTCTTGCTATGGATTGTGAATGTCTTCTCTTTTATGGTCTCAGAAAGCCACAATAAAGAATGAGATTTCTTGTAATCTTTTTTTTTCCCTCTAGACTGTTAAGAATTTCTCAAATGAAATTCTGTACACATGAGGGTTCTGAACTTTATCAGAGTTTCAGAAATAAACCAGACTGTTCTCAAGATGCTCACTGTCTGGTTGAGATGATAAGACATGAGTGCACACATATTCAAAGGTGTGGGAATTGGCTTCGCAGCTGGGCGTTGGTGTAACTGGCAGGGAAGTGGGGAGAAAGGTCTCCAACAGCTAGCCAGCCTCACTATTCCTTGACTTCTATAGCTCTTGTCAGGAAGAATGTTGTCAGACTTACCAAGGTGTACATAATTGTTCCTGAGTATAGGGACCATGACTATTCATCTTTGCATCCCTATGGCCCAAAGAGGGTGCTGTGATGTCTATGCTCTCAGGAAATGATTGCTGAGTCACTATCCCAATTAATGCGAAGTTGAGCTTCCTGTGAATCCTTAGTTACTGTTTCACTCTTCTAACACACAAAAAAAGAGATATGGAACTGTTTTGTATTCTGAATGAAAGCTTTCTAATGGCATAAAGAATTAAGCAGAGACACTTCCAATATCTGTTAAAATTGTCATGGATTCCATAAGAAAGCAGAGGGAAAGGGACAATGTTGGGTGGAATAGAGACCCCATAGTAGTCCGCTGGAAGTATGGTATTACTCTCACATTTTTTAACAAAGAAAATGAACATCACAACCATTGAATAAGATAAATTTGATGACACCTTCATCATTGCCATTAAGAAAGATAATCTGTAAAGAAGCATAAGAGGGAGGGGGAGAGAGAGACAGACTATGAAGAGAGAAAAACATTCCCAAGGATTAATTCTTATCCAGGGCGCATAGTATATGCAGCTTCTGAATCACCTTAATTCATCTCTGTCTGTTACTCTGATTCAGATGATAGAGTGGCTCATTTAAATTGAAATTGAGTTAATGTGACAACAAAAGAGTGGCATTGTTACTGGCTGAAAATCATTAATTTTGATGTGATAAATTCCTTTCTAACGGGAGCATTTAAAAAAAATCTCTGGTGTTTTTGTTTTGGTGACTTTTTCCAATAATGTCAATATTTCAAGTAAGGCAGAGGAGAAGCAAAACAGCTTTACATGCTGTTCTCCATTATTGTATTTTAAAAACGCCTTGCCTCCCTAGTCTGCTTAATGTACGATGAAAAGCTAACAGGATCAAGAACACAGCAAAGTAATGATTGTAATGTACTGATTAATTCTGAGGTTCTATCAGCATAGAAACATGGAAGCAAGTGTTAAATATTCTACATCTGGAGATCAGTTGGAAGTTTACACCAGCTGGGAATAAAACCCAGTCATCTGACAATGCCTTAATCAGCAAATGTCCCCCTCCCAAAGGGACAATACATAATTTGTGTCTTTGCATTCAAAGTTTATGCATTCCTTATGTAGGCACAGTTGGTCACAACCCTGGCCGCATGTGTCATCTATAGAATTAAAAAAAAAATACTGCTGTTCCCTAGAGTTTTGTATTTAATTGGTCTGTGGTGCCTTGGGCAATGGGATTTTTTTAAAGATCCCTAGTGATTCATGATGATGACCAACACACTAACTGAAGGAGGATATGTCTTTAGATGTGTTCAGCTGTCAACTCAGAGGGTGGGACTCAAAAGCATTCACTGAGAAATCCTTCCTGTTAACATGGTGGCGAATAGATCTCCTCTTGCATGGTAACTTGGTAGCTTGGTAGTGGCTGCCTGGAGTAAGATACTGAAAAGCACATTAAAGGTGCATTTGGCCTCAGGATGAAATGGTGCTATGATTTCCTAGGGTAGGAAGAATGAGTGTTGGTCTATATACCAGGTATTGCTCACCCCTGAATTTGCAAATATATAGGTGTTTAAATTATGTTTGATTAAGGTGGGATTCACATTTAATAAATTACTCCAATTCACCAAGAACTCAACACTCTCTTCTAATCCAGGTTTTTTTTGAGGCAAAAATTCTCTGTATTCTGATTCTTTTTGCTTCCTCTTTCTCCATTGCCACAATATCAGCCTTGACCCAATGATAATAAAACGTATTGATTAAAAGAGCTCATAACACTCTCTTTGGACTTTGAAGTCAGGAAAATGTGTTTAAAATCTTTCTAGCCCCAGCACCTAAAGCAGGGTTTGTCGTGTGGGTGCTAATATAGATAGTACATTCAAATGATTTACTCAAGTCCACTTTCTGAAGTAAACGTCGTCTTACATTTAACAGCCGCTTCTGCTTCTTAAACTATCCTTCTTCTGATGTTTTTCCCTTTGTGTTTGCTTGTTTTGGCATTGCCTTAGCACTGCTGGATGGGAGGTGTCTTTGGTCAGGAAAACCTTTACATTTAGTCTGGTAATCTTCCCGTATGGTCACTGTCCCGGTTTCCCACGCGTTTTGCCACACTGCCTCCTAGGAGTGCCTGACCATGTAGCAGCATGTCTTTGCAAAGGTGGTGGCTGTGCTGTCTCCTACTTCTCATGCTCCTCTGCAGTGTGGCCTGTGACCTTCCTCCTTCAGGAGGGTTCGTCGCTACCTCCTTGAGTCTGGGCAGCTTTTGTACCACTTAGACTAATAGATGGGGTGGAAGCGATGCTGTACCTATTCCCAGCCCCATCTTTTACTATGTGTGTCACTTTGGACATATTTTCCTTTTCTGAGTGTCAGTTTTTTTTTTTTTTGTAAATGGAGTGAATAATGGACAATAATAATATTAGTGTTTAAATATGACATTATATATAAAATACTGCCTGGCTAATGGATATTAAAAACTGTAAAATGATAGCAGTTTTCTGCTTCTGTTTTTTTGTTCTGCTGATTACTAGCCAACCTGAACAGCTGTGCCTCATGTATTGTCCTAACTTCTTCCTAGTTACTTGGGGACACTCACATTCTCAGAATTTGCAAATATCATGTTCTGTTTGGAACCTTCAGTCCATGACGGTTCCTTAGTGACCACTCAGCCTGGCTCCCTGTCCCCATCGTTTTAGGTCAGAGCAAAAAGCTTCCCGAACAAATTGCTTTTGGATAGGCCCTCCCTAAGGAAGAAGCAGATTCTCTCCTCTATGATTTTCTCTTCTGTATTATTTCACAGAATTTCCCCTTCTCTCACAGATGTGAGACAAGGGAAGAAATGGTTGTGTTTCATATGCCAAAGTTATGGCTGGCATTTAAATTTATAATGATTGTTGTGTATAGAAGCTGTAGGGACAAACCAATGGCTTTCAAAGACAACTGTTGGCTGAACTCTATCCTGTACTGTTGACTGTTTTTTACCAGTCTTATTTCCCCAGTAGCCTGTGAACTCGTTAAAGTCAGGGGCAATGCTGTTGATTCTTCTGCATGTAAAATAGTCTTTTCGCAATTCTGAGTACATGAAACGTTTATTTGATTAAGGGATATACTCAAACAGAGAGAGAAAGCATCTAGTGAGAGCCAGTTATGTTTTAGACCTTTGTATGTTATCTTATGTAAAATACTGGCTCTAAAGTACCATCTTAGTTAATGTGGCAGGCCTTCTATAGTAAACACACTGAATATATAATTGCTCATTCTAAGGCAGTGTTTCTGATCAGTGGGTGGCGAATGAAATGCCCAAGTTCTTTCTATTTTGTGGACCCATCATTTAGGGCTTTGTCTATATAGGCAGTGTAGCAGGAGATCTACCTACTCTTTTAAAATGGCCAGGCAATAAGCAGGACACCTCATTTTGCTCACTTTCCACTGGGTGGATCTTAGTTGGATAAACTAATCTAAACCCAAGGGGCAAAATTCAAGAAGGCAAATGGTTTAGGATAGCTCTTTATGTAGGGGATACCCTGTAGGATATTTAGCGCCCTACTTGGTCTCTACCCACTGATGCCAGTGACATCCCCCACTCCAAAAAATGTCTCCAGACCTTGCCATATGTCCCCTGGGGTATGAAATTACCCCTAACTGAGAAATTCTAGATGTGCTCAATGTGCACGGTGGAACACGGACAGGAAGATCACAATAAAAACTCCCATTTAAAAAGAGAAGGATGCAAAATAGTCATCAGTCTGGTCCACCACCAGGATGGGATCCTGGAGACAAGCTTTGTGAAGGCCCCTGGCAGTGAGGAAGTTCCTTGATTAGAGTCACCAGGCCCTCCTCATGCTCTGGGAGGAACTCCTCTGGGATGCTCTTCCTCACCTCTTTGTCCCCTGGCCACATGTGCAATGCACAGAGGTGCCTGTACAGAGCTTTTGCAACCTGCTTGCTGCTGGTCCAAGTTTTGAGCCCTTGGGATATTTTATGACTTGAGCTGTTCCAGGCATCTTTAGGTCCAGCTTGTGCTTTCATTGGCAATATAATTCTCTTAAAAACTTAGTAGATTTTTTATCTATTTGCCTCTAGGGACTTCTAGGTAGCAGCAACTATGCACTAAGTTTTTGCCTAGATGCATTCTCCATATTTCTTTTCTTCCTTGTCCCCATGGCTCTTTCCCTCAAATTAATGGCACATTCCTTGAGGCTATCAGAAACAAAAGGCTTGGGTAGAAATATAACAACCTTAATCTATCTTTGCCACAAGGCTGGGTTCCTTTTTGTCTGTCTTTATTTTATTTTTTTTAACTGAGACATCTTAATAGACCTCTTTAAATTGTTTCTTGTTCTTTTCATTCTGTAAGAAATTGCCTTCTTCAGCCCTGTAAATTCTTTAATTTCTGCTTGCAAACCTTTGCTTGTAATTATTTGCTATAAGCAAGAAACAACCAGTAAACACTGATATTCTAACACATTTCATCTCCTGCTTCCAGAGCAACAGGCTCACTATGCCATGGTCTCCCCTCCTAGGAACTGTCAGTGACAATTTTACTGGACATGGCTCCATCTCTCCACACTGTGAAATCTATTTCTGTACTACCAGTTGCAGGACTTCATTGTTACATATTTTATCAGTTTTTGTTAAAGCAGTGCTTCACTTGAAAATGCTAATTCTTATATTAAATGGGGTAAATAGAACTGCTTTAACAAGTAGATATTATGTGTTAAATATTTAGATATCTATATTAATATTGATTAATATCAATTTATTTAATATATCTACACATTGTTCATATAATATCTAAAAATATAAAATGGTTCAAATATACAAGATAATTTCTTGATCCCATAACTATTTCAGGCAGGCATAGTTTGTGGGAAGCTTTACTCCTTAGAGTGATCACAGGACACTGGTTCCTTCCAATACATGGTTGTACCATCTCAGGGGCCTCAGGAAGGTAAAGGAAACAGAGAAGTCACATAATATTACCACTCAAACTACCCCAGCTAGAACTTAGTTATATGATTATTATCGAGCTCAAAGGCTGTCATATCATATGGAGCCATTAAGCAAAAATAGGAAAGATAAGGAGGGAAGTTTAATTCAGTTTGAATTATTCACCATTTGAGTTGTTTGTGAGAATTTCAGACGATTTCCAGCAAGCAGTCAGTTATGTATGTCCGTGCCTTAGGGTTAGATGATAAATTTGCGTCATTCATACAATGCTAAGTGATGAAAGTTAGTATGAAATCCCAATGAGAAAATGATGAGAAGTAAAATTTCCAGTTCCAGAAAAAAATTCTTGAACACACTTACTTAAAGAGATGAGAAGGAGTAGAAAACAACAGCAAACAAGCAACAAAAACCATAGCCAAGGAAGGAAATCAAATCTAGAGTTCCAGCACCTGGAAAGGTTCATGGAAGATGCCAGGAAATGCAAGGAATCATTGAGGATGATGAATATTGCCTTTAACCTTGTCTTAGAAGAATTCTATTTCCATTTTCTTTTGATATGCTGTACTTTCCAGAATATTCTGTTCTTGTTGGGTTTGGGCTTTGAAGTATATGCTTTATCCTAAAGACCTCTGTTACATTGTGGGTTATGAGCTAACTCAGGGTAATCACAGTGCCAACAGCCTCTCTGTTTTACTGTGACTCAATTGTGTGAAATATGGAGCAGGAGGAAGTGTTCATTTACAGATGGAAGCTTTTGAATTCACTGTCGTGGGGGAGTTCTGCACCATCCCAATACACATGCAGCTATGCCCCAGTACCTAATTTGAATTGGGAAGTTGAACAGTAATGACCTCTTCTAGCTCAGAGAGCATGAAAAGCATTAGTTTATCATCATCCATACCATGTCTCAGAGCTTTCCAAATGAGAGGAGAAATCATGGATGCATCCCAGGTGCAAAGAATATGTTTTATGGATAACTGTTGGTCAGGGCAGCCTCATGAACAGTTGAATAATTGAAATGGAACTCATTACTGACCAATAAACTCCATTCTCATTAGTGATTCATTTCATGAATTTCTTGCTGGCATCCAATTTGAAGCTCACCACCTCACTGCAACTTACTTGGATCATAGACCTGCTGGGGTGAGCACTGACAAAACCAGCCAATGAGGGATGCTCTGAGATACTGTCAATACCACAGCCTGTATCCAATGATCTACTGGGACTAGTTTTATGAGAACAGCCCCCAAATTCAAGTATCATTGGCAAAGCAAGTAAAGCACTGTCAAAACCTTCCAGCTCCCTGGAATCTAGGTGATTTATATCATGGGAAACTTCTGTAAATGGACCATATTTTTCCCATACAATGAAGAAAAATGAAGGGCACCCTTATATTCACTTCTATGTCTTCAGAGGGAAAAAAATGATGGAGGGGCTTCCTTATGAGGAAAGATTAAAAGAGCTTGGAGACAAATACAAGGGGAAATAATGATAGCCTGTGAATATCTGAAATAAATAAAAACAGATGAGAGTGAAATTACAGTATTTAGAATGGCCCAGTAGGGGATAACTAGGAGTAATGGGATGAAAATAATGGAAACATTTTGGCTTATTCTCAGCAACATCTTGCTGGCAGTGTTAGATGACAGACACATCTCCTGAGGCAAGTAACTGAATTGCTGTCACCTGGGGAATTTGAATCTGGAATGGAAAAATACATAGATTTGGTGGCAAACAGCAACTCTGCAGTGGCAAACACTTGGAGTCAGACTCATTTGTTCTCAGTTTTTCCAATCTTGAGTTGTTGTGATTCTCAAAGACAAAGCATGCTCAGTGACCATCCTTGATCACCTCAGCATCTGTGTGTGTATCATTTATAAAGCTTCATGGGTGTCCTCAGAGACTGATTTGGCTGATTTATGCTCTTGTGTAAGATAATTATTTTTCCTTATCAGCAATACATCTTCATTCCAGTTATTGGCCCTATGTGTCATTCTTGACATTTGAATCTCATGCTTTTGATTATAATATGTATCCTAAGACACGTGCAAATTTACATGGGACTAATGGCACCTAAACAATGGGAAAGGGTGGCAAAATCTACTTTGAGAACCACAATGCCACTACTTGAGACATTCAGCACATACAGGGGATTGTCCTCTGATGCCAGTGAGTCAGGTTCACACATCCCAGGGACCCCTTCAAGGAGTATGAAATACTTTGTATGAGTATAGGCTTTTTCCTTTGGGCGGTATCTGTAGTGTTCTTCAGCTTCTGAAGAGGACACATGAACCCCCAAATTTAAAAATTAAAAATTGAAGCTGAACATCTGAACCAGTTAGTCATTAAAATTCCATTTCTTTAAGTTACTCTGATGCTAGTAAGTTACTAAGTTCCATTTCTATAAGTTACTATGAGAAAATGTGAAAATATTTTGACATCCATTCTTGGAGAAGACCAAAATACTTTTTGCATTATTGGCTAGTTCTCCTTGGAACAGTCTCTGATCACAACTGTAGAAAGAGGAAATGAGATATTTGTGTGCTTAATCACAGGATTGGGGCCATACTCGACCTGGTTACATTTTTAAGTGAACTTACTACTTTTGTGAAACTGATAAATGCTCTCATTAAGGAATTAAAGTAATGCAGAAAAGTACACAGAAGCAAAGTTTAAAATCACCTAAAATTAATCCTATTCTCTAGAAATAACTATTATTACCATTAGGTGAATGTCATTCCAGATGTTTGTGTACATATGAAAAGAGGTACATCATTACATGTAATACAGAAAAACTCTTTAAAAGTGGCATTATGTAAATGCTAATTAACAGAATTGCTAATTTAATTTAATGGGAATTTAACAAATAAAAAGAAACTCAAAGAAAAGAAATTGAATATCAAATAATTATTTACTATATACAGAGTATTGTTTCTCTCAATGATTCCTCTAATGTTAAAAAAATTGTGAAAAACATTAAGAGGTTGGTGTCATTTCTGTTTTTAAATAGTATTGCAATTTTATCTCAACATCCTTATTAAAAATATTTGAAAATAGCATTTTCCTACTTCCTCCAAACTTACACCCCAACTTCTTAATATAGTTTTATTCCTAAATTTATGTCAGCTCTGATATTCCTTTTTTGTTTCTTTCTTTAAAATTTATCTTGGAACTCTTGTTTAATTTGTTTAATAATATCTTCTCTAGGACAAACATTTGTGGGGAATTTTCTTCTGATCCTTGAATTATTTTTCATTCTAGATTGGGTTCATCAACTACTACTTGTATTTCCCGCTAATGGAGAAATATTCTCTGTCAGGTTGCTATGCTGTTTATTTTTATCTTGCTTATGTGTAGTGTGGACCGCTCTGTCCAGAAATTGCACTTTCTCTGTTATAGTGTGGGGTGAATTCTTGACCTGCCTCTGCTGTGTCTGAGGTTGTTTCCACATGACCTATATTTGAGGGCTGCATATCCATGCTCTATGTACTTTTCTTTAGTCTAGAGGTATGGAATTGGATGAGAAGACTACACAGCTGAGGCTTTGCACATAGTGTTTGTTAGGATACCATGTCTGCCTTTTCTTTCTTCTATTGTGTAGTTCAATCTTCAGAACCAAGCTTTATTCAACTCAGTCCAAGAGTGTGCAGCTGAGATCTCAGAGTCTGTAGTATCAGCAGTTGGAATCAGAAACAAAATCCGCTCTGGCTTTTAGTCTTCCTCATGGCCTTCCCATCAGTGAGAATCCATAGGTCCTTCTACAACACAGAAATTCAGTCATTTTTTGCTTCTATTCCACAAATCTTCACCTTCCATTTTGAAATTCTCTCTCCTATCTCATGGCTTATGTTTACCTGTAGTTTGAATTTCTTACTGGATTCTGTTATCTTGCTGTGTACACACTTTCTTGTCTCTGTGCAATTTTTTTTCTTCTGCTTCACTTCCAGTGGATTTTTTTTGTATCTTCAATGCAAATCACCACGAGAGAAGATCAGATTGATTGAACTGACCATTATTGTTTCCAGTGAAGAAGATTGTTTCCATCTACTCTCTCAATTGTCATTTCCCAGCTTACAGATCAGCTGTTTTTAGTTCTCATGGTAAAATCAGTTGTGTTCAGAACTTGGTGTTACAGAATCAAAATTATGATCACTTTCCTAGGGACACTATCCCCTGAGTATACCATAGATGGGTACTGTTAGACTAGGGTTATTGGTATACACTGCAAATTGTCTAATAATACTATTGGCCTTGATAAGATGCAGAAAAGGTTAACAATCTTTAATTAGCATAAATTGTTTTGGTTTTTGAGAAAAAGACCTTTTTTGCAACTGATTGAGAAAGCCATGTTTGCACCATTCACAAGCGATTTACAAAATATCTGATTAATTGAATTCAGACCAATAACAAGGTTTCTGTTCATTCAAAAAAGAAATGATCAATTGAATTCAAATTTAAGACACTCAACTAATTTAAACATAGAGAAATAATAATTCGTATTATGATATAAAAAACAATGGACACTTTAAACTTTATTGGGGGTGACAGACAGTCGTAACTGTATCTAAAGTGAACAGTGTGATGCTTTGATATACATAATAGACATTTTGACTTTAACAAAGGTGGTTTTGACTGGTAAAGGCTAAGTTCAGTTGAGACTTAAGACAAAATATCTTTCAGATAAGCCAGCATAAAATGTGTTTTTGTTTTTCATCATTAGGCTTTCTAATGTATTATGCAGGAAACTGTTCTAACTCCCAACTCTACTTTGGCTACACAGAGAGTGGGAGGAATGCACGATATGGTAATTATCAGCCAGCTGAATGAAATCCACACAAAACTTTGGTTTTCCAACCTAAAAGGAGTCATAAAACCTCAGAGCTTTAGTGTGGATGCCATCTTATTCAACTCTTTATCACTCCAATGAGGAAACTGAGGCTCAGGGTAGAAAGTGACTTGCTTAGGTGGCATGAGGGCAGAACCTGGCTCTTTTCACTTGTGATCTAGATGGTTTTCTACTTTGCCAGACAGTTTCCAACTCAGATCAATGTTTTCTCAAATACAGGACACCTAAGAGGCTCTTAGACTCTTCCAGGGGAAATGAGTCTGTGAATGGGTGATTTATAGCTGCAATAATGCTTAGCCTCGAAATGCCCAAGGAAAGAAAACAGACTGTGATAGGTACTGCATGAATGAAACCCAAGGACTATTTATACATAGACATTGTGGCTCCATCATCAGAAAGGAGAGGTTAGAAATTGGAATAATTTAGAAAATATATGAGATGACTGAGAGCATTTTGCAATATTGGTATTGCATATTTGTATTCTGTTGGTAGCAACAGAAAGCAAAAGAGACTCTCACACAGATTAAAAAGGCATTAATTTTAGGCACATCTGGGAGCAAGTATGTGGAACAATTTTTTTAGCAGGTTGAATGTACCTAATTCCACTTCAATATTTGTGGTTAAAAAAATATATATCCATAATAAGGAATAATATATAGCAAATAAAAAGAATAGGAAACAGATGTTGAAAGACTTGTTACTTCATAGTCCTAGATTAGCAGAACCAAGATGCAGAATAGTATTTATTTATATTTACATTTAAACACATATATGCAAATCCCTATATATTTCAATGCATGTATAAAGTGCTATCTATAAATGCATGGTAAAAAGGCTTGAATGATACACCCTAGACAACACTTCCAATCCAGGACAGATTTTGCCCTCATGGAGACATTTGATGATGTCTAGACACATTTTTGGTTGTCACAGATAGGGAGAGGGAGAGAGCTACTGGCATCTAGGAGATTGAAGCCAGGATGTGACTACACATCCTTCAAGAAAGCCTCACCACAAAGAATTATCTTATCCAAATGTCAGGAGTGTGGACCTTCAGAAACCCTGCTCTCAACTGATAACAACGGTTTTCTCCGTAGGTTCAAGTGAAACCTAAAAGTTAGAATTTGGAAACTCCAAGCTGAGATTCCACTTTATTTCTACTATTTTCATTTCCATGAATGAGAATGTATATCACTGATAAGTTTTTTTTAATGAAGTTTAAAACACAACAGATGCACAAATATATTGCCAAATTTGGATTTCCCCTTAAACCCATTAACATGAGAAACATGATGACCCTAAGGAAGTTGGTGATAAGCGGTATTTAATGGTACAGTCTGGTGTGTTGAGAGCAATGCAATTAAAATTCTGCTTCTCCAGGGTGAGTGGCAATTTATGGACTGTAAATGGGAAAGACTTCTAATTTAATTCATTATGCTACAGTTTTGTTTTATGAAGTAGGCTGATGAATTTACAAGGTAAATAAGGAAAATTCTGATTTCTTTTTGTAGGATTTGTTGGTTGGGAAATACTTTCCAAATCCTGTTGAAACGTTTGCAGTCTCTAACCCATCTCTTGCAGGGCTTCTACAGACATCTATTTAGAGTTTCTTTTAAGTGATGAGTAAAACCTCTCACAACATTACTTTTAAGTGTGTATGTGTGTCTGTGTTCTTTAAAGTATATACTTGAGTATTTTCAGTGATGAGCCATCTCACAAGCCAGCTTCTTGTATTATTTTACTGTGAAATATTGCCAGCAGATGGAGAGTTGAAAAAAATGCTTTAATAAACATCTATGTGGATATTAGCTAGGATGAATGGATGTTTATGATTTGCCATATTGGATTCAAATTTCACTCCCCTCCTCAACTGTGCTTTCTCATTTTAGAAAATAGAGCATTATAGGTTAGGTTACAGACCTGTTTTTTCATTTACCTTCCCTACCCAGAAGTTACCCCTGTTCTGAACTTGATGTATGTAATCCTTCCCATCTGTTTTTATTCTTTTACACATATATTTGTCTATCATACCCACACATACTTAAATTTAGTTTGCTTTAAAAATTTAAGTGAATGGTATCCTTTTGCATTATCTTTTATTTCCTTAAATGATGGTATCAGTCTTTGTGGGCATACGTCGTGCTAGTTCATTCATTTGAAATGCTACATGTATCATATTCCATCATGTTATAGTTTACCATCTTCCATTTAGTTTTTTTAAAAAAATTATAAATAATGCTGCAATGAACATCACTGTTCAAGTTTCTATGGTTATATGGATGGAAGTTCCTCTAGGCAAATATTTCCAGAAATGAAATTGCTGAACAGTAAGAGATGCATAGCCTTGATATTACTAGATAACAGATAAACATTCTGTTCTTCAAAGTGTTTCAATTAATTTACAGTCTCACCAAAAGGGTGTAAGACTTCCTGTGTCCCCATATCCTTGCAAACACCCGCTTCTTTAAGATTTTTGGCAGAAATTACTCTATGGGCATAAAATAGGATGTCACTTAATTTTATTTTGAGTTTTCCTGATTACTAATAATAAGGTTGTTCAAACCTTAAATCTTTTACCCATGGTGTATATTCTGGGTACTAATCTTTTGTCTATGATATATATATTATGAATTAATCAGTTTTTCTTTTTATGGATCGTGCTTTTGCTGTCAAGTCTAAGAACTTTTTACTCAGTTTTAGACACCAAATATTTTTTCCTGAGAGTTTTAGTGTTTTGTGCTTTACATTTAAGTTCATGATTCATTTTGTGTTAATTGTTGTATAACATGTGAGACTAGAATGAAGGCTCACTTTTTTAAAGACTGTGACTGTTTGATTTTGCCAGACCATTTGTTGAAAAGGCTATCTTTCCGCTACTGAACTGCTTTTATATCATGGTCAAAAATCAGTTGGGCATACTATATGGATCTATTTCTGGATTCTCTTTTCTGTTCGATGAATCTCTGTGTCTATGTCATCACCTTGATTATTTTAGCTACACAATATGCCTTAAAATCAGGGAGACAAATTCCTCGCACATTACTCTTTGTTTTCAAAAATATTTTATCTGCTCGAATTCCTTTGCCTGTCCTTATAAATTTTAGATTGTAGGTTATAAGTGTAGAGTTTATAAACTGTAGCTACCAAAAAAATCTGGGATATTGATAAAAGTTGTGTTAAACCTAAATATGAGTCTGGGGAGAATTGACATGTTTACTATGTGAATCTTTTCCATGAGCACAGTATGTCTCTGCAGTTATTTAGATATTTGATTTCTTTCATTAGCATAGTGTAATTTCCAGCATACAGACCCTGTATGTGATTTGGTAGTGCACAACTAAGAATTTACTTTTTCTTTGCAGCAATTAAAAAATATCATTATGTTTTATTTCAGTTTCTGCATTGTTCATGTATAGAAGTGCAACTGATTATTATATGTTGGCCTTGTATCCAATGAACTTCCTAGATTCACTAATTATTCTCAGCGATTTTGTAGATTCCTTAGGATTTTCTACATAGCCAATGAGGTCATCTACAAAAAGGGACAGTTTTATTTTTTCTTTCCAGATCTGCATGTCTTTTATTTCCTGTTCTTTGGTGTTGCACCAGCTAGAACTTTCACCACTGTACTGAATAAGCATGTTGAGAGCAGATGTCTTGTTCTCAGTATTAAGGGAAAAACATTTAGCTATAGGTGTTCTTCATTAATCTGAGGGAAGTTACCTCTATTCCTACTTTTCTGAAAGCTATGCTCATGAATAGGTGTTGAATTTTGTCAAATGCTTTTCCTGCATTGATTGGTATAATTATGTAATTTTCTTCTTTAGTTGATTAACATGGTGGTTTATCTTGATTGATTTTCAAATATTGAAATAGCTTGCATTCTTGCAGTAAACCCCACTTGATCAGCTTAAATTTTTTTGTATATTGATGAGTTCTATTTGCTAGAATTTGGATAAGGAATTTTTTTGTCTATATTCATGAGTTATATTGTTCTATAGTCTTCTTTTTCACTTTTTTGGGGTGTTTGGTATCATGGTAAAGGTAATACTAATTTTATGAAATAAGGTGTAAAGTGTTTCCTCTTCTACTTTCTGGAACACATTGTATATAATTTTAATGTTCTTTAAACATTTGATAGAATTCTCCATTGAAACAATCTGGGTCTGGAGATTTTTTTTTGAGTTTTTAATTATAAATTAATTTTTAAAGCTATAGGATAATTTAAATTTATACTGGGTGACTTGTGCCAATTTGTGTTTTTCTAGGAATTTGTCCCTCCGTCAAAGCTGTCAAATTTATATATGTAGCATGGTTCAACGTATTTCCTTATTTTTTGTTGTCTTCAGGACCTGGAGTGATATAATCTATTTTATTCCTGATATTAGTAATTTATGCCTTCCCCCTCACTCTCTTTTTAAAATTGTCAGTCTTGTTAAAGGTTGATCAAATTAATGGACCTCTTTTAAAAACCAACTCTGTTTCACTGATATTCTCTATAATTTTTCTTTTTTCAAGTTCATTAGTTTCTATCAACTTTTTTATTTTCTTTCTACTGCTTGCTTTCAGTTTATTTTGTTCTTCTTTTATCTAGTTCCTTGAGGTAGGAACTTAAAATTTTGATTGGAGATACTTATTCTTTTCTAGTGCATTCAATGAGTGCTACAATTTCCCCCCAAGCCCCGCTTTACCTGTATCACACAAATCTGTCCATGTTATATTTTTACTTTCATTCAGCTCCATGCATTAAAAAAAATTTCCCTGAGACTTAATCTTTGACCCATAACTTATTTAGAAGTGTTCTTTTGGTTTCCAAGTGTTTGGAGATTTTACCATTATTTTTCTTTTACGGATTTCTTTTTGATTCCATGAGGGTCAGAGAAACTATACGTTTTCAATATTTTCAAATAGGTTGAAGTTTTTCTATAGTCAAATATATTTTCTATTTTTTTAAAGTGAAAATTGTATATATTTAAGAGGTGAAACATGATGGTTGATATACATAGTGAAAGATTACTACAAACAGAAAATAACACAGCCATCATTTAAAATAGTTACCTTTTTTGTGGTAAGAGCATTTGAAATCTATTCTCTTAGCAGACTTCCAATAAACATTATTATTTTTCCAGCTTTTAGATATAATTGACCTAATACTGTGCATGCTTAAGGTGTACAACATGGTGTTTTAATGTACATATATATTGCAAAATGTTTACCACAATAATGTTAGTTAATACATTGTTCAGTGCACATAATTCCCATTTTATTGTCATTTTTATGGTAAACATTTTAATTCTCTTTGCTTATAGCAATTTTCAAGTATGCAATACAGTATTATTAATTAAAGTCATCATGCTATAACTTAGATCCCCAATACTTATTCATCTTATAACTGGAAGTTTGTACCCTTGACTGACATCTCTCTCTTTCTCCAGCCCTCAGCCGCTGGCAGCCCCGTTCTACTCTGTTTCCATGAGTTTGATGTTTTGAGATTTCACATAAACATGGGATCACACAATATTTACCTTTGTCTGACTTATTTCACATGCCTCAGGGTCTATTCATGTTGTCTCAAGTGGCAGGATTTCCTTTCTTCTTATGGCTGAATAATACTCCATTGTATATAAAGAGAAATGTGTTTTCAAGTCTTCTGCCAATTTTTAAATTGGATTGTTAGTATTTTTTTTGCTGTCTCAGAGGTTTACAGTAGGATATAGTCCCCGTTGTTTATTTGCTTCTGTTTCCTGGGTTTTTATTGGTGTAATTTCCAAAAACTAACTGCCGAGACCAACGTCAGGGAGTTTTTCCCTATGATTTTATCTAGGAGTTTTATGGTTTCAGATCTTATGTTTAGGAATAGGGAAAGTACAATGTTCTGTGTTTCCAGAAGCATTGCTTGATTTTTTTTTAATTTTGGTACTGTTAATGTACAATCACTTGAACAACATTATGGTTACTACACCCCCTATTATCAAGTACCCCCCACATACCCCATTACAGTCACAGTCCATCAGCGTAGGAAGATGCTATAGAATCATTACTTGTCTTCTCTGTAAATATTGCCTATCCCGTGTCCCCCCCAACTATATTATGTGTGCTAATCATAATACCCCTTCTCCCCCATTATCCCTCCCTTCCCACCATCCTCCCCAGTCCCTTTCCCTTTGGTAACTATTAGTCCATTTTTAGATTCTGTGAGTCTGCTGCTGCTTTATTCCTTCAGCTTTTTCTTTGTTCTTATACTGCACAGATGAGTGAAATCATTTGATACTTGTCTTTCTCCACCTGGTTTATTTCACTGAGTATAATACCCTCTAGCTCCATCCATGTTGTTGCAAATGGTAGGATTTGTTATCTTCTTATGGCTGAATAATATTCCATTGTGTATATGTGCCACTTCTTCTTTATCAATTCATCTACTGATGGACACTTTGGTTGCTTCTATTTCTTGGCTATTGTAAATAGTACTGTGATAAACATAGGGGTGCATATGTCTTTTTCAAACCAGGCTGCTGCATTCTTAGGGTAAATTCCTAGGAGTGGAATTCCTGGGTCAAATGGTATTTCTATTTTGAATTTTTTGAGGAACCTCCATACTGCTTTCCACAATGAGTGCACTAATTTACATTCCCACCAGCAGTGTAGGAGAGTTTCCCTTTCTCCACATCCTCACCAACATTTGTTGTTGTTTGTCTTTTGGATGTTGGCCATCCTAAATGGTGTGAGGTGATATCTCATTGTGGTTTCAATTTGCATTTCCCTGATGATTAGGGATGTGGAGCACTCTTCATGTGCCTGTTGGCCATCTGAATTTCTTCTTTGGAGAAGTGTCTGTTCAGCTCCTCTGCCCATTTTTTAATTGAATTATTTGCTTTTGTTTGTTGAGGTGCATGGGCTCTTTATACATTTTGGATGTCAACCCCTTATCGGATACATCATTTATGAATATATTCTTCAATACTGTAGGATGTCTTTTTGTTCTACTGATGGTGTCCTTTGCTGTGCAGAAATTTTTTAGTTTGATATAGTCCCATTTGTTCATTTTTGCTTTTGATTCCCTTGCCCGGGGAGACATGTTCATGAAGAAGTTGCTCATCTTTATGTCCAAGAGATTTTTGCCTATGTTTTTTTCTAAAAGTTTTATGGTTTCATGACTTGCATTCAGGTCTTTGATCCATTTTGAGTTTACTTTTGTGTATGGGGTTAGACAGTAATCCAGTTTCATTCTCTTACATGTAGCTGACCAGTTTTTCCAACACCAGCTATTAAAGAGGCTGTCATTTCCCCATTGTATATCCATGGCTTCTTTATCGTATATTAACTGACCATATATGCTTGGGTTTATATCTGGGCTCTCTATTCAGTTCCACTGGTCTATGGGTCTGTTCTTGTGCCAGTACCAAACTGTATTGATTACTTTGGCTTTGTAGTAGAGCCTGAAGTCAGGGAGTGTAATTCTCCCTTCTTTATTCTTCCTTCTCAGGATAGCTTTGGCTATTCAGAGTCTTTTGCCATTCCATATGAATTTTAGAATTATTTTCTCTAGTTCATTGAAGAATGCTATTGGTATTTTGATAGGGATTGCATTAAATATGTAGATTGCTTTAGGCAGGATGGCCATTTTGACAATATTATTTCTTCCTAGCCAAGAGCATAGGATGAATTTCCATTTGTTAGTGTCCTCTTTAATTTCTCTTAGGAGTGTCTTATAGTTTTCAGGGTATAGGTCTTTCACTTCCTTCGTTAGGTTTATTCCTAGGTATTTTATTCTTTTTGATGCAACTGTGAATGGAATTGTTTTCCTGATTTCTCTTTCTGCTAGTTCACCATTAGTGTATAGGAATTCAACAGATTTCTGTGTATTAATTTTGTATCCCGCAACTTTGCTGAATTCAGATATTAGATCTAGTAGTTTTGGAGTGGATTCTTTAGGGCTTTTTATGTACAATATTATGTCATCTGCAAACAGGGACAGTTTGAGTTCTTCCTTGCCAATCTGGATGCCTTTTATTTCTTTGTGTTACCTGATTTCCGTGGCTATGTTGTCCAGTACTATGTTGAATAGAAGTGGGGAGAGTGGGCATCCTTGTCTTGTTCCTGATCTTAAAGGAAAAGCTTTCTGCTTCTTCCTGTTAAGTATAATGTTGGCTGTGCGTTTGTCATATATGGCCTTTATGATGTTGAGGTATTTGCCCTCTATCCCATTTTGTATAGAGTTTTTATTATGAATGAGTGTTGAATTTTGTCGAATGCTTTTTCAGAAACTATGGAGATGATCATGTGGATTTTTTTCCTTCTTTCTGTTGATGTAGTGGATGATGTTGATGGATTTTCGCATGTTGTACCATCCTTGCATCCCTGGGATGAACCCCACTTGATCATGATGTATTTTTTAATTCGGTTTGCTAATATTTTGTTGAGTATTTTTACATCTATGTTCATCAGGGATATTGGTCTTTAATTTTTTTTTTTTTGTGGTGTCTTTACCTGGTTTTGGTATTAGAGTGATGTTGGTCTCATAGAATGAGTTTGGGAGTATTCCCTCCTCTTCTTCTTTTTGAAAAACTAAAAGGAGGATGGGTATTAGGTCTTCACTAAATATCTGACAAAATTCAGCTGTGAAACCATCTGGTACAGGTGTTTTGTTCTTAGGTGGTTTTTTGATTACCAATTCAATTTCTTTGCTGGTAATTGGTCTATTCAGATTTTCTGTTTCTTCCTGGGTCAGCCTTGGAAGATTGTATTTTTCTAGAAAGTTGTCCATTTCTTCTAGGTTATCCAGTTTGTTACCATATAATTTTTCATTGTATTCTCTCATAATTCTGTGTATTTCTGTGGTGTCCATAGTGATTTTCCTTTCTCGTTTCTGATTCTGTTTATGTGTGTAGATTCTCTTTTCTTCTTGATAAGTCTGGCTAGGGGTTTATCTACTTTGTTTATTTTATTGAAGAACCAGCTCCTGCTTTCATTGATTCTATTGTTTTATTCTTCTCAATTTTATTTTTTCTTCTTTAATCTTTATTATGTCCCTCCTTCTACTGACTTTGGGCCTCATTTGTTCTTCCTTTTCTAGTTTCATTAATTGTAAGTTTAGACTGTTCACATGGGATCGTTCTTTCCTGAGGTAGGCCTGTGTTGCAATATATTTCCCTCTTAGCATAGCCTTTGCTGAGTCCCACAGATTTTGTGGTGTTGAATTATTGTTGCCATTTGTCTCCATATATTGCTTGATCTGTTTTTATTTGGTTATTGATCCACTGATTATTTAGGAGCATGTTATTAAGCCTCCATGTGTTTATGGGCTTCTTCATTTTCTTTGCATAATTTATTTCTAGTTTCATACCTTTGTGATCTGAGAAGCTGGTTGGTACAATTTCAATCTTTTTGAATTTAGTGTCGTTCTTTTTTGGCCTAGTATGTGATCTAGTCTTGAAAATGTTCCATGTGCTCTTGAGAAGAATGTGTATCCTGTTTCTTTTGGATGGAGTTTCCTGTAGATGTCCATTAGGTCCATCTATTCTAATATGTTGTTTAGTGCCTCTGTCTCTTTACTTATTTTCTGTCTGGTTGATCTGTCCTTTGGAGTGAGTGGTACGTTGAAGTCTCCTAAAATGAATGCATTGCATTCTATTTCCCCCTTTAATTCTGTTAGTATTTGTTTCACATATCTAGGTGATCATGTGTTGGGTGCATATTTTTAATAGTTATATCCTCTTGTTGGACTGACCTTATAATCTTTATGTAATATCCTTCTTTGTCTCTTGTGGATTTCTTTGTTTTGAAGTCTATTTTGTCTGATACAAGTACTGCAACTCCTGCCTTTTTCTCACTATTAGTTGCATGAAATATCTTTTTCCATCCCTTTACTTTCAGTCTGTGTATGTCTTTGGGTTTGAATTGAGTCTCTTGTAGGCAGCACATAGATGGGTCTTGTTTTTTTATCCATTCAGTAACTCTATATCTTTTGATTGGTGCATTCAGACCATATGCATTTAGGGTGATTATCGATAGGTGTGTACTTATTGCCATTGCAGGCTTTAGTTCTTGGTTACCAAAGGTTCAAGGATAATTCCCTTACTATCTAACAGTCTAACTTGCATTGTATGCTATTACAAACACAACCTAAAGTTTCTTTGTTTTTACCTCCTTTTTCTTCCTCCTTCATTCTTTGTATGTTATGAATCATACTCTGTACTCTTTGTCTATCCCTTTGGTGCCATTTATTTAGCATTAAGAATACTTCCATCTATGGGAGTCCCTCCAAAATGCACTGTAAAGGTGGTTTGTGGGAGGTAAATTCTCTCAGCTTTTGCTTATCTGGAAATTGTTTAGTCTCTCCTTCAAATTTAAATGATAACCTTGCTAGGCAGAGTTTTCTTGGTTCAAGGCCCTTCTGCTTCATTGCATTAAATATATCATGCCACTCCCTTCTGGCCTGTAAGGTTTCTGTTGAGAAATCTGATAATAGTCTGATGGGTTTTCCTTTGTGTGTGATCGGTTTTCTCTCTCTAGCTGCTTTTAAAAGTCTGTCTTTATCCTTGGTCTTTGCCATTTTAATTATTATATGTCTTGATGTTGTCTTCCTTGGGTCCCTTGTGTTGGGAGATCTGTGCACCTCCATGGCTTGAGACTATCTCCTTCCCCAGATTGGGGAAGTTTTCAGCAATTACCTCCTCAATGACACTTTCTATCCCTTTTTCTCTCTCTTCTTCTTCTGGTACCCCTATCATGCGAATATTGTTGCGTTTGGTTTGGTCACACATTTTTCTCCATATTCTTTCATTCTTAGAGATTCTTTTTTCTTTCTGTGCCCCATCTTCTTTGTATTCTTCTTCTCTAATTTCTATTCCATTTACCATCTCTTCTACTACATCTAATCTGCTTTTAAATCCCTCCATTGTACGTTTCATTTCAGAAATGGAATTTCTTAATTACTGAATCTCTGACTTAAATTCATTCCTGAGTTCTTGAATATTTTTCTGTATCTCTATAAGCATGTTTATAATTTTTATTTTGAACTCTCTTTCAGGAAATTGGTGAGTTTGGTTTCATGCAGCGCTTTTTCTGAGGTTTGTGAGATTTTGACCTGAACCATGTTCTTTTGACGTTTCATATTTCTGTGTGGTACCCACTGGTGCACAGAAACTCCAGTCTCTGTAGCTGCTTAGCCCCTAGAGTGAGCTTTGGTTCATAGGGGAGTAGAGCTGGTGTCTGGGGGGAGGAAAAATCTGTTTCCTCCTTCCCGTCTGCAGTGTCTGTCTCCAGTGTCAGAGCCAGTGGGCCAAGCACACACATGTAAGCCTCTGTGCTTTGCATCTCTAGCTGTTGTAGGTGGGGCCTCCCTCTGGCTGGCCTGATGCCAGCACAGTGACTGCCAGTTTGCAAACCAGTGCTGGCAGGCTAGGAGGAAGGTGGTGCAGGCTGGCGAACCAGTGCCGGCAGGCTAGGAGGAAGGTGCAGCAGGCTGTGTGTCACAGTGGGGGGCCTCAGAGCTGAGTAGGCAGCCAGGGGGTTAGAGCACCTGAAGCTCCTCAAAGTTCCCAACCAGCTGGGCAGAGCGTGCCCAGACAACCTTGTCCAGCTCTCCCTTCTGCACAGCAAGCTCTGTGCAAACCCCACCCCTTCAGCAGCCCTCTCGCTGCTAGGAAGCTTCTCAGACTGCCCTCCCCTCCTTTAACACAGAGCGGCTGAATGTGGATCCCCCCTCCACAAATGCCAAGAATGTCAGTCTCCCAAGCACTCTGCCCGTCCGAGCTTCCCAATGTCCAGATCACCACACTGTATAGGCTTCTGCTCACAGAGCAGATCTCCAGGGCTAGGTGCTCAGCAATCCCAAGATTCCACCCCCTTCCGCTCCATTTCTCTTCCTCCTGCTGGTGAGCTGGGGTGGGGGAAGGGCCTGGGTCCCGCCAGATTAAGGCTTTCCTACATTTCCCTGTTTCGTGAGGTCTGCTCTGTTCATTAGGTCTATACGCAGTCTTGTTCAGTCTTCTTTGTTGTTGCTGTTTTAGGGTTAGTTGTATTAATTAACTATATTTTTGTATTATTTGTGTTTTGGGGAGGAGTTCTCTGCCTCACCTCTCATGCCACCTTCTTGAATACTTGCTTTATTTTTTAATGTTGTATCTATCAACTCTGAAGTCATGGACTAAACCTTATTTTGTCATGATGCATGGTTCACAAAATATACTTAGATCTGATTTGCTGATTTTTGAATTTTAGTGTCCAAGAGGATTATCCTATAATTTTCCTTATAAGTAATAAATAGCATTGTTGGTCTGTGGGATAAAACAAGTTGAGAAGGGAATTCTTCTACTTTTCTATGGAAGATTTTGTATCTTTACGATTTTGAAAGAAGTTACTAGTGAATCCATCTGTACCAGGAATTTTCTTACAGATTCAATCTGTTTAATAGATAAAGCACTATTCACATTTTTAATAGTTTCTGTATTATTTTTGGTAGGTTGTGCTTTTCTATGCTTTTCTCCCCAATGTCATCCATACTTTTCTTTAACTTTATTCACATAAACTTTTACATAATAACCCCTTATTTACTTGTAATTCTTATATGTTCTCAGTAATGTCTCATTCATTCATATGGATGATTTTTTTCTTTTTATTCTTGATTAGCCCATTATTTATATTATTTTTTTCAGAGAACAAACTTCTGGCTTTTTATTTTCTGTATTTAAATTTTGTGTTCAATTGTATTGCTTCTCATTTTTCTTTTATTCTATTTTCTTGGGGTTTAATTTGCTTAAGGTGAATATAAATGAATTTCAGGCTCTGATTCTAATTATGTATTTAAAGCTATAAATAACATTGTAAGTAAAACTTAACTAGTATCCCACAAGTTTCAACATGTTTTGTTTTCATTATTATTAAGCTAAAACGAAATAATTTCCACACTGTAATTTCCACTGAAATTTCTTCTTTGGTTCTTGGGTTATTTTGAAATTCATTTTCTAGTTGTCTTCCAGAACTGATTTCTGCCTTAATTTCACAGTTGTCAGAAAACATGTTCTGAAAGGTTTTATTTTCTTTTAATTTTTTGACACTAGCTTTCTAGTTTAGCATAATGTAAACTTTTTGCAAATGATATGTAGAGTAAGAATGTTTCACGAGTGCAATTTTCTATATATGACAATTGGCTGATTTTTATTCATACATAATACACCTTTTGCTTTTGTTTATTTATTCCAAAATTATTGAAAAATGTGTATAAAAATCTCCTGCTTTTATTGTGGATTAATTTATTTCTTCTTTATTTCCTTTATTTTTGATCTATATTTTTTAGGTGCCTACAAATCACATTTTAATTTCCATGGTCCTGTTTTGGTCTCTTTATCAATATGAAATATTCTTTGTCATACCAAATAATACTTTTCGCCTTAATGTCTTATTTCTTTTACTTTAATATACCTATTGCAACTATTGTTAGATTACTATCTGCAAACCTTTTCACATTCTTTTACTTTTTATCTTTTTTAAATATAATTTATTTATTATCATTAATCTACAATTACATGTGCAATATTACGGTTATTAAACTACCCCTTCATCAGGTCCCCCACACCAACCCCATTACAGTCACTGTCCATCAGCGTAGTGAGATGCTATAGAATCACTACTTGTCTTCTCTGAGTTGTACTGCCCTCCCCGTGCCCCCCCAACATTATATCTGCTAATCGTAATGCCCCTTTTTCCCTCTTATTCCTCCCTTCCTGCCCATTTTCCCCAGTCCCTTTCCCTTTGGTAACTATTAGTCCGTTCTTGGGTTCTGTGAGTCTGCTGCTGTTTTGTTCCTTCAGTATTTTTTCTTTGTTCTTATACTCCACATATGAGTGAAATCATTTGATACTTGTCTTTTTCGGCTTGGCTTATTTCACTGAGCATAATACCCTCTAGCTCCATCCATGTTGTTGCAAATGGTAGGATTTGATTTCTTCTTATGGCTGAATGATATTCCATTGTGTATATGTACCACATCTTTATCCATTCATCTACTGATGGACACTTAGGTTGCTTCCATTTCTTGGCTATTGTAAATAGTGCTGCAATAAACATAGGGGTGCATCTGTCCTTTTCAAATTGGGCTGCTGCATTCTTAGGGTAAATTCCTAGGAGTGGAATTCCTGGGTCAAATGGTATTTCTATTTTGAGTTTTTTGAGGAACCTCCATACTGCTTTCCACAATGGTTCAACTAATTTGCATTCCCACCAGCAGTGTAGGAGGGTTCCCTTTTCTCCACATCCTCGCCAACATTTGTTGTTGTTTGTGTTTTGGATGTTGGCCATCCTCACTGGTGTGAGGTGATATCTCATTGTGGTTTTAATCTGCATTTCTCTGATGATTAGCGATGTGGAGCATCTTTTCATGTGCCTGTTGGCCATCTGAATTTCTTCTTTGGAGAAGTGTCTATTCATGTCCTCTGCCCATTTCTTAATTGGATTATTTGCTTTCTGTTTGTTAAGGTGCATGAGTTCTTTATATATTTTGGATGTCAACCCTTTATCAGATACGTTTTTTATGAATATATTCTCCCATACTGTAGGATGTCTTTTTGTTCTACTGATGGTGTCCTTTGCTGTACAGAAGCTTTTCAGCTTGATATAGTCCCACTTGTTCATTTTTGCTTTTGTTTCCCTTGCCCGGGGAGATATGTTCATGAAGAAGTCACTCATGTTTATGTCCAAGAGATTTTTGCCTATGTTTTTTTCTAAGAGTTTTATGGTTTCATGACTTACATTCAGGTCTTTGATCCACCTTGAGTTTACCTTTGTGTATGGGGCTAGACAGTAGTCCAGTTTCATTCTCTTACATGTAGCTGTCCAGTTTTTCCAACACCAGCTGCTGAAGAGGCTGTCATCTCCCCACTGTATATCCAAGGCACTTTTATCAAATATTAATTGACTGTATATGTTTGGGTTAATGTTTGGATTTTCTATTCTGTTCCACTGGTCTGTGGGTCTGTTTTTGTGCCAATACCAAATTGTCTTGATTACTGTGGCTTTGTAGTAGAGCTTGAAGTCAGGGAGTGTAATTCCCCCTGTTTTATTCCTCCTTCTCAGGATTGCTTTGGCTATTCGGGGTCTTTTGTGGTTCCATATGAATTTTAGAATTATTTGTTCCAGTTCATTGAAGAAAGCTGTTGGTAGTTTGATAGGGATTGCAGTGAATCTGTAGATTGCTTTAGGTAGTATAGCCATTTTGACAATATTTATTCTTCCTAGCCAAGAGCATGGGATGCATTTCCATTTGTTAGTGTCCTCTTTAATTTCTCTTAGGAGTGTCTTGTAGTTTTCAGAGTACAGGTCTTTCACTTCCTTCGTTAGGTTTATTCCTAGGTATTTTATTCTTTTTGATGCAATTGTGAATGGAATTGTTTTTCTGATTTCTCTTTCTGTTAGTTCATCATTAGTGTATAGGAAAGCAACAGATTTCTGTGTGTTAATTTTGTATCCTGCAACTTTGCTGAATTCAGATATTAGTTCTAGTAGTTTTGGAATGGAATCTTTAGGGTTTTTATGTATAGTATCATGTCATCTGCAAATAGTGACAATTTGACTTCTTCTTTACCAATCTGGATGCCTTGTATGTCTTTGTTTTGTCTGATTGCTGTGGCTAGGACCTCCAGTACTATGTTGAATAACAGTGGAGAGAGTGGGCATCCTTGTCTTGTTCCCGATCTTAGATGAAAAGCTTTCAGCGTCTCGCCGATAAGTATGATTTTGGCTGTGGGTTTGTCATATATAGCCTTTATGATGTTGAGGTACTTGCCCTCTATACCCATTTTGTTGAGCGTTTTAATCAGGAATGGATGCTGAATTTTGTCAAATGCTTTTTCAGCATCTATGGAGATGATCATGTGGTTTTTGTTCTTCTTTTTGTTGATGTGGTGGATGATGTTGATGGATTTTCGAATGTTGTACCATCCTTGCATCCCTGGGATGAATCCCACTTGATCATGGAGTATGATCCTCTTGATGTATTTTTGAATTCGGTTTGCTAATATTTTGTTGAGTATTTTTGCATCTACGTTCATCAGGGATATTGGTCTGTAATTTTCTTTTTTGGTGAGGTCTTTGCCCGGTTTTGGTATTAGAGTGATGCTGGCTTCATAGAATGAGTTTGGAAGTATTCCCTCCTCTTCTATTTTTTGGAAAACTTTAAGGAGAATCGGTGTTATTTCTTCTCTATATGTCTGGTAGAATTCAGAGGTGAATCCATCAGGCCCGGGGGTTTTGTTCTTGGGTAGTTTTTTGATTACCAATTTGATTTCGTTGCTGGTGATTGGTCTGTTTAGTTTTTCTGTTTCTTGCTTGGTCAGTCTTGGAAGGTTGTATTTTTCTAAGAAGTTGTCCATTTCTTCTATGTTTTCCAGCTTGTTAGCATATAGATTCTCATAATATTCTCTTATGATTCTTTGTATTTCTGTGGGGTCTGTCGTGATTTTTCCTTTCTCATTTCTGATTGTGTTTATGTGTGTAGATTCTCTTTTTCTCTTAATGAGTCTGGCTAGGGGTTTATCTATTTTGTTTAACTTTTCAAAGAACCAGCTCTTGGTTTTATTGATTTTTTCTATTGTTTTATTCTTCTCAATTTTATTTATTTCTTCTCTAATCTTTATTATGTCCCTCCTTCTGGTGATTTTGGGCCTCATTGGTTCTTCTTTTTCCAATTTCAGAAATTGTGTCTTTAGACTATTCATTTGGGAATGTTCTTCCTTCTTTAAATAGGCCTGGATTGCAATATACTTTCCTCTTAGAACTGCCTTTGCTGCGTCCCACAGAAGTTGTGGCTTTGTGTTTTTGTTGTCATTAGTGTCCATATATTCTTTGATTTCTGTTTTGATTTGGTCGTTACCCCATTGATTAATTAGGAGAGTGTTGTTAAGTCTCCATGTATTTGTGAGCCTTTTGATTTCTTTCTAAAATTTATTTCTAGTTTTATACCTTGGTGATCTGAGAAGTTGGTTGGTAGGATTTCAATATTTTTGAAATTACTGAGGTTCTTTTTGTGGCCTAGTATGTGGTCTATTCTGGAAAATGTTCCATGTGCACTTAGAAGAATGTGTATCCTGTTGCTTTTGGGTGTAGAGTTCTGTAGATGTCTGTTAGGTCCATCTGTTCTAGTGTGTTGTTCAGTGCCTCTGTGTCTTTCCTTATTTTCTGTCTGGTTGATCTGTCCTCTGGAGTGAGTGGTGTGTTGAAGTCTCCTAAAATGAATGCACTGCTGTCTATTTCCTCCTTTAATTCTGTTAGTATTTGTTTCACATATGCTGGCGCTCCTGTGTTGGGTGCATATATATTTATAATGGTTATACCTTCTTGTTGGACTGACCCCTTTATCATTATGTAATGTCCTTCTTTATCTTTTGCTACTTTCTTCGTTTTGAAGTCTATTTTGTCTGATACAAGTACTGCAACACCTGCTTTTTTCTCTTTGTTGTTTGCATGAAATATCTTTCCATCCCTTCACTTTTAGTCTGTGTATATCTTTGGATTTGAGGTGAGTTTCTTGTAGGCAGCATATAGATGGGTCTTGCTTTTTTATCCATTCTGTTACTCTGTGTCTTTTGATTGGTGCATTCAGTCCATTTACATTTAGGGTGATTATTGATAGATATGTACTTATTGCTATTGCTGGCTTTATATTCGTGGTTACCAAGGATTCAAGGGTTGCTTCTTTACTATTTAAGAATCTAACTTAAGTTTCTTGTTAAGTTATTGTAAACACAGTCTGATGTTTCTTTATTTCTGTCCCTTCTTATTCCTCCTCCTCCATTCTTTCTATAATAGGTGTTTTATTCTTTGCCTTTAGTTAGTATTTGGATGGTCTGCTTTCTTTGCTATGATTTTATTTTCTCTGGTTACATCTTTTTAAGCCTTAGGTGTGCTTCCATCTTGAGCAGTCCATTTAAGATATCCTGTAG
>JAVSCE010021042.1:0-11714 GCA_032199065.1 Smutsia gigantea
GGATCAAGGTCCCAGCATTCAACAGCTTCCCAGCAGGATTCTCAACTTACTAACACACTAACTAAATGCATGAAACATTGCTTTCATTCTCATTAGTAGTTATATATATAATCTTGTTTCTTCCATCCATCAGTCTCTCATTTCTCCAGTTTATAATGTACCCCACTGACAGAACATCTCTTTTGACTGTCTCATCACTTGCCCATTAAAACAAAATGAAGATGAAGCCATAATAACAATAGCATTATAAAAAAGAAATAGTCTAAATTAGCAACAAAGGGTAAAAGTAAATGCAAGTATTATTTACTTAGCTGATGGTATATATATGGGTGTGTGTATGAGTGTGTATATATATATTTTATATATATATAAGATTTGTGTATTTGTGTTACTCTTCTTGAGTGGACAGTATATTTGCATCAGATGAACTGCTTGGTGCCTAGAAACTGAAAAAACAGGAAAGCAAATTTTCCAGGCTTCCTTGCATCTGGGACAAAGTATTAGTCATAGCTTCCACCAATTAGAGGCCTGTAAGGATCAATGCTCCAGAATTAATGTGAAAGCTAATAAAGAAAGAAGGATATAAACTGAATCAATTCTGGCAATAATGGTGGAATTGGCAGTATCTATAGTATACTCAATTTCTAGGGGCATCAGTGGCTGCTGTTCAGGAAGAAGCATTGTGTGTCCACAGTTGGTGTTGGAGATGCAACCTGTAGTGTGGCCAGGAGCGGTTGTCATGTTGTTTTTGTAGGTCCAGATCAACAGTGAGGTTAAAGCACTGCTTCTGGCTATGTAGCTTCCATGCCCAGTTTTCCAGAGCTCTCAGAATTTCTGTGTCATAATATCCTTTTAAGAAATTAATTTTCTACTTATACTTCCAACAGCTCATTCTTTTGTTTGCAAACAATACTTTCAATAATGTAGTTATTGCTTAAGATTATAAGTGAAGAAATTCTTACTTCATTTCTAAAGCAAAGAAAGAATTTAAAATGCCTTGGCATAACACTTCACAATATGACAAAAAGTGAAATACTTGCCAAAGTTCACTTCCTTTTAGCAATTGGAATTGAAGATTTAACTACCAGGAAAAATAAAAATTAGTGAACAACTTGAAGTATTAATTTTTCTGACTTGAATCATATTCAAAATTATTTCCCCCCTTGAAAAATGCATTTTAGCTTTTTTTAAAAGTTGTAAACTTTATTTTTTAAAGCAGTTTTAGGTTCACGGCAAAATTGAGCAGAAAGTACAGAGATTTCCCATATATCCTCTGCTCCTACACATAATCACCTCCCCCATTATCAATGTCCTCTGACCACAGTGGTACCATTGTTACCACTGATGAACCTACATTAACAAATCATCACCCAAAGTCCATAATTTACATTAGGGTCCACTCTTGGTGTTGTACATTCTGTAGGTTTAAACAAATGTACAGTAAATGTATCTACCATTGTAAGATCATACAGAGTATTTTCACTGCCCTAAAAATCCTCTGTTCTCTGCCTAGTCATCATTATTTCCTTCCTGGTCCCCAGCAACCACTGATCTTTTTACTGTCTCTATAGTTTTGCCTTTTCCAGAATGTCATACAGTTAGGATCATAGAGTAGCCTTTTCAGATGGGGTTCTTTCATTTAGTAATGTGCATTTAAGGTTCTTCAATTCCTTTTCATGTGTTGGTAGCACACTTCTTTTTAGTGCTGACTAATATTCCATTGTCTGGTATACCCCAGTTTGTTTATCCACTCACCTACTAAAGGGCATCCTGGTTGCTTCCAAGTTTTAGCAATTATGAATAAAGCTGCCATAACACCTGTGTGTAGGTTTTTGTGTGGACATAAATTTTCAACTCCTTTGAGTAAATACCAAGGACCACAATTGCTGGATCCTATAATAAAATTACATTTAGTTTTATAAGCAATTGCCAAACTGTCTTCCTAAGTGGATGTACTATTATTTTGCATTCCCACTAGTAATGAATGAAAGCTCTTTTTGCTTCACATTCTCACTAGCTGGTGTTGTCAGTGTTCTAAATTTTGGCCAATATGTAAGTGTGTAGTGCTATCTCATTTTTTTGTTTTAATTTGCAATTCCATAATGACATATGATGTGGGGCATCCTTTCATATGCTTCTCTACTATCTGTATATCTTCTGTGGTGAGATATCTGTTCAGATCTTTGGACCATTTTTTTTTTATTGAGCTGTTCATTTCTTATGGTTGATTGTTAAAAGTTCTTTATATATTTTGAATAACATTCTTGCATCAGATACGTCTTTTGCAAATATTTTCTCCCAGTCTATGGTTTATCTTCTCATCCCCTTGACACTGTCTTTCATAGAGCAGCAGAAATTTTTTAGTTTTAAAGAAATCCATCTTATCAATTGTTTCTCTCATGGAAATAATTTGATTTTGTACCTAAAAAGCCATTGCAATATACAAGGTTATCTGATTTCCTCCTATATTATATTATCACAATCTTACACTTTATGTTTTACATTTATGCCTGTAGTCCATTGTTAGTTAGTTTCTGTGAAATTTTTAGTCTTTGTCTAGATTCTTTTTTGTTGTTGTTGTTGCATGTGGATATTCAACTGTATTGCCTTTGCTCCTTTGTCAAAATCTGTTGATTGTATTTATGTGGGCCTATTTCTGGGTTCTGTATGCTGTTCCATTGACCTATTTGCCTCGTCTTTCACCAATATCACCGTCTTAATTACAATTGCTTTATAGTAAGTCTTGAAGTCTTATAGTTGCATAGTTTCAGTCCTTTGATTTTTTTCTCTTTAAATATTTTGTTGGCTATTCTAGATCTTTTGCTTCTCCATATAAACTTTAGAATCAATTTGTCCAATAACCACAAAATAATTTGCTAGGATTTTGATTAGGATTGCATTGAATTTATATATCAAATGGGGAAAACTGACATCTTGTTAATATTGAACTATCCTATACATGAACAAGGACTATCTCTCCATTTATTTGGTTCTTCTTTGGTATCATTCATCAATGTTTGTAGTTTTCCTCATATAGATCATATATTTATATGATTAATTTATAATGTATATATTTAATATATATATGTTAGCTTTATAATGAAGTGTTTTGGGAGGGTAAGCTAATTAAGTGGTAATATATTTTTAATTTCAAATTTCATTTGACTAAAGCTGATATATTAGACATTTAAGTTTTTTAGAATAGCTAAAATATTCTATTTTTCTGTGACATAATGTTTTTGTAATCCTAACTTTTGCAATGGGTTTTGTATACTGGTCTTAATTTTTCATTCTTGGCAATTCAAAGATATACTTCAGTATAACCACAGGAAAAGAATGTAGTTTTCATACATTCCTTCAATGAAAATACATAGCTTGCCTCCTCTGTGTTCATCCCTCTGAATTCAAATGCAGTAATAAATAAGGTACGTCCCTGCCCTCATGAAAGCTTTCTGCCTAATTGCGAAGACAGAAAAACAGTTAACATGAAGCAGAAAGCTGGCAAACAGTGACTAAAGAAAGATAGTGGAAGAAGCTTTTATCAGTTTACAGGCATAAATGTAAAACATAAAGTGTAAGATTGTGATAATATAATATAGGAGGAAATCAGATAACCTTGTATATTGCAATGGCTTTTTAGGTACAAAATCATTATCTTCTTTTAAGAATGTTTCTAAAATTTTCTTCATTTTTTTAATCTTTATAAACTTCAGAATAAGTTGATCAAGTTTCAAAAAAGTATTTTGGTAATTTTATAGGGATTGCATTATATACACAGATTAATTTAGGGAGAATTTTGAACTTTTCTGGCTAGGTCTTCTTTTCCAAAAACAAAGTATGCCTCTCCATATGTTTGTTTCCTTTTGTGTCCCTTAAGAGCATTTTAAAGTTTTATTCACATATATATCATCTTCATTCCATGTGAAATATATTTTAAGTATGCTATCCTTTTTGTTATTACAAATGAAATCTGTTTAAGAGTTTTTTATGTATTTTCCTGCTGCACAATTTACCTTCCAGTCTGAAATATAGACCTTACATTATATTCAAACATGATAAATAGATGACAGATGGATTGATTTGTAGTTTCATTTCCCAATGTCTCTTCTTCAGAAAGACCACTTATCTGTATGTTGGCTTTCAGTTTGCTTAGTCTCTGAAGCACATAGTCATTTTCATACCTGTAAACTTTTTCACTATTTCTTCTCAAGTCGTCCCTCTGTTGATGTGTTATTATTTCAACTATCGTTTTAACTATTGCAAAGTTATTGTTTCATTAATTTTATTTCATAGATCTGTAAAATATCTTGATATTCTCTCATTCTATCTCTTATCCATGTTTAGTTTAATTACCTTGAGAGCGTTAATTACCTGGAATTCATCTAATTCCTGTGTGTAGTAGTTATCTGTCTTGAAGACATAATTATCACTTATTTTATACAAAGGACATAAATCTAATCTGAGTGTCTGGCTTTGTTGTTACTGTCATCTCTGCTTGTTTACCTATAAACGCACTGTTCCTGGGCATTCATTCTGTTTCCCTACAACAATGAAGGTAGATTCTCCTTAGCTCCTCTTTCTGTTTATTTGAACATCCTTTGAAACTACTGCTTAAAACATAAGCTTGGATATTAAATATTGACCCTTTATGTTAGTTAGTCATTAACCTTTAGTCATTAGAGAGAAAATTAGAAGAATGGGTTGTCTTAGTCAAGAAACATTTTGCCTGTGAGGTTTCTCTCTGAATAAATTGTATTACCATATTTGTGGATTTTCAGTGCAAAACATTCCACTGAGTGGTGACCTTTTTTTTTATGGTCATTTGTCCAATTTGATGAGAGGATGAACTTGTAAGAAATTTTTGATACTCAGACTTGTGTTTAATGTGAATATCCAACTGCCTTTTTGCCACCATTGGTCTTCAATGGCTTCAGGAAATTTTTTCTGGTGCCTCCATGAGACTGTCTGTCTGAGACTGCATAATGATTTCTCACATTTCTAATGATACATATCTCCAGTTCCACTGATTTTGGTATATTGGTGAATGAGACATTTTAAAGATGGCTTTAGCATAATTTTCTCTACTTATTTCCTCCACATAACACACTTTACTGAAAAAAGGAGTTGTGAATTTATTTGCAGGATCTTCTAGTTTGGTTCCAATTTTATTGTATTTGGTTAATGTTTAAAATATGTTGTATTAGTTTGAGATTATTCCCAAATTTGATTAATGGTATAACATTACATAGAACAAATAGTAGATTTATTATTAAAGAACCTAATCTGGAATGTAAATATAAATTATTAATTTTTCTTAATTGAAAGTACTTAATAGTGCTTAATTTTTTTTAAATGACAGAAATAAGAAATTGACAGCCAATAAGAAATCTTAACACACCTTTCTTAATTACTAACTGATCAAGAAGGCAATCATAAATAAGAATTTGGACCATCTTTTGAAGTTAATTGAATACATATCAAACTATAAACCATAATCTCCTACTAGACCTTATTTTGGAGTGCATAAAATATTAAAAGCTAGAGCATGCTTTCTTGCCACAGTGGCTCCCAAAATAAATGAATGTACTTTGGAGATGAAATACCAACAGTTAGAGTCGTTTTTTGTTGTTTCAGCAGATGCTTGTTCAGCAAGACAGGGTCATAACAAAAGGCCATATGTGATAGACAAATTGGCCCAAATGTAGTTCATCAGGGAAGAACCCTCTCTAGAAACCATTTGCTTTTCTCATGCTCATTTGAATTAAGTAGATGAATAAGTGCTTAAGAGCATTTGAATAATTTACTACTTCTTAATTTTTTTAAGTAGGTTTTATTTTAAAATAGATTATTTTGAAAACTTTATCTTAATATTAATACATGTATAATATTTTGCTGCCAAAATATTGATGCTACATGACTTCTATTTCCCATTAGATTTTCTTTATTAGAAATTGGTCCTTATTTTAAAATATTTGTTCATTAGTAGCCCATTCACTCTGGAAATATTTATTGAATGCATTTATTACATCAGGGAGTGGTTTTGATTTACATGGCTTGTCTCTTCAACCTTACAACCATCCTACCAGGTAGATTCTATCAACATCCCAATTTTAACATCAAGGCATCTAAGAATGATTAACTTGACTAATTAGCTACCATATCTAGAATTATTATTTAGACCAATTTCACTCTGAAAGTAATGCTTTTAACTTCTATTACCTACTTTCAAATTGTAATTACAAAACTTGGCTGTGTTTAAGTATCACTTAAAGATATTAAAAAAGAAAAAAACTCAGATACACAGGTCACACGCCATACCTACAGAATGGGGCATCCATGTATGGGGCAAGGAGCTTGTCCTTAAACAAAATAATAACACAACCCACCTGTGTGCACATACACATGATAAGCTTCCAATGTTGAGACTCTTTCTTTAAAATATGTGCAACCATTTAATGAATATTATAGAAAAATGGGCATTTTAAATTAATATCAATAGGTTTAACCTGCTTATGTTACTGTTGTATTCTTAAAATATCAAAAAATTGTAATATTAAAAGCCCAGGATTACTTGCAGGATCTTTAACTATTTATAATACCTCATTCCTACTATATACGTATTATGTTAAAAAATAATAATTTGTAAAGATTCAGCATTTTAGTTTAGATTTTTACCAGCCTCAAACTGCCTTAGATCACGTCCAAGATAATCCCTTTGCCCTTTCAGCAATTTTCTCAGCGCATTGACTCCTGTACAGTTTGCTGCAGTCAAATGAGGTAGGAGATCCTAGCATATGAGGTTAAGGACTAAAGTCACTTTCTTACATATTTGCCAAGCTCTGCCTGGGTATTCTTCAACTCCCAGATCTCTTGTCCTCAGGTTCTGGGGCCCTAGACTCCTCATTTTTGTCACAGCCTTACCCTGAAGCTCTAGTAAAACTGTAACCTTAGAAAGCAGAGACTTGAAGAGGTAAATTACCAGCTTCTATCAGGTAGAATCAAGACACATCCCATGCTTATTCCACTCTGACCAGGAGCCTCTGTTCTGATGTGTGGGCCTTAGCCTTTCGCCAACACTCAGCCTCATCTTGTACTGCTATTGTAATTTCTTTGCGTTTCTGACCATCTGTGCATGTTTAATATTCTAGATCTCCAAAAGCTAAAGAACAGTATTATCATTTTCTTATAGTTTTTATATAGGTTAGTTTAACTGGACATTTAAAAATCACAATGCCAAAAGATTGGAATTCATTGAACAAAAAGGGGAAAATGCCTGCCCTTCTCTATCTGCTGATCTTTTCAAGATATAATGCTCAGATTTTCCAAGTGACTTCCTTTTCAATGGATTTTCTGGTGAGGGGTTTAATGCTAGAGAGGCCTCCGGGACTCTAGCTTGTCAGTTTGACTCCAACTTCAGCTGCTTCTTCAGGAACTGGTTTGAATTAAATATGTTCTCAAAAAAAAAAAAATCAGGAAAAGCAAGAAGACCAATTCAACACCCTAACCCTGAACATACCTCAGTAATTTCTAAATAACTTCTGCTCTAAATTCAGGAATCAGCAGAGAGGAGCTGCTCCCATTGGTCCATGGCCCCAAGATCATTACTTTCCATAAAAATACACCTTTTCATCTCAGGCAATCTTATAGGCCTACTTACACAAATTATTTGTGAGAACAAAAGAAAGATTGTGAAGTAGAACAAAAACTATGTTTAAAAAGCTATGCATTTTCTTTTCCTAAAGGTCCTGAAAAATGTAAGCAGTCTTGCGAGGGCTATTTCACTAGTGTTCTTTGTGATAACTTCATGATCACTGGGCTCAACACTGAGAAATAAGTTTTGAGTAATGCCTGTTTAAAACCTCATATCTTGACATGGATTTGTTCATGAGATATTTTTACTTGCAAAATCTACCATTTCTATGGTTTCTAAGTTTTATGTATGTGAATTTGGAAACAATTCCAGATATTTTTTCTACCATGTGCTTAGCAGAAGCTGATTAAAGCCACTGAAATTCTTCTCAAAGGCTCTGTAAAATAAAAATCCAAAGAGTCTCTAAAAGCATGTGAGAAGGCATAAGGTTGCTTTACTAGCTTGATGGCCAACAGATCAGTTACATAATCAATGAACTAATTTAATAACGGGGAAATCATTGACTTAGCATACTTAAAATACTGGGTTTACAGATTATTTCCTGGGTAAGGTTAGGGATATTGGTTAACTCTGAGGAGACTTACTTTTTCTTATCTGTGAAATGGATATAAAAATTTCTATTTTGTATTTATTCATGTATTTGTTCCACAAATATAAGCTCAGCAGTGAGTATATGGTATATAACTAAAAGCCAAATAGCAACTTGCTTGCTTAGATTTTTAAAATTATCTTTATGTGTTAGAAATTCTTTTTTTCTGTAGTCTGAGTTTTTGAAGGCTGAGTTGTGTTTAATAAGAATGAAGCTCCCCTATTTGTGTGGAATTTCTCTTCAATTCCAGGAATTTAGACATTTCTTGCTTTATTCCTTGCTTTATTCCCTTGTCACTACTTCTTGCTCTATTCCTTTCCACTATATTAATTTAGAAGTCCAATAACAGGCATGTAACAGAAGTTCATCTATTGAGGCAGTTTCCTTAGCAGTCAGACCCCTAAGAGGCTGTTTGTCCAACTGTGAATTCATGCCATTTTTTTGATATGTAGCTGAAACTGAATCCAATGTTTAGGTTTCATGCACTTCATCTCCCTATGCCACAATGCCTCTTTGTGGCTCAGAAGTGCAAGGGAATATTTTCTCCCTATTATCATTGCTGGCTCCTATCTCATTTGCTCTGCACTATAACCCAGAGATTTATTTTGCCCCTAACTGTGTTCTTGGGTCTATCACACCCTCTGAGTAGCTGCATTAGATTATTTCCTCCCCTTGTGTAATGATTTGCATTTTTACAACTTAAATCTCAGTTTTATCATTTCCTTACCACACTTCTAATGCCTCCAGGTTCTTTATTAAAATTATTTCCCTGTCCTACCCTGTGTATGGAACATCATCCAAGTTAGTACCATCCACAAATAAAAATGTACTCCTTATTATCCTTTCCTGGGCAGTCACAAAAATGTTGAATATAAATGAACTTAAAATTTCCAACTTTGAAATATCTATCCTCATTTATTTCTGAGAACCTCAACATATGTACTTTTTTATTTGTTTAATATCATAAAGCCCACATAAACATATTTAAAAAGCCACATTTAAGTTAATTGGAACATGTTATATCGATTATATATCAGGTTAAATGCTTTAGGATACATTGCTTTTTAAATTCTTTCTCCTTTTATTCAATACATCCTTTTATTGGTCTTATTGAACCTAAACTGACCTAATTCTAACACATTAAAATTTATTTCTTTTCCAACAGTGTGTATAGGTTTAAAGAAAACATATTGAAAGGTTGATTTGCTTTTCTGGTTCATGGTATTGACTTTTAAAAACTTTTTCATGATGATTCACTGAAGAAATTTTAACCAAACTACATTCAAGATAAATTTATGTGTGATTTGCAGTTCAGTTGTGGCTAGTGACATAGTTTGTCTTTGATAAATTACTATTAACTATCAGTATGCCAGAAATAAAAATGCACTGGTTGAAACATGTAAAAAATAACCTCCACCAGTAGTTATTTTTTCCTCAGGGTCCTGTCAGACCTAAATGAGGTACAGAGGTAGGAACACTCTCAGAAGGGTGGCCACCATCCTGGTTATTCTGAAAGACAGACAGGAATAAAAAAATTATTTTTTTCAAAATAATGCTCTGAAAAGAAAACTATATTTAGCTTTATAAAAATGTCCACTTACATCTCTTTATACAGAATAAAATTAGATGGAAATCAACACAAGTCCCTGAAGAATTTATTTTTTCCTTTTCCCTAATATTTCCACTACTTACTATTATAGCAGTATTGTTAAATAATTATTTGCAAGTCTATATAGACACCAAAGCCTTGGGGGTCAAATTAAGTGCAAATATTAAGCATGTACAAATTTTTACATATTTGGTATTAAGAATCAGTGAAACTCCTTCAAACCAAGATATCTATATGCTATAGCTGACTAAATCTTTCTAATTAAAACTATTAATTAACAAAACAACCTCAATTCTTTTAATCTAGCATAACTGATATTTTTACTAGCTAATCAAACACTGTTGCTTCAACAAGAGTAACATTGCTGAACCTAAATATTCCCCCCTTGCATTCAGTGCAAGGTACTTTCTTTTAATTTGTATGTCAATCATTTGGTAATTTAAATAGATATTTTTAAGGAGTAGCAAAGTTCCAGATATGAAATTGTCTGTAGAAATATTGCTAAGCCATGTATTACAACTGCAATATATCAATTCCAACCTCTCTTTCGCAAATGAACTTGAAAGATAATTATGCTTGTAGCATTAGAAATGTTTTTCTGACTTAGACATAACACAAACATTTAATTCAATAAAAACAGTTGAAAAATCAACTTGTATAAGGCATCACGGCAAATGAAAAAGTGGTCCCTGCCATCAAGGGGCTTACATTCTAGATGGCAATATGAATTATTATTCACCTTGGATTTCACAAGCTACAGATATATGAGATAAGGCATTTAAAGTAACTAGATAGCAAAAAATTGCTATAAGAAGATAGACCAGTGAATAATAATAATATGTTGCACCAAATCTATAATTTTTATATGCTATGTAAAGTATCTGTATGTGGCACTAAAAGAAATATTATTAGTATGAATAATAATAAAACTATGAGTTTTTGAAGGGATAATTAATTGTTATTAGTTACATAGTTCATATTTAGCTTTAAAGTAATCTTTGCTTCTCATTCAATCAGACCTATCTGAAAACAGTCATTTTACTTACATCTCAGCTAGTGGCACATGCTCATTTGTTAGTGCCGTTAGTGTAGGACTCTTAGTATATACTGTGCTGTGAGCACCTAAACTAGTGTAAGATAACCAGGTCACTTCCAGCAGTAGAAGTCTAATTGCAGCTGCAACCAAAGTAGTGCAAATTGTCTACACATATCAATAATGAGACACTGGGAGAAAGAAGAATGTATCACCCATGAGTGTGTGTGCATGTGTGTGTGTGTGCACATTTATAAGCTAGAAAATCACTGCCAGACCCTGCATCAAAGGATACCTTTTAAATGAAATAGAGCACAGACATTCCTAATTTTACCACTTGTCCCCAGGAGCTGCACAACCCAATACAAAGCCAATAGAAAATCATGTCACATTCTCACAACACCTTTATTTCCTTGATGGAACTCATTTTGACCTTTTATATTCTAAAACAAAACAAAAAACAATGCCTAAGACAAAGAACTACATGGGCAGAGATGCATAGCTAGCATTCATCCAAACAGTGAGGGAGTAGAAGACTTTTCAAGTTTCTGTCATTCTCATTCTTTACAGGAATGCTCAGATGAACAGGTGCTCTCCCTCATCACACCCTCTCCAGGCTGGTGTACACCTCTTTCTATTGCTAGTTCAGGAATTCAGAAGTATATTTCTGCCTACTTCTTATTTCAGCTTATAAGCAATCTTCATTTGTACTATCTTCATTTTTTGAGAATGCTACTAAAGTCTCCCAGATGTCCTATCAGACTACTAAATGTATCAGTCTCCCATTTCATATATTTGTGTATATATTTTTGTCTCAAATGTGAAGTATTAT
>JAVSCE010021043.1:0-128834 GCA_032199065.1 Smutsia gigantea
AATTACCTCAACAATAAAAGCCATATATGAGCATGAACATCATACTCAATGTTAAAAGTTGGAAAGCTTTTTCTTTAAGGACAGAAACAAGGCAAGGATGCATGCTTTCCCCACTTGTATTCAGCAAAAAACAAACAAACAAAAAAAACCCCAGAAGTTTTAGCCAGAGCAATTAGGTAAGAAAAACAAATAAAAGGCTTCCAAATTGGAAAGAAGTGAGATGATCTCTGTTTGTAGATAATATGATCTTATGATCTTACACGTAAACACTGCAGATTCAGTGAAAAACTATTACAACTAATAAATAAATTCAGCAAAGCAGAATACAAAGTCGACACACAAAACCAGTTGCATTCCTATACACTAACAATGAACAATCTGAAAAGGAAATTACAAAAACCACTCCATTAACGATGGCATCAAAAAAGAATAAAACACTAAGGAATTAACAGGGGAGGTAGAAGACTTGTAGAATGAAAACCAGAAAACATTGCTGAAAGAAATTAAAGAAGATATAAATAAATGGAAACACACCCCATGTTCATGAAATAGAAGACTCAATATCATTAGGATATCAAGCTATCAATACTGTCCAAAGCAATGTACAGATTCAATACAATCCCTACGAAAATTCCAATTACGTTTTTTGCAAAAACAGAAGAACACATACTAAAATGTATATGATATCTCAAGGGACCCATGATAGCCCAAACAATCTTGAAAAAGAACAAAACTACAGGCCTCACACTTCCTGATTTAAAAACTTACTACAAAGCTACAGTAACAAAACAGTATAGTACTGGCATAAAGACAGACATCTAAACCAATGGAATAGAATAGAGAGCTCAGAAATAAACCCTCACATAAAAGACAAGTGATTTTTGACAAGGTTGCCAACACAATTCGATAGAGAACATCTCTTTAAAAAATGGTCCTGGAAAAAGTGAATATTCCCCAGCAAAAAAGTGAACTTGGACCCTTATCTAAAACCACATACAAAAACTAACTCAAAACAGATCAAGGGCCTAAGTACAAGACCTAAAATGATGAAACTCTGAGAAGAAAACAAAGGTCAAAAGCTTCACAACACTGGATATGACAATGATTCTTGCATATGACACCTAAAGCATAGGCAACAAAAGAAAAAAATAGACAAATTAGACTTTATGAAAAGTTTTAAATGTTGTGCATCAACAGGCATGATCAAAAGAGTAAAAAGGAAAGCCACAGAATGGGAGAAGATATTTGCAAATCATTTATCTGAAAAGGGATTAGTATCCAGAATATATAGAGATCTCTTAAAACTCAACAACAACAAAACAACCAACCATATTCAAAACTGAGCAAAGGATTTGAATAGACATTTTTCTGAAGAAGATACAGATACCACAAATACACACATGAAAAATGCTCTAAACATTAGAGAAATTCAGGTCAAAACTACAATGAGATACCACTTCGTACCCATTAAGATTGTTACTATCAAAAAAATAGAAAACAAGTGCTGGCAAGGATGTGGAGAAAATCCTTGTATATTGTTGGTGGGAATATAAAATGGTATAGCCACTGTGGAAAACATTATAGCATTTCCTCAAAAAATTAAGAATAAAATTACCAAATGACCCAGCAACTCCACTTCTGATATATACCCAAAAGAATGGAAAGCAGGGTCTTGAGATGATATCTGAACACCCATTTCCATAGCAGCATTATTCACAATAGCTAAAATGTGAAAGCAACCCAAATGATGAATGAATAAGTAACATGTGGTATAGTCATATAATGGAATATTATTTGGCCTTAAATAAGGAGGAAATCCTGACACATACTAAAACATAGATGAACCTTGAGGACATTATGCTATGTAAGATAAACCAGTCATAAAATATTGTTCTATTTATATGAAGAACTTAGAGTAGTGAAAATCATAAAGATGAAATATAATGGCAGTTTCCAGGAACTTTGGGGAAGAATGAATTGGAATTATTTTTAAGTGGGTATATGGTTTCAGTTTTACAAAATGGAAAGAGTTATCGTGATGGGTGGCAGTGACAGTTGCACAACAATGTAAATATACTTATAAATCCCACTGGGCTGTAAACTTAAAAATAGTTAAGACGGTAAATTTTATGTTAGATATATTTCACCGCAATTTTAAAAAATGTAAAATCTAAGCCCAGATGGATTCTGGGTGAATTGTATGAAACATCTAAGAAATAATGTCAACTTCTCAAAAATTTTTTCAGAAAATAGAAGAAGAGGAAACCTATTTTAACTCATTTTATGAGGCTAGTATTCCCTGAGTCCAAATTTGAAGACATTACAACAAAAGAACTGTACAAACCAATTTCCCTCATGAACATAGAAGTAAAAATCATTAAGAAAATATTAGCAATTGATTCCGGTAATGTACAAAAAGGATAATACACACTGATCAAGGAGAATTTGTCAATGGAAAGTAAGATTGGTTTAATATTTGAAGGTTTATCAATATAATTCACCATATTAACAGAATAAAAGAAAAAACTGTATAATCATGTATTCTGCAGAAAAACATGGGATGAAATTTAACATATTTCATATTTATCATAAAAATTTTCAACACACTAAGAATAAAAGAAAACTTTCTCAATCCAGTAAAGATGATGTACAGAAAACCTACAGCTGAGATCATACTGACTGCTGAAAGACTGAATGATTTTCATCTATTATCAAAAATAAAGTAAGGTTCACTACTTCTATGCAAATTGTACTGGCAATAAGACCAAAAACAAAAGTCATTTAGACTGACAAGAAATAAAATTTTTGTTTGTAGATGACATGTCTCTTTATGTAGAAAATTCCAAGGGATCTACAAAGAAACTATTAGAATTAAGAAGCAAATTTAACAAGATTTCAGAATATAAGAATATAAAATATGTATACTAGTAACTAACAAACGAAAATGAAAAATTTTAAATACCAATTATAATAGCATCAAAAACATAAAACACTTTGGAAAAATTGAACAAAATAGGGTAAGATATGACAAAATATTCCTGGGAAAAACTAAAGATCAAAATAAAGGATTTACCATGTTCATGATTACAAGGAAATAAATATTGTTAAATAATATTTATTTAAATTCCACACAACTCAAAATAAATCCCAGCAAATTTTTCTACAGATATTGACAACTGATTCTAACATTTATACAGAAATACAAAGGACATAGAATAGCCAAAACAATCTTTAACAGGAACAAAATTGAAAGGCTTAAACTCCCTGATTTTAAGATTAACTATAAAGCTATGCTTATCTAGACAATGGGATTTGGATGTACAGACAGATGAACAGGTCAATGGAACAGAATGCAGAATCCAGATAGAGACTCACATTTATATGGTCAACTTATTTTCAAACAATGAAATAAACCAATTTAATGGAAAAGTGTCTTTTCATCAAATGGTGTTGGGGAAAGTGAATGTCTATACAGAAAAAAATTAATCCTGACCCGTAACTCATACCATCTACAAACATACATTTGAGTGGCTATAAAAACTAAATACATGAAGTTTCTAAAGGAAAATATAGGAGAATATTTTTGTGACATTGAGCTAGGTAAAGATTTCTTGAACAGAAACCAGAAAGCACTAACCATAACATTTAAAAAATATGTAATGGACATCATTAAAATTAAAACTTTCTACTCATCCAAAGATACATTTGGAAAGTTAACATGCAAATTACAGGCCAGCATGAGCCTGATACCAAAACCAGACAAAGACATTAAAGAAAAGAAGACTACTGACCAACTTCCCTTATGACCACTGAACCAACTGTCATTAACAAATAATAGCAAAAATAATCCAATTAAAATGGACAGGAGTCTTAAACGGAAACCTTGTAAGGAAAATATATGAATGGACAACGAGCACTTGGAAAACACTCAACATCACTAGCCATCAGGAAAATGCAAACCAAAATCACAGTGAAAGCTCATTTTAATATCTAATAGGCACCTCAAGCTTACTATATCCACAATGGACCAATATCTATTCTCCTCTTCTTTAAACTACCCCTCCTCTAGGCCTCCCCAATTCAGTCACTATCTCAGGTTCCTGATTGCCAAAAACCTTAGGAGTCATCTTTGACTCCTCCCTGACTTTCCACCATTTCCCCATTCTCAGCCAATCCATTACCAAGTCTCCAAAATAGATTCAGATCTTTCCACAATTTTCCTTCTCTTTCTTAGTCCAAGCCACCATCTTCTCTTGCTGGAATTACTTCTATATCCTCCTAATTTAACACCTTGCTATATATTTGCCCTATTTAAATCCAGTACTGTGACTCAAATCATGTTTCTTACTCTTAAAACTCTTCAACGGTTTCCCACGGCACCTAGGATAAAAATCCAACTTATTTTGCAATGCCTACAAGGCACCACAGAACTTGTCCCCTGCCTCCTGTTTCACAGGACACAAGTCATCCTGATCCTATAGGGCCCTATGATAAGCCAGCCATCCTCCTTTTTTGCTCGCTGTGTCTACTGCACCTATTTTCTCCCTCTGGGCTTATGCCCTTGAGCATCTTTTCTCTAGACAACTCTTCCCCCTTGTTCTTCCATTTATCTTTCATGTTTCAACTCCAGTATCACCTTGTCAGTTATCTTAGAGATTCTTGACTCTTCACTCCTCTTTCTGCCTCCCTCATTGGAATACAAATTCCATGTAATGCAGATAAATGCCTACTGAATGAATAAATGTACAGGTAATTTAAAATCAACAAGCAGTAGTGGCCAGGTTTCCCAGACATTTAAATTTGTTTGGCTAGACTTTCAAGCCTGTATTTTTCTGGTTGCATCATTCCCAATTTACTTTATATTTTTAACTTCCGTTAGTGCATTTATGCTACAGAAGTACTCTCACTGGGGTTTTCAATACCTCTTAATTTAGTATCACCTGCAGATTTCATTAATTTATTATTTACTGCCTGTTGAAGATCATTAATGAAGATGTTAAATAAGAAGAAAGCAACATCATTCCCTATGTACTGCAGTAGAATTACTGATCACTTAGCAAATGCTGAAAAAAACTTTTAAATGTTTTTCTGCATATATAGTGCCTACACTGAAAATATTAAGCAAAATATCTCTCATTCAATTTATTTCTTCCTTCCTTCATTCATACAAATATTCAAAACCTTCATTTAAGCTCTAAGGCCATGGAGATAGGAAGAGGAAAACAAATTAACTAGTTCACAGGGACCTAGCTGTCCAATCTGTTGGTTCTTTTATGGGAGAGGCAGTCAGTCCTCATCACTTACCAATTTTGTATTTGTGAACTCCTCTATTTACTAAATGTATCTGTAACGCCGACATCAATACTCATGGTGCCTTCATGGTTGTTCAGAGACATGTGCAGAGCTGTGAAATTTGAGGTGCCTGGTGTACATATTTGCAGCTGAAATTCTCTGCCTTTTTATACTCTTACACTGCAAGCAGTTGTCCTTATCATGATCAATTAACTACCATTTTTCACATTTTCGGGCTTGTCTTGGTGATTTTGATGTTTAAAACCTCCCCCAAACGTAGTGCTATATATCATGCTGCCTAGTGTTGCTAAGCACAAGAAAGCTGTGATGTGCCTCATGGAGAAAATAAGCGTGTCAGATAAGCTTCATTTAAGCATGAGTTGTAGTGTTGTTGGCTGTGAGCTCAGTGTTAATGAACCAATAATATATTTTTAAAGAGGTGTTTTTAGAGAGAAACACCTGCCAAACAAGGCTATATATCAGTTGGTTGTTGATGTGACCATAGGCTCACAGGAACCTAACTCTCTGTTTCCCTTAGGAGCAATGGTTTAATAATTGCTAATTCAGTGTTTGAGGTGACTTTATAGACTATAACCACTGTGAATTATGAGAATCAACTGTATGTATAACATGCTCCAGAAGTATTATTTAAATATGGCTTTGTAAAGGAAGAAAGCTTAAGCAAACATTTGAAAATTTTTTGAAAATTTGATAACTTGAAAAAGAAATCCAAAATAGGGGGTAAAGGGGTAGACAATGAGGTATACAATGCAAATGGAAGAACATGCCAAGAAGAAGGAACAACAAACACAAAGGCATAGAAGAGGGGACAGCAAATCCTCTGGGTCAAACCCAGTCCCCATCTATTTTTGTAAATAAAGTTTTATTGGAATGTAACCACGACCATTCATTTATTTATTGTCTGTGTCTTTTGTAGCCCCTAGGATAGAGGCACCAGAGGCACAGTGTATTTAGGAAAAGTGAAGTACTTTGTAATAAATTGTCCATGTGGGAGAGGGACATAAATGAAGGTAGACAGTTGGCAGGAGAGAGAAGATAATGAACAGCCTATAGGTCAAGCAAAAGACTTACACAGCAGAGTCTATGGCAGGTAACTGGACACACTGCAGATTGGAGAGGGAAAGATCTAGAAGCTGGGAGACCAGCTAAGGGGCCAAGGAAATAGTCCAGCTGAGAGAAAATGGGCATTTGGGTTCCTGTGGTGATTTAAGTGGGGAACAATTTGAAAAACTTTTGAGGAGATAGGTCATTACACCTTTGTGAACACTTTGGCTTAGAGAAATAGGAAAAATAGGGAGGAACAGATAATGACTCCTGGGCCTAAATTCAATGAGCCAATGATGGTGCCATCTTCCAAGAATCCCAGGATTCCAGAGGAAGAGTTTTGAGAAAGGAAAGAATAGGATTTTGGTCTTGAACATTCTGAACTGGAAATGACACTGTCTAAATGGAGATGCTTTGAGAAGCTGGACACACAAATCTTCAGAAATAGACAGAGAGGTCTGTATTGAATAAACAGCTTTGGAAGTCATCAGAAGATAACCAAAACCCTGACTGTGGGTAGCTTGCTTAAGGAAAGCACAAATGATGAGAAATGGAAGAAATGGCTTGGAGGGAGAACTGACCCCCTAGACACAACATCCAGGTATGGGTAGTGTAAGAAGATCTTGCTAATAGTGTGTAATGGTGGTTAGACATGGAAAGAACAACTGGTATCTCAGGAATCACATGGATTTGAATCCTCATCTGCTATGAGTGAGTCAAGCTCTTTACATTTATACCTTCTAAGTCCTCCTTAATTTTAATGAAAGACGTTATTCCACAACTTAAGAGAGCTCTGTAAGCTCATATTCTGTGCAAGTGCCCAAATTCAAGGTTTCAACTGAAACTACTTGAAATGTTATCACACTGTATGGGGAGGTGGAGAGTGGGCACCAAAACATGGCTCATGTTACTGCTGCTCTATGTTAAATGGCCAAGTATCTTTCAAAGATAGAAAGAAGCTAAAGCATTCATTTGACTCTTATTGTGTATCAGGCACACTGCTTGATACAATTATAGAACATTTAAGGGGCTTTTGGGGTACACCTACTTTTTGGGTTACAAACTGTGCTCCTTGGCCTTCCTAGATGCCAGACCCCATTCCTGGTGGCAGAGACCAGTTACGTGCTTACCAAAACCATTTCTTACTGTGTGTCTAGGTATAGAGGAAAAGGAAATTTCCCAGTATCCTTGCAATTAGGTTGATGGAGTTGATGTGCCTGTTTCAATACCTGGACCATAAAAAAACTTCCCATGTGTAATCCTTTCTCCTTTTTCCCTTTTCTAGTTAGGGTCAAAATCTTGAGCTGCCTTGGTGGCAGACACTCTGTCTACCAGGGTCTCTGAGTGATTATCTGGAGGCCTTGGCTATAATTTGACTTTATGTGATTTGGGAATAAATTAATTTTTTACATCATTAAGATTCAAGGTCATTTGTTCTAGTACTAGTGTTAATAACTAATACACTCCTCCTTCAATCTAAATAGCACTGTATTTATCATTTTTATATAAAGGGTTCCACATAAGCATATGCTTAAAGACAGAAAAGATTCCACTGTTAATGTTAGAAAGCTACTGATCTAATTTATCCTTTCCATTTCAAAAGATGTTCTAAGGTTTAGACAGGTTAAATATCTTAGCAAGTCTACCCTCTGAATACCTACATACTGACTTAGGGAGAGAAGATCCCCTATGAAATCAGTGGCACATATGGTATCATTTTATCTCAATACTAAAAGACAGTAAATTCAAGTGAAACAGGATTGTTTAACTGATTACCTATCTCTGCTAGAAACAGAAGTGAGAAAAACTTGGTAAGTAAATGTTCCAGCCTTCTTCTCTTGACTTAGCATTTTCTAGGTAACATGAGGTTCTCCTAGCTTCTTTTCTAAGCTTCATCATAGACTTTGAGGAAGGCTTTTTCCTTTACAACTTTACTCCAAAAATTTACAGTTACTTAAAAACAGTTAAATTCATTTAATATTTAAGAGACATCCAATCAAATGCCAACTAAATATGCACTAAGCACTGTACTATGTCTTGGGAGCGTCAAGATGAATGATTGTGACTCTCGAAGAACTCATAGTACATGAGACAGACACACGACCAAAAAAAATGCAAAATAGTGAGATAAATGTTAACAGATATATGAAAAACTCCAGGAATATAGAAAATAGAGCAATATCTACTTGATATTCCATAGGTTTCATATAATTTAATATCCTAGGAGAGTTTATAGATCTCAAAGATTATTCATCAAGTTAGAAATAAGACCCATAAGAATATTAATGAGTCTCTTATTTACCATCACCAGTCAACGCCTTCATATTGTTTGTAACCACTATTATTGATGATTTTCTACTTTTGGATTACAAAAGAATTAATGTTTTATAAGGTGCTTCACCAGTGAAATACAAAAGAAGACTAAAACTCTGGGGTTAAAATACTTGTGGATTCTACCAGTTTCTATTACACCAGAGAGATATGATGAATTTCTGTACTCTGTCTATCATTGGGATAGAAAAGAATAATAGAATTTTAGAGATGGAAAGGACCTTAGAGATCATCTAATCCAACAAGATGAATAAACTTTTCTTTTTCATTGCCAATAAACTGGCAAAATCTGATGAATACAACTCTTTTGAGATATAGGTGGTCTGATGAATTGAGACGGCCATGGTTCAGCCTAAGACACTAGTTTCCCCACACCACAAAAAATAAACTTTTTTTTAAACAAAGTCAACTTAAGTTAGGTAGCGTTCATCACTTCTATAAATATGCTATTAGCATGGGAGCAAAACAAAACAAAAAAAATACACCCTGGAAGAGAAATAGATGAACTTTTTACTTGGCTTCCCTTTGATACTTTAACAGACAGAAAATGTTACAATTCCCTACTTACTTTTTTTTTTAAAGAAATTATTTTTTAAGATGACTGTAGCATATTTTCAAGAAGCCACTAGGGAATGTACCTAAGAAACAATGATTTCTCAATGGTAGATGATCTTTATCTAATAATAATCAGACACCAATCAGATATTTTAAAAAACTTTTTCCACCTTCATCAACTTTTAGGCCATGCCAGAAGAGAAGGTATGGTTCCAGATGTCCATGCCCACGGCATTCGCTGCCAATCCCCAGAGCTCCTGGTTCTTCTTAGACTGGGAAGTAATCCTGGCACCATCATTATTTTAATCAAAGATATATTTTAAAACACCTAGTTCATAAGGAAAGCAGTTGTCTGGAAGTTGAGTGGAGTTCATCAGATGTTCTCAAACCTGGCTGCACATCCTACCCACCAGATGGGGTTTAATAAAATATATATCACAGAATCCTATCCTCAACTAACTGATTAAGTAGGTCATACATAGGACCTGAGAACATGGAATTTTTTTTATCTGTGAGCTTCTCAGATGATTCTTTTATAAACTCGGGTTTAGGAAATGATAATGCAAATTAGCATATCATTTAATAACAGAAAAGTTATTTGCATCTTTAGCTACTGGATGCAATGTTTAGGGTGATATAATTTATAAAAGAAAAAGCTTTTTGATTTATTAGAATTAAGAGGGTTTAGACTTCAACTGTTCCCTAAGAAACTATCTCCAGGATAAATGATGCAAAAACAAATACTTTGTTACCTCAAAACAATTCCTGACAAACTGCCATAATTTGGTAGTTGACTAAATTCAGCAAAATTAAGAGCTGAAAGCATTCATCTACGTTATATTTTGGTTGTGTTAGTAATCCTTTTATTTTTCTTTCTTCTTATTTTAAGGATGACCAGTAGCTTCCCATCAGGCACTATGGTTTGCTCTCGATCCTTTCAGTGGAGGTAATGCTTATTGTACTTTTGGTGCACTGCAGTATTTTTCCAGCCCCAGGCACAACTACAAATCACCCTATAAGTTGCTTGCAAAACTAGAGCTCCAAGAGGGATTCAACAAGGTTCTCTGTATGTAATTACCCAATTGGAATTTAGCCAGATTCCCAGGACTACAGCCTTACACTTGTGAACAGGACTCTTTGACTGTTAATAATCACACCCAGTCAGCAACATGGTATTTAGAAATCCTTAGAAAGCAACGTAATGCTCCATGAAAAACATTGGGCAGATCATAAGCATGGCAGTATTTTCAGAGAGTTACCTATTGGAGGTACGTCCCATCGGCTGACAATATAGGCAACTGGTATTCAAAGTCATCAGTTTTTGCATTCAGGGTGTTGAATAATTGAATGCTGGAAGAGAGGTGTGTTTCTTTGAATTTTCTCCAAATTCATTTTTTTTCTGAGAAATTCCACACCTTTCATATGGTTTTATTTTTTACCTGTTATGTGTGTCATTTTTCTTCCTTTCCAATGACAGTGTTGTTAACAATACAGCTATCTGTGAGCAAGACAATGGCCCAAGATGTCAAAATGTCTTAATGATTTTTCACACTGAATGCATTTGATTAGGTCAAGGGGCATCTATTGTCACTGCTTGCTGTCATTTACCACTCCAACTTTTTAAAAGAATTTTATGCACAAAACAAGTTTCTCTACTTTTTACTCTGGTCATGTTATGGGAACTGGCTTCAGTGAGACCTGGGCTGTTTCTCTGGAGTACCTCATGTTCAGTTCGTTCTCAGTATGGGCATTATGGCATAGTTCTCTCATAATAACCTTCATCCTTTTCCTCCAATTAAAAGTAAAGGTCCTTCAGCAAAATTTTTCTTTTCCATGTTGCTCCAAACAAGTCCTGAACATTCCTCACTGGTAGGCTTTCTTTTCTCCTCTCTCTTTTTCTAGAAGCTTCCCAAGAGAACTGGGCAGTTAGAAATTTGATCTCTAGAGTTATACTCACAAAGTTCAAATCCTGGCTTAGCCACTTACAAGCTATTTGTCCTTGGACAACTTGCTATGCCTCTCAGTACCTCCACTGTCTTATCTGGAACATGAAGGTACTCTAAGTACTTAACTCATGGTTTGTGGGAGGATTAAGTGGATTTATAATGTTATACATTCTCTATTATTACCCTCCAGGTCCTTCCTGTTCTGTGAAGCCTTCTACTGGTCCAGCCCACATCTATTCCACCAACCCATTCTATGCCATTTAGTGAACAAACATACATTTGACACTTACTATGTAGGTCAGTATATGTTGCTATACATATTAAAATAGCTCCTTCAAGAGATTAAGGAAACAAATTCTTTGACTTCTGTACTGAACACACACACAGTACATATATATATGTAAACAACTTGTTTTGGTTAGTGATGCTGAGGCTATAAAATGCTAAAAAGGAGATTACTCAAGAAAAGTGGAAAGTTTTCAAAAAAAAAAGTAATTCTGACATACAATTGCAAATAAATTCCATCAGGAAGAAAAGTACCCAAGGAAGCCATTCTCTGAGACATTCAGGTTTTAAAACGGAAATATTCAGAAGATGGTAAGAAGGGCTCTTAACCAGATGAAAAAGGAGCAGACCTGCAAGAATGGTGTCAGAAAGGCAGAAGCCCCATGTGAACTGAGGCTTGATGAGAAAAACGTGAGGGTTAACAAAGGAAGCTTTTACGGTTTTATTCAGAACATGAAGTCGACAGGGATAAGCAGCTCTCTGCCTTGGGCTGGTGGTCTAATTCCATGGATAACCAAGTAGAAGAACACAGTGGCTATGTAAAAGCAGGGGATTTCCAAACCAAAATAGGTGGAGCATAGATCCGTTGAAAAAGAACACTAGGAGGGAGTTAAAGAGCTCTGAGATCAAAAGCAAAGAAAGATGCAGGGTAACCCAGTGATTAAAGACTAGGAACCCTGGGTTTGAACTTAGCCCTGACAATCACTAGCTGTGTAACCGTGGGCAAGTTACTTAACCCCTCACTTCCAAAGCTTCTTGATCTGTAAAGCAGAGATAAAATGCTTTCTTCATAGGAGAAATTTGGGAGGATTTTAACAAAGTTTGTTAGGCATTTAGCCCAGCAGAGTTGCTGAATAAATTACAGCAGTGGTGGTTATCTAAAACAATACTTACATTAGTGCTATCATAAAGGGCATCCAGAGCCTTCTAAGGAGTTCAGGTCTGCTAGCTTACATGAATTATACCTCAAAGGACCAAGAGAAACTTCCAAAGGGATTGACCAACCTCCACATGCAAAATCTGAACAATCAGAGACCTAAGCACACACCCTCAGAAAAGAGGCCAGTGAATGTACTTCAAGTTTTCATACAAGATAAGGAAAAAGCTAGAATCTGTGAGCAGACCAGCTAGTTGGGATGGTCTGAAACACATAGAAAAGGATGGCTAGAATGGTCTGCAAAAGGGTCATGACTGGCTGACTTCATTTCTGGTCCCCTTTTCCCAATATGCACACACAGTTTTTACTCAAATCAAGTTACTAGACCAGGAGATGAGTGGCAGTGAGCTCCAGTAGAGTAAGGGCAGTGTCTCTTCTGTTCACTGCCAACTCTTCAGTGCCTGGAACCTAGCAGGCACTCAGTGATTTCTGGCTGAATGAGTACATGAATAAACCAACAAACAAATAAATTAAATGGGATAGATATTCAACATAATATCATAACATTGCTGTGGAAGATATGGAGAAATAGAAAGAGGAGTTATTCTGAAGGGATTCATAACTGGATAAAAGCTCTATACCCAAAAGAGTATTGATAAACCAATTCAGGTCATCTGGACAAGCAGTCTACTTTCAGACCTTACCTCTCTCTCCATGGCTCTGTTCTATTCAAAATGTCTTTCAAATCGATAACTGGGTTGAATTTATAGAAGACATATTCAGCAATTTTACTAACACCTTGGATTAAGGAAGGCCAATGAATACCTTGGAAATTATAATTAAAGTATTTAAACATATTTCAGTAGGCTGGAACAGTTGATCAGATCTGAGAGGATGAAAGGTTTTAACATAAACACTCATATCTGAATACTACATTAAATTATACAAAAAGGGCTTTCGTGACCTCATTTTGTATAGTCTTCAATAGTGCTGTAGTGGATTGAATGGTGGCTCCAAAAAAGAATACACTCACCCATAACATGTGAATGTGCCTTTATTTGGAAAAGAGGATCTTTGCACATGTAATTAAGGATCCTGCTACAAGAGCATCTTGGATTAGGATCAACACTGAATCCAATGACAAGTGTTCTTAGAAGAGAAGGGGATAAGACACAGAGAAGGTGATGTATGATGGAAACAAAGATTGGGGTGATGAATCTACAAGCCAAGGACCCCAAAGGTTGTCAGCAGCCCCCAGAAGCTAGAAGAGAAACATGTTAAGGATTCTCCCTTAGAGCCCCCAAAAAGAACCAACCTTTCTGACACCTTGATTTTGGAGTTCTGGCCTCCAGAACTAGGAAAGAATAAATTTCTATTGTTTTAAGCCACCAAGTTTGGGACACTTTGTTACTACAGCCCTAAGAATTTAGTACATTTTTTTTAACAAGCAAGGAAACCAAAATTGGAAACATAACAATTTTCTAAAAATTCTTTTATTTGTCAAATTATTTGTTGTGTGCTTATTATATACTAGGGCATATTCCAGACGTTGGGGCTCAGCAGTGAACAAAATAGACTTGGAAGGAACTTCCATTCTAATTGAGGGAAACTGACAGTAAATAATAAAATCATTATGTTTTTAAATGAATTAAGCAAGGACACCATTAGACCAAGGCATCTCTAATGCCGGGATGGTAATGAGTAAACCAAAACCTAAACCTGTAAATGCCTGAAGGTTAAGAAACTGAATCTAAAAACAACCAGACACAAACAGCCAAGTAGACTTTAAGCTGTAGCAAATCAATTTCATTTCTTTTCTCCCATACCTTGTCTATTTAGATCAATTTTGCTCAAATAAACTCAAAAATTCTAATTTGCCTCAGTTTACCTTTTAATCATGTGCTATGGTAAGCAGTGGGAAGTGCTACAGAGGAAAGTACAGCAGGCTACAGAGGACCTGGGGTTCTCTTCCGGACAGCGCTGTCAGGGAGGGATCCTCTGTCATACGGGTGAGGGAACAGCTGAGCCAAGAGCCACAGCATCAAGGGAAGGGGCCAAGCAGAAATCGGGTAGGGAGGGGTTTCATGTAGAGGCAAGCGGTGGAAAAATCTTGAAGAGGAATCAAGCTTGGGGCGTTTAAAGAACACAAGGAGTCCGGGGCCTGGTGGATTGACCAACCTGGAAAGTAGTTTGAGACAGGAAAGAATCATGGGAGTGAGAGGGAAGGAATAAATTTTGTAGGGCCCTGTAGGCATTGTATATATTTAACCTCTTTGCTCTAAACAAATGAGAAAACACTGGAAAGTTTTGAGCAAGGAATAACATGTTCTGACATGATTTAAAAGGATCACTTTGGCTGTTATATAGGAAATAGGCTGTAGAGGGGCAAATGTGGAAGTGAAGAAACCAATTAGGAGCCTGTAGCAATGCAGCCAAGAATTTATGGTGCTTGAACCTGAAAGATTATGATGGAGGTGGTGAGAAACTTCTAGAAATGTTTAAAGGTGAAACTGGTAGGAATTTTGAAAGGAGTCAAAGTTGACTTCAAGGTTCTGGGCCTGAGTAACTGGAAGGATGAGGCTGCCAATAACTGGGATGGAAAGACAACTCCTTAGTGGTACAGCAGGAACTTGAATTCAGGTCATACCTGCCCTTGCCAGAGGTCAGTCCATTCGCCCCAGATCCCACAGGAGTAAACCGGTGCAGTTCTAGAACTAAAACAAAAAACAGAAAGCGCAAAAAGCCTTCACAAGTACAGGGTGGGGGAAGGTGACTTAGCAGCCGCATGATTAAAAGTTGAATTCAAGCCCAGGTGGATCCTCCACAGGAAGGCATTGCTGAGATCACCATGCCCCATCACCTTCTGAGAACAGTTTGACAACAGGAGGTACAGAAGCATGGTTTGCAATGACCAAGCCTAAAGCAGGACATTCAGTTCTCAGAGTTACACTTTTAAAACAAAGAAAGACAAGAGAGAAAGAACTCAGAGGGAAGCAGCCAGAACAGACAGGAATTTAAAGACTCAAAGTTTGAGTGAGACAGGTTTGGAGAAAGGCAGGGTGAGACAACAGAATGAGGAAAATGTTCTGTGAAATGGAGGATAACAATGCTTATGTCACAGGCCCAGTGACAGGATTAAATGTGATAATGTACGTGACAACACTCCATCAACACGCAAATACTTCACAAATGCTATGCATCATTATCAAAACTGAAGACCTGTCATGTGGAAGAGGGTTTAAATGTGTTTTGTGTGGCTCCAAGAGGTAGAGGAGGGACTAAGAGCTTGAATCATTTCTGTTCAGAGGAAGGGAGGACTTTCCATTTATGGGAGGGGCTGCTTCGGTCAACTGACCTCTCAAGTCAAGGTGTCCAAAGGCTGACCAGCAAGAGACGTGGTGGGGGAGTTATGAAGGGCAATCCTGTTTAACAGTCTGGAAGTTTGGGGGTTTCTTTAGCAACTCTGAGGCTTTAGCAGTAACTTAACATTTTCTGCCTATTGCTTCTGTGGATAGGTCCTTGGCCACAGTCATCCCTCAACAAGATAATTCAGTTCCCCCAATTAATCAGTAAAGCCACAGGTGGTCTTCCCACAGAGGCCCAGTTATACCATTTAAACTAGTCACTTGACATAACTTATTACAGAAGAATTTAGAGAAATCTATTCTAACTCATGAAAGGCCCACAATCAACTCAAAGCCAATAATAATAATTATATATCTCACCAAACCCTGATAGTGTGTTTAAACCAGTGAAATATTTCTTTTAAAAAAGTGGAAACAATATAAATTATTACTAGATAACTGATAAACATCACAATGATGAAATGTTCTTGCTGGAGTAAAATAATTGAGATGATAATTAGGCATAATTAGCAGTATTATGAGTCAATCATATTTCAGTGAAAAGAAAACATATTTGGCTAAGAGGATTTCATTTTGTTGTTGCTACTTTTCAAATTCTCTCTGGTTCAGCTAGGTCACTCATTGTATTTGCCAATCAATTATTTTAGAGATGACTGGAGATTTCCATTTTAACAAAAGCCTATTTTATGGAGCAGCAGAGCTTTCAGAAGCACCTTTCCTTGATGCATCTGAAATCTTTTCACCGGCTCTTGTCACTCTCTTTAATCCACATCTCGCATAAGGACTATTGCCAGTGTCCGGGTCCAGCCTAACCTAAAATGGCAGTAACAGATCACAGCATTGGTAAGAAAGTATTACTTTATTTTTTCTGTCTTATTATATTACCTTCAAATATTTTTTAGAGGAGGGGTGGGGGAGATAATATTTTATCATAGAAAGCAATCTTTTTCATTTTCCCGTGTTGTCCAAAATTTTTCAAGTTGCATGTATTAATTAGGTCAATTCTCATCTATACTAAATCACCGGAGGACTTTTTCCCCCCACATCTTTTTAAAAGAATTCTTAGGATCTTGGTTAAAAAAAAAAAGTGGAGAAAAATCCAGAAGTTAGGGAAGGCAGATCCATAATAAAAGAAGACAGAAATAAACTATTGGACAAGTTAGGCAACTGCTTAGTGGAGATAAAAGAATAAGCCAGGAGACACAGGAAACTACAGGCCCTGTAAAGTTACAGTGGTAAAACCCAAGTGGAGTCTAAGAGAGTGTGTCCCAACTGCAGAATAGGATATGGATTCACAAGGTAATGGTGATGTTCTCATAAAAAAACATTCAAATGCATTTAAAAGGGGGGAAAAAAAAGACCTAGAAGGGAAGTTGCTGTGGGGAAGTTGGGGTTCCTATGGCCAGGATCCTCACTGAACTTAAACCACCTGCTAATGTAACTGGTCTGTTGCTGGGCTACTGCTTCCACACCTTTAGGCAATAAGCTATTACTGTGCTATATAGAGAGCTCGGCCCAGTGCTCTGCGCGGAGGCAGAGACACTAGTGCTCGACCTATCGCCTGGAGAACAAGCCGGGTAATAAACCTTTTCACCCCAAAGAACGTTCTGCTGTCAATTTCTTTGGTTGCATTGAATCCATAGCGAACTTGCCTGGGGTTGAAACCCATTGGAAAGACAGTTGCTAACCATGGTCACAGTTATAGCAGCAACTATGACCTGTAAAACTGTGATATAGCTGACAGGATAATCTGATTTCAACAATCAGAATGAAAAGTTGCATTTTTAAATCTCTTGATATAAAAGTTTCATTTAAATAAAAAGTCCTGAATTCCTCTTTGATAATCAACACTTTCCACAGAAGCCTCAAAAGCCCCAAGACCCTGTTAGATATAAATCATAATAAACATAGAGAATTCTCACAGCTTATGTGATCTAAAGAAATAGGATAATAGTGGGCATTTAAAAATGAACTACAGGATGCTTAAAATTAGATAATAGCAGTTACATAGCTCTTTACATCTCTCAATGCATTTATCAATAATTTATTTGGAAAATGTCAAAATGTCCTTGTCATAAAGGTACACAGGACAATGGTACTTGCTTCTAAAGACAGTTCATACAAGAAGCTGCAAAATGATGGTCAGGTGTTTGAGGCATGCTTCCAACTCTTCCATCCAGCCATCTGCTTAAATATTACGAAACATAAATCAAAAGAAGCAACAGCTAAAAAATGAGTCCTTTGAAAATGAGTCTTCCTCAGTGAAATGCAGATGAGGCTTGGTCTGGTAATTGACGCATTTTATCATTTCCCTGTAGCTAAGGACTCTTAAGAAATACCTTGAAATTTTTATTTTCCCATCAAATCCCCTGGCTGATCACCATATTATCTCAGCAATTCAATAAAGTTAACATTTTTACCTCTGTCATCTCTCGTTTTGCCAGATGTCATCTCTTCACCTTAATGAAAAATGAGCATGTGGCTACAGAGTAATGGGAATAACTTTTTACAAGCACCTCCAAAGATATGTCTGAGAGAGTGATAGCTCCTTCAAGGAAATTGCAAAAATGTTGCTAGCACAGGTAACACAACAGGACTGAGTAAGGAGCCTGCCTCCCCAGGGGCGAAGCACACATTCAACTACGGTATAGACTGTGGTGCTGATGGCTGGAAGCATGCTGTTTTTTTTTTTTTTTTACTTTGCCTTGTATTTTTAATAATTACTGTTCTGACTATTGTTACTAAGTTTTGGCAAGAAAAGAAGTGTTTTAATTGCCTTCATGCTCCTAAAAGAACATCAAATCTGGAACCAAACTGTGTTTGAATCCCAGATCTGCCATTACCAGGTATCTGACTACACTTCAGTTTTTTTGTTTGCATAATGAGGATAATAGTAGTACTTTTTAAGGTTGTTGTGAGATTAAATGAGGTCATTTATTAGAGCATATTAGGACAGTGACTGGCCCACACTAAGCACATATAAGCATCAGCTATTATTATTATTATTGTTATTATTGTTAGAATTATATTCCTAATCTCAATAGAGTATCCAAGTATAAACTGAATGAGAGAGTGAAAAGTTTCAGGCTTTCAATACCTGTGCCTTTTGCCAATAAAACAAATTAAACATGTTTATACATAAAGGTGCACCGTGAGCTCCAAAAATACACAAAAGTGCTATTTTTACTAAAAAAAATGGTTGGTATTTATAATCATTAGATCAATAGTACATGCAGGGAAAATAAATATTTTAAATCTGGAGAATGATTAATTCATGTCTGAATGAGAGATCAGCTTATATAGAAACCAAAGCATAACTCAAAATTAAATGTTGCTTCTTCACTGAAAAAACATCAACACAAATGTTTATAGATGAGTTATCGTAAGGTATGTTTCAGATGATTGTCATATCTGGCGTAACAACTTTACAGTTTACAACCCAGTTTCCTAACTATCTTGAGCTTTCAAGGTAATAAATGTTGGTCCCTGGTTCATGTGTCAGTTAGGTTGTCAGATTGCATCATTGGCCCCAATTTTTCATTCCCCATCTCCTCCTGCCCTTTACAATATGACTTTTCATTTCCTCCCCAAAGAGGTCAAGTCTATTTTCTCATCTCTTGACTTTGGGTTTGCCCATGTGATCTGCTTAGGCCAAAAAAAAAAAAAAAATGAGGCAGACATGAGCCAGTAATGAACTTAGACCTCAGGAAGTTGAGTCTGTTTCTGCTTATCATCTTGTGCCTCTACCATACCAAGAAAAAACCAGGCTTATGCTAGTGTGTTTGTCCCATGAGGATGAGAGACCTGTGGAACTGAGTTGCTTCAAGCCAGCTCAAACTCAAGCACAGCCCCAGCTTATCCTCAGAGGAATGAACAAGCCAGCTGACTAGAGGTAGGAGCCTGGCAGACACTGGCAGAGCAGCCCAGCGAAACTAAGCCTGGATCAACTGACCTGAATCAACCCACAGGCTGTTATGCCACATTAATAATTTTATTTATTTTTAATAAGCCATTGAATTTGGGGTGTTTTGTTATGTAGCAAAAGCTGATTCATATAGTTAAGAATGTTTTCCATTTTAAGTAACATAAAATCTGACCCTAACTGATGTAAGCATTTAAAAAATGTATTGTTTCACCAAACCAAAAAGGCCAATGACAGTTCTTGCTTTAGGTACAGTGTGACCCAGAGATTCAGCATGTCTTCTGAAAAATCTCTGCAAATTTCTCTGCAGTCTCTCGTCTCTGGACTCTTCCATGTGTTGGCTTTGTCTTCAGACAAAATCACTTTATGGTGCAAAAATAGCAGCAGTTCTGGGCCTAATATTTGCATACTTCATCTTTAAAAAAAGAGAAATAAAGAGTGCCTTTATCCCAGCACTCCAAACGAAAGTCAGGGCATACTCTCTGATAGGATCATCTTAGATTACTGTTTGCTCCTGAACCAATCAATGTAGCCAGGGGAAGGAATACTTTGACTTTTCCTAAGTCACATGTTCCAAACCTGAAGCTACAGAGGGTGAAGTCAAATGTATCAGATTCCATTAATTTTTTCCAATGCCAATGACTGTTGGGAAGGGGAAAAGGAAAATAAATACGGAAGAAGCAACTAGCAGAGCACACATTTTCTGTTTCATAGGGTATTACCATATCTTTCTCACATTGTGTCTCAGATATTCAAAGCTTCAGAATGTTACCCCAGCCAAATACTCTTTTATTAACAGAAATAAATGCTACTATTTAAATTAACTGTATACACTGAGAGGTTCAAAGATTTTTTTTAGATAAATAAAAATGTAAAAACACAAGAAGACAAAAGGAGTTATAATGCCACCATTGATTCCCCAGTAACTAGAAACAGCTTCTATTTGAAATCTCAGTACCACCTGCTTTGCATCTGCTCAACCAACTGAGAAAGGCAGGTCTGGCAAAGAGAGAAAATCCATTTTAAGTAGATCTGTGACAATACAGGGTGAGAAGGTCTTGAAATCCACCAAGGGTTTAAATCAATAAGAGTGACAGCACAGAGCATGCCAGAAGCCAGGGAAAGAAGAGTTTCAAAAAGCATTCAAGAAACTGCCTGAACTATAAGGTTCTGGTGACAAACTAGGGCCAGCAAGGCAGAGGCACATACCACCATCTTTCTCTTCTGATCTAAGGACAGGCAAGAGAGGGAACGGCTGATTAGCTTAGGGAGGGTTTTTGTTCTGTCCTTTTAGATTCCAACTTTCCAAATCAGGGGAGAATTCTAAAACCCATTGTCTAATTTCAAAAGTTGCGTCTGAAAAACACGAAAAGCTCTTTCTTTTTGTTGCCTAATTCTCAGCTGTAAACTGAAGCTTCTCAAGTGTGCATGCTTCATGAAAGGCAAAGGGACTTATAATTGAATTTTGCATGCCGCTTCTAAGTGGATTGCCAGGGTATACCAGGATTAATTAGTTTCGTGTTGTTAATTCAATTCAAAGGTTGCTGAAAAACTAAGACCATCAAACTCCATTAGGAGAAACAAAAACTTCTTAATTATGACAGCATCTTTGGGGTTGTGGATGATTTTTATCAGTATGCTAAAGTTCCGTTCTGGGTTTTTAGGATATGTGGTGGAGCCACTGCAATGGGCCAGAAAGGTCTGAATGATTAAAGCACTTTTCACCAAATATTTGCCTTTCCCAATTTGGTATCTTTAAAAAAAAAATGTAATCCTTAGTTCCAATGCCTCTTTATTCTCTTATGAATGTTAAATTCTATTTTTGGAAAATTAACCTCAGGAGAATTACTCCAGCCTTTCTACATGTATGAATGTAAAATATATAAGGCTGCACATTTGGATTTTGCCCCATCTTCCAACCCTGAACCTTACTGTACTGTTGCAATCACAGTACCATGATCCTTTATGTGTGAAAAAGTCTTTTTATTACCTACATATTTTATTTTGTGTACAGAATGTTGAAAATATGATCAAATACATGGACTTGCAAAAAACTGCCTCTCTCAGCCTTACCGCAACTAAACCTCACCCTTCTAAGAAAGACACAGGTAGGTATGTTTGCACACATAAGTGCACGCACACACACGCACATTCTTTGGCTTAACATTTGGTTTGGAGACACGTGTATTGCAGCTCGGGATCTAGTCAATTTTCTTTGCATTGCCGTACTGGATCTCTTTCGCATCTTTCCCAGTTTACTGCAAGGGATTCCTCTGCATCTGGAATACTCTCCTAGGTATGTGCACGGATACACAGGGACACACAGACACACACACATGCACACACTTCTAGTAATTCCTCCTTATCCCTTAGGATTCAGTGTACCCGTACTCCCCTCCCCTAGGACATCCTCCTTGATTCCCAGGACTAGATTGGATATCACTCCTATGGGTCACTTCAGCACCAATGTTTAACACTAATGTTGCAATTGACATTATAATAGCCTATAAATGTATCAGTAACTCTCAGTACAAATTAAGTTCCTCAATGACAGGGACTGTACTTTATTCATGGTTATATCACTAAACAGTGCAGTACCTGACACACTGAAAGAATTCTATCAGCATTTTTTGAATAAATGAATGAAGACCAGAATGATTGCGAGATTAAGTGCAGAACCCCTGTTTTCACACATCATTCCATCCTACATTGTTCCATTAACTTCCCCTATCCACCAGTTTGGCATCTCTGTGGACCGATGAACCCCTAGCAATTCCTCTAGCAGAGACTTCTAGCTGCCTCCCGATGTTCATTCTTTCCTTTTCCTCTGTAAAAGAACACTAGAATTTCTAGTAGAGAATATTGATATAAGGTGGGGTGGAGGGACATTTCCCATACTCCAACTAAGCTAGCCATTTGAATAATAAGTATAGCCATTAAAATGTAAATGTAAATACTATATGGAACTTCCAGGAAATCTTCTTAAAAGTAAAAATATATGCCCTTCTTCAATCCTTTCTCCCTCTTGCTGCATAAGATATGGAAGTGATGGCTAGTTCTCTAGCAGTTATCTTGGTCCATGAGGCAATATGCTAAGGATAGAAGGAGTCTGTGCCCCTGAGAGTTTTCTGTCACCATGCCAGCCACACCACACTATAACTTACTGCTAGACTTCTTTTAATGAGAAAAATAAATAAATCTCAGTAACATAATTGTTATTTCAGGGATTTCTTATATAACAGCTAGATCTAATCCTAAAAACTACAACCAGTACAGCCAGAGACTTCCTGTATCTATGCACAAGTCTTATGCATCAACTTGGCTAGGCTACACCATAAGTCTTCCTGACTCTTTCACTGGGTAAGTCTTGAAGCAGGAGAGGAGCTGATGTCCAGTCTAATTGGGAAATTTTTCTATTTATCTATAGATTCACCACTGTATCTTCTCATCCTCAAACTCTAAATTAGCGAAAATTTGTTCTTCACCCTTCCAGTGCCTTTTTTTTTCATCAAATGTGATTACAGATGACTCAAAGACTTTCCAGAAAATATATCTGTAGTTTTACCTGACCTTAAAAAATTTAGACTAGTGTTTCTCAAAAGGTAATCCAGATCTGTATCAGCATCTTCTAGGCTTATAATAGTTATTATTAAACTATAATATAGTTTATTATAGTTAACATGGAGTCCTGGCCTTAAACTAGACCCACTCAGTCATAACCTTTGGACATGGAATATCCACATTTTAAAAGTTCTGCATGTAATTGCAAGGCACAAAAAAAGTCTGAAAACCACTGCCTTCAAACAGACATTACAGGAAATTTTTGCTACTCCTCAAATAACTCGGAGGGACCCTCTTCCTCTACAGAGAACCAAGCTACCACCGACTTATCTTACCAAATTAGAGCTTTGGAAATTCTACTGCCTTGCTGCTTTAAGTGTGGACCATGGACCATGGCATCAGCATCCCTTGTTAGAAATGCCAGTCTTGGGCCTCACTCCAGACCTACCAAGTCATCTGCCCTTTAACAAGATCTCCAGGTGCTTCCTAAGCAGCTTAGTGATTGGGAAGTGCAGAGCTCAGGCACTGCCTTCTCTTGAAACATATCAGCCCTCCTCCATTTCCATCACTTGGCTACAGGCTGTAACTTACACTGTTCACAAACCTGCTGCTTACTCAGGCCACTGGTAGAATCATTTCTTGAACATCTATTGGGCACCACAGACAAAATAGTAGGAAGATGTCTGTGATGGAAACTTAGTGTCAACTTGGTTAGGCTACACTACCCAGAGATTTGATCAAACAGTAATCTACATATTGCTATAAGGTACTTTTTAGATGAGATTAACACTTAAATCAGTAAACTTTGGGTAAAGCAAATTATCCTCCATAATGTGGGTGGACCTCATCCATTCAGTTGAAGACCTTAACAGAAAAAAGATAATTCTGCCAGCCAACTGTCTCCAGCTTTCTGCTCTACCCTGCAGATTTTGGGCTTGCCAGTCTCTGTAAGTGCATATATACAAAGAGGTAAATATATATAATATTTACATATATAGTTTATATTTATATATGTATTATACTATGTAATACATATTTATAATATTTAAATATAGCTATAAATATTAAATACACAGTAAATAAAATTAATGTCTTAATTATGTGATATATTAATATATAACAAAATATATTAAATATATTGATATTTTCCAATAATAAATATTTAAATATGCCATATTTATATATGCCTATATAAAAATATATTTAAATTTTTTATATACACAACATGTCTTAATTGGTTTTGTTTCTCTGGTGAACCCTGACTAATGCAATACATGTGTGTTATATATTCAATATATTAGTTAATATGTGGACTGATAAAATATATTTGCTACAAATTCAATGCAAATCTCCTTTAGATTCACTCCTCTCACTGGATTCTTCCATTTTTCCCTATTGCCTGTGGAATAAATCTAAAACTCCTTAGCAGGCTGTTCAGTGTCTCCAAGATCTCAAACCCCACACTGCACATTTCGGTCTCATCAGGCAATTCTGTTTCTCAGACTAGCTTTCTTGTCCCTAAGCATTCCTTCTTGCCCTTGGCCTCCTACTGAAATCCTTCTCAACTCTGATGCTTAGCTCATATGACCTAACTTCACTTACTGAATACAAACATACAAATGTTGGTTGAATATTATTAAATAAAACTTTCCCTTCCCAGCATCTCTTACTGGTTGCAATTAATCACTGTTCTCTGAAACACCTTTGAACAATTACTTCATTATGAAATACGTTATAGTTGGTTAAACGTATATCCTATCTCTCATGAGACTTCAAGCTCCTTAAGGCAGGGAATAGTTTTTATTACACATCTTATTTATTTGTATGTAGTCCTTCAGTGTCTATTCAGTAACATTTAATGGAATGAATAAAATATTGTTGTATACTTGATATATATTTTATCATTGACATTACTAGTATATTTTGAAGCAGAGAAGGGAAATATATTTGCTTTTTCTTTAACTCTGTAACAGGAAACTTCAAAATAAGAAGACAAGTTCCCAATTCTTACTATTCCCAAAGATTACTATTTTACGGGATACCTACAGTAGTTCTCCCCTTCCCTCGCTCTGTCCTTTTATCCTGCTTGCTTTTCTTGGCAGCACATTTTACTACCTGGCATTTCATTTATGTATGATTGTGTTTATCACTTGCTTTCCTCCTCTAAAATATAAGCTTTACGAGAGCATGGTCTTTGTGACTGCTTGATAAATATGTGTTGAATGAATTCATTTATCTGTGAGCATGAATGTGTGGTCAAGACAGGAGTGCTTATCCATTGAAAATAACAGAAACATATTAACAACGGAAGGAGTTGAACACATGCCTTGTGGTAGAATGGTGAGAAGTCAGTCTTGTTGGTTTTGGTTTTCTTTTGGGTAATACAAATGGCTAGCCTAAGTTAAAGCGTTGCCAAATTCATTTTTAGCAGCAGATTTTAGAATTTCCTTGATTTTAGATTAGAAACCAAATGTTATACAAAACTGTGGTTACCTTGTTGCAGGTCTGTGTCCATCCAGACGAAGGGCGACTTTTTTCTAACTTGCACAAAGGCTCTATATGGGCTAGAGGTAGCCCTGCCTGAAACACTAATACAGAAGGACGATGAAAATGGTACTGCTCTGATTAAAGCAGGGACAAGGACCTCCTCTCCTCTGGGCTTCTGCCGTATCAGTCCCCTGTGGTCCCTAAGGCTTCTTTGGAGAAACAGGAATTCTTGAAAAGCACTTTGAAAACCCCATTATTTCATGCCTCTGGGGAGACTTCCAGCTCCAAGCATCATTAATCAGGTGGGACTTTGAGTCTAAAACAACTGAAGCCTAAGGAGGTGTGAAGTTTTGGTAGAAGCTGATGTGGCACTGATTTCATAGGGAAGCAAGAGGAGGGAGCCTGACAGCATCTGTAAGCATTTAGATTATAATGGAACTAGGGGCAAAAAGCAGCCTGGATTTTAAGATTGAATCAAGCTGGGCAAACCTAATTGCTTTTTTTCCTCTTTTTCTTTTAAGGGAGTGGGAATTGCATGATTAATAAAAGAAAGAGAGAAAATGAAGATGTAACATAAAGTAATTTGGGTAAAGCACTTAATACAGTAGCTAATAAAGTCTTACTTGTAAAACAAATTCAAATCGGATTGGATTTGGACTCCAGCATTCTATACTGGCTGAAAGCTGAGGGCTGGTGACACAGAAACTAAGGATAAAGGCGATGTGTCACATTACAGAGGTGTCTGGGTAGCCCTGCCCCAGGAATCAATGAAGCTCTAGTGTTAGTTAACAGCTTCATTAATGATCTAAACAATGAGGCAAAAGAGTATCTTAATGAATGTTATCGAAGAAACTGTAAGGAGATGCTGTGAATTCCAGTCTCAACCGGAGAGGTTTGCAACAAGAAAAGAAGTATGCAGAAACTGGGAAGAAACATCTTAGAAGCTGATATTTTGGGGGAAATGATTCACAAGATTTTGAAGAAATGCATTTCTTAAGCCTTATAAACCATGTTTCTTGGAGATTTGAGTAAAACAAACATTTAACCCAACCTATGAACCTATGTGCTAGCCTGTGTGCCTTGGGCAATCCTTCTCCCCAACAAAACAAATATATAAATAAATATCCACAGGGTGTTGTGAAGTGGCAACTAGATAAAAGTCTTTTTTTTTCTTCTTCAGTTTTTGTTTTTTCTCTTGGCATGTTAGTGAGAGAACTCTGGTTTGGATTGGTACAAGGAACAATAGAAAGGGATCTGATTGTTTGGAAAGGGGAAGGGGAGATGACATCAGCAGACAGAGGCAGCATTTGTAAATCCCAACTGCTTACCCCTAGTTAAGGATTTCAGTGGCCTCTTTCGTTTTTTCAGACTAAGAAAAAAATAAATAACTCTAGTAATTCACATGATCTCAAAATTCAATACTTCTCTTCCATCCTTCCTCTACCTCCCCTGCCCCAAACTATATGAAGAGAGAAATCCAACACATAATCCACGGTTAAAATCATTAATTTCACTTTTTTGTGTGTCATTTGTGTAACAGTATGAAAAGCAGTCTCTAACCTTAGGAGGGACACATTCTAGTGGGGAGAGGGTCAAAAACATCAGCATCGAAAGAAACAAGTGCTCAAACTGAATGTGGGATAGAAACATGGGTAAGTTCAGGGAATTCTCTATGGGAAAGGAAGCACTTCTGACTTAAAAGACTCAATAGGCATTTACCAGGCTTTCTAGCAGACAAGGGCATGGAAGGTACAGGGGTGGCAGCATTAGCTAGAGATGAGGTCAAAGTAGAAGGGAACAAATCACGACCAACCTTAGAAGCTATTCAAAGAAGTTTCAGTTTTATCCTATCCATGTTGGGAAATCATTGGAGAATTTTGAGTTGGAAGATGACATGGTCAGATATGTAAGTTCATTCTGGCATCTGGAGTATTGTAACAGCCTCTTAACAGTTTCTCTTGTCTGTCCTTATCCTCCTACAGTCCAGTCTCAACCCAATATCCTCCAGATTCATCCTGTTAAAATGTAACTCAGATCATGATATATGCTCAAAATCTCCAAAGGCTTCACATCCTGGAGAAATAGAAGTGTAGGTCCTTGTTATCACCTATGAGATTCCACAGGATCTGGTTCCTATTAGCTCTCAAACCTCTTTTGCTCCTGTTCTCCCTTCTTGTGTTCACTCCATTGCAACAAAGGAAAATCCCAGGTTCATGTCTCCCCTCTCTTCCTTATTCATCACCCCTGTCCTCCAGATACATGCCTGGGTGACAACTTAGTTCTCTCAAGTCCCTGCCTAAATGCCAAATTTGCAGTTACACATTTGCACTTACTTGATGTAGTAAGACCACCTCTAACCACCCTATCTAAAACTTCATCTCCTCTCCAACACTTATATCCCCCTTCCTTGCTTTATCTTATTAACACTTACCACTTTCTAATATCCTACATACCTTACATATGTATTTTATTATTTATCTCCTCCCACTAGCAGGTAAGATCCATGAGGTCAGTAATTTTTGTCTATTTTGGTCACTGCTATAAGTCCCATGCCTAGAAGAGATCCTGCAAATAGTAGATACTCAATACATACTTATTGAATGAATCAATGAACTAAAGAAAGACAGAGTCAGGGAGACTAGAGGAAGACCAGGCCTGTAGGGTTGCAAATAGGAGGCTATTGCAACTGTGAAGCAGCCCTAAACAAGGGTAATAGGAGTTAACATAAAGAAGAGAAAATGGGTATCAGATAACCAGAGATTTTCTGCGATGCAGACTCAACAGAAATTGAATTACTGTGAGGATTAAGAAACGAGGAAGCATTCAGGAAGAATGACTCCCAGGTTTCTGGCTGACGCAACCAAGTGGATGATGATTATATTTACCTAGGTAGAGAACAAAGTAGAGCAGGGAAGAGAGAAAAGGAGGAGATAATGGACTCAGGCATTGACATGTTGAGTTCAAAATGTCTGATGGAAATTCTCCTAAATCTAACAGTTGACTGTTAGATGTTCATGTCTGAGAAAGGGAAATGAAGCACTGGTCTTTGGTTTCCTCCAGGATCTTCTCTATGCATATGAAACTCCAGATGAAGCCGCCAGCTTTCAATTGCAGAAAGTAACAAACCCAGAGTGCCAAACATGAGGTCCAAGTAGTGAAGGGCAGAGAAAGTAGGTAAGAAGGTAAAGCACATGATTATCAGAGCCCTGGCCTATGCCATTTATTCATTCAACAAGGTTGCAGGGTGCAAGAGGGAGGAGGCTCTGCAGTGTACCAGGTACTCAGGTAGCCAGTGGAGATTCCCAGGGGATCGAGACCTAGTATCTGCCCTGGGACTTCCACAGTCCAGTTATGGGACTCTGGAACATGGCTCCACTGTTTTCCCTCATGTTGACACGCACTAAGGTAAAGGAAACTTGGCCCTAGTGATTGAGATAAATTTCTAAGTAGAAATATTTCTAAGCATATAGTTTAAATATTATGAGACAATTAATAATTATCCTCTGAGTCAACTAAAAATTAGCTGAGCAAATTCTAAGAACATATTGTTACCAATGGTGATACACATGTCCATATACACATTTGGATAACAGCCACTGAGTTAGGAGTTTTATCCTAATGGCACATGAAAAACCAACCTACTTTTGAACAACTTATTTTTTTCTGATATACCAAGGATTTTCATCCAAAGACACCAAATTAATATGCTATAAGAAAGGCTGTTTTGACAGTAGGGTTCCAGGCAACAACACACCCATTAATTTACCCAACTCAGCAGTTTCTAGACAAAGAATACCATATGGGATGAATCTACATCACATGCTATGTTTGGAAAAACCCTAAACATTTTTCTTTACATTCATATAGCAAGTGAGAGAGATGAAGAGGCAGCATTTTCTAGGACTTCCCACTGTGTTCAGCATATGCATTCTATGTGTTTTGAAGCTTTCTAATGTTCAGTTTGATTTTGCCTAAAGTTTTGTATGTGCTATAACTTTATTTTCACATGCAGTTTGAGCAGAAGACAACCAAAGACCCAGAAGGTTGCCTGCCTGGAAGCTCATCACCTTATTTTCCATCACCTTTCAAAGAATGACCCCCAGCATCTCCCCTCTCCATCCACTTTCTCTCCTCCTCGGTGAGTAAAGTAACCCTCATTTCAATAAACCTTTGTTACATTTCATGTTTTTAATAAATGATACTCATTTTCAAATTGTTTTCAGTTATACAAACTTACTTGCCTTGTTCAGTTGGTAATATTTTTCTACCCATGAATAATATTTGGGTAGTCTGGGTTGGGTGGAGTGCATCACAACGTTTTCCAATTAAAATTAATAGAAAAAATATTTTTAGTTAATGGCTTTTAACTAAGCGACAAGGTTTTCAGCAACACAATAAAATCATTAAATGAGGGACAGGGGTTTCTGGTTATCCTTCTAGTGTTTATGTTTTGCAAATATAAGCAAATAACCATTTCCAATTTAAAAAATAATATTAACAATTTGGTCCTTGGTTTTGTGTTTGTTTTAATGAAAATTACCACTTAGTTTCTTCTCATGGTGCCTCTTTTTGTAGGTAGTTAGGTCTCACTTGAAAACTCCTGCTTACCTGCTCTAGAGGTTCTGCTCTGAATTGTTTTTCCCTTGCTGGGGCATCAAAGCAGCAGGGCAGCAATAAGAAGGCTAACCATGCCCTTCCGGGTTGTCAGATTGTCAGCAGGTTCAGTTTTCTCCAAGAAGTCCAGGGCCCAGCTAAGCTGCGTGACAGGAAAGCCACGCCAGGACAGGAACCCAGACTCTCTGGAGGGCTTGAGCATGTACTGACTCACAGCGGGAGTCCAGCTGTATGAAGGGAAGTGGGGGGGGGGGGGTTCTGCTGCAGAGGGGCCGAGTGGAGGGAGTACATGTGAATACACCCATGCGTCTGCACGCACGCACACACAAGAAATTAAAGGGATCAAAGACGAAGAAACATGGCATCCTCCATTCAGACTCTTCCCTAATTAACTGTGCTCAAAAACACTTGCTACAGCAGAACCTTAGTGTCAAGTTCACACCAAGGACCCTGAGACAGTAGGAAAATTAATCCTGATTTGCCTTAAGTTCTGGGATAAATTTTCAGGTTTTTTTTTTTTCATCTCACTGGAGACCCAGATCAAATCACTTGAGTACTAAACCCATTTGAAAAAAAGGAAAAAGGTCAGTAAGCTTCCTCAAGTTCCAGAATGGTACATAACAGCTCTAATGTCTGAGTTTTGCACACAAGCTATCTTTTTACATGGAATCTGACTCTTACTTAAATATTCTGAGAGAAGACATATGACATTCTCTAAAACTTAATTAGTGGTGACGTGGGGGACAGATGGATTTTCTTTTAGATTCTGAAAGGAAACAAAACACAAACCAGTGTTACTAAAGGATATATCCTCTCACAGCTCATCCTGCTTGGAAATTACTGTTAATAGCAAAGAAATTAATTTTGTAATGGAGAAATCTACACTATTAGTGGTAGCATTAATATGACTTACACTTGACTAAAATCTAATAGAAGAGCTTGTCAATAATATAGACATTTCAAAATCACTAAAATCACTAAAAACAGCTACTGAGAAGAATTCCTATTTTTTCCATGTTTGTATTTTGAAAATTTTCAAACATATAGAGTAATTAAAAGAATTAGGGCTAAGGAATATCAATTTAACCACCAACTAGATTCAATAATTACTTATATTCTCCCATATTTGTTTTCTCTATAAATCTATGCATGTATACATATAAGGTTTTTGCTAGATCATTTGAAAATAGACTACAAATGACATAACACTTTACCTGTAAATACGTCAGTATGTAGCTCCCAAAAATAAAGACATTCTCCTACACAAGCATAATTCTGCCGACACACCTAAAGAAATGAACAATTCCATAATATCTATCATTCAGTGCTTATTTAATTTCCCTATCATGCCCCAAATGTCTTTTAAGGCTGTTTTTTTAAAAATGGGTATAATCGAGGTTCTCACGTAGCATCTGTTCTATCCTCTATAGTCTCTGTTCTAGAACAGTTCACCCACATTTATGTTTTCTCATGACATTGACTTTTTAAAGAGAACTGGCCATCTCTTCCATAGTTAGTTTCACATTCTAGTTTTGACTATTTCCTCATAGCATTGTTTAACTTGTTTCTCCATTCCCTTTACTTGCTGCAAATTGGAAGTTTGGTCTAAATGTTGATTAGGTTCAGGTTAAATATTTTGGGCCACAATACTTACAGGAGATGCTGGATCTTCAGGTTTCATCACCATGGAGACACTTCAGGGTGGGCTGTCTCAATGTCAATGATACTTTATTTATCATTCTTGCCACATCTCCTGATTATAGTTATGTCCTCCCTTTACAATTAGTAATTAATCCTTTTACACCATCTGAATATCCCATGCCCCACCAATCTCTCACCTAATGATTTTCTCATCCACTTACCATCCTTGTCTAAATCAAGACTTTCACCAGAGGCTGCAGAATGGTGATTTTCTAATCCCATTATTCTATCTTTAGTTACGGAATTTTATTTAATTTTATTATTACTATTATTCATATTATTAGTAAAGAAGAGCTTTTCCTCAACAACTAGAGATGTACTCTATAGCTCTTCCTAAAAAGCATACAGCAAATACTTTATTTTCATTGTTTTATTTTTAATCGGTACATTTCAGAGAATAGTTGATATAATAATGACTTCCCATATTGTCAAATGATTATCTCTCTTAGCATGGATTCATGATCTTTATTTATTCAATTTTTTGCACTTAATTATACTTAGCATTTCTGCTGCTGCTTGAACTGCCAGATGTGGGCCAGCACGAGCCACACAGAGCTGGTTTCTGGGTTATCTGACACACCCTTTAGCCTTTGAATATTTCTCTGTCTTCTAGTATTAGATGCCCCTTACTCATATTGCCTTCTGCCCCAAATTTGGAATTAGCCATTTCTCTAATGAGCTCTGGTTCCTTTGAGTGGGGTATAGTATTTAGAAAACAAAATCCATTATTAGACGTGCTATTGTTTCTAAATCCTTTAGTGGTTCAGAAATCACAAATTCATATTGATATTTTTTAGTTCAAATTTAAATTACAGGATTTTTCTTAATGCCTGACTTTATGTTTATATTAGAACACATTGGCTTCTAACAGCATTAGCATTTAAAATTTTTTATGCAATATACATAAAATAATGTCAAATCTGTAATACCAATGCTACTACTACTATCAACAAAATCACTGAATGAAATTTGAGATTTCTTTGTAGTTGTTTTTAACCATATATCTCACTAATGAACAGTCAGTACTGTGCTTGAAAGTCACTTTGGATAAGTTTTTTTCTGTGTGATTTTGTTAAATCATTCTGATATCTTTCCATATGTTTTCACTTGGAGGTTTGTCTTTTTTAATACTTTCAATTAATTTTTTCTTTTGAATATGTAAAATATTCACATGATCAAAATTCAAAACTATAAAAAAATTATACTCAAAGGTGTCTGTTTTTCATCCTCCAATCCATAAAGGTAGCCATTTTTATTAAAACTGATTTATCTTTTCAACACTTCTTTTACTTAGAACCCTTCTTGCTCTGAACAGTGCTCAACATAATCAATTTTTAACTATCTAAGATTTGGTAGAATTGAGGTTGCAAGACCTAGAACCCTACCTGCCTAGCCTTCCTGATCCTCACTCTGAGCCCATATTGCTCAGCTTCTCCTTCTCTCTTCTTCTTCCAGGTCAGTAGTCAACAATCAGGGTTAATCAGTTCATGGCCGTCCTTCTCCCACTGCCATCTCAGGGAGATAAGCAGGCCTCCACTCCTTGTTTGCCTTAATCACACCATGCCCCTCCCTCAACTATTCAGTATTAACTATAGTTTAATTTTAACTACGATTATAGCTTAGCAGGGGCATCCTTCCCTCCCACCGAATCACACCATGCCCCTCCCTCAACTATTCAGTATTAACTATAGTTTAATTTTAACTACGATTATAGCTTAGCAGGGGCATCCTTCCCTCCCACCGAACGGTCCAGACTTAACTATAGTAGAAATTGGTGCAAAGAGGCTCAAATGAAGCAGGCCCTCATCGAACTAGAAATCAGAGAGACATGGTTACTGTCTGGAAGTAAAACTTTCAAATAAACATAAAACATATTGCTGAACGCACCTAAAAGTATTCCCCACTTGGGGGTGGGGGATGGGGAAGATTAGGTTGCTCAAAAGAGGAGTTAGTAATCCATAGCAATGAAGGAAAAGGAAGTTGATAGTGGGAATACCCACTGAGGAGAGAAGGTGACCATACCAAGGACTTATCACATCTGGACCAGGTGGCAGATAGGTCCCTATGGGGGACATAAATTAGGCTGAGGCCTTAAACCATCTGATTTCATCCATGCTCAAGCAGTATCTTTCTGATGACTTGGCATCTGTATTGGCCCATTATTGTTGCATAATGATCCATAACAAATAATGCAAAATCTCAGTAGCTTTCAACAACATTGTTTCTTGCTTATAGATCTTTGGGTTGGCTGTGGTTGCTCTATTTTAGATGTCAGGTGGGGTTCAGATCTGTTCCATGTGTCTCTCATTCCAGGATTCAGGTTAAGGAGCACGGCTACTTGGGCATACTTTTCTCATTATGTAGGACAGGAGTATAAGTGCAAGCCAAACTACGCAAGTGCTTCAAATGGGATATTTTGCACAGTATGCCCCTTGTATTCCATTTGCCAAGTCAGGTCACAAGGCCAAGCCCAAAATCAGTGAGAGTAGGTAATTATAGTGTGCTCTCAATCAATCATGGCAAAAGTGAGAAGAGAAGGAAGAACTGTGAACAAATAATACAAAAAAAACACATCTCCCTTGCAGCATGTGTACAGGAAGAGACTGAATAGAAATCCTTGCTGATTTTATATTTCTTATTGTAAATTCGCAATTGGGCATCCTGGGCTCTGCAAACTTGATTAATATGAGTTTTCTCCAGAAAGAAGTGCATTTTGCATGGGCTGATGAGTCAGGTTTCTGTTCAAGGTATTTTGCTAAGGAACTGTGCAGGATGACCCATGCAAATAAGTCTATACTCCATACATAATAATGTTCAAAGTTTGGCCAATTAGATACTTACTTTGGTGCAGAGCATTCAATGTTTAGAGTTTAGATACCTTGCACTTACTTCTAATGCCCCACCACTTTATCCATGATCTTTAAGGGATGAACTCACACATATCTTTATATCCAGTCACAGAGCAATGATACTATGGTTGACCCTAGAACAATAAGGTTTGAACTTACTATAAGTATATTTTGTCTTCTTTATGATTTTCTTAATTACATTTTCTTTTCTCCATTTACTTTATTAAAGAATACAGTATATAATACATTCAAAATATGTATTAATGGACAGTTTATGTTATCAGTAAGACTTCCAGTAAACATTAGGCTATTAGTAGTTAGGTTTTGGGGAAGTGAAAAGTTATACATGGATATGATATGTGGGGGTTTGGCCCCTAAGCCCATGCTGTTCAACTATACTTAGCAGAGTAGGAAGAGCACTGCACTGGAATTTGATTCAAACAGCTTTGATTTGTTTCCTGATTCTCCCAATTATCATTGTTATTCTGAACAAGTCATTTAATTTCCATGATCCTCATTTTCCTTAGTGGTAAAATGGAGGTGATAAATACTCCCTTCTTTACCACATACGTTGTGAGAATCTGTCAAAATAGGTCAACTATAAGGTGCCAGAGAAACAGAAGGTGTTATTGAGGGCATTTCCTTTATCAGTCCTTTGGGTCTACCCCCTCTGCTAAGCACTCTCTTCCAACCACCTGTATCCCCTGCCATCATGCACATACTGTTCAACTCTGAGTGTTACTGGACCAAACTGTAGGACATGCATTATACTCCAGCCACAGAATCAGTCCATGAATCATTTTTGTATGCACAGCTTGTTCCTTGTTGATGGCAGCTGTGAACCACTAATGGCCTCCCAAGCATCAGAGCTGCTCTAGTGCACCAATTATTTGCATTAATCAAAGGCTTCAAGCAAATCTCCCATTTTTGGCTGAATAGTAAAAGTGTATATTCATGCTGTGCCCAAATGAGAGATTTCACAGGAAAAGGGATGCTTCGGGCACATGTTGCTACTGTGGTATTCAGCTTCTAACCAACTTCTCACTCGTAGAGGGTCAGCTTTGAGGGAGAATATTATCTGTATACAAGCTTACTTAACAAAAGAGAATGTGGTGGTATAAGTGCATAGACATACTTGATAATTAATTGATATTTGAATGGGTTGAATACTGCTATTGTATCCATTCCAATTCTAGAAGGCTCTCTAAGTGTGGAAATGAGAGCTAATCAGCATGAACAGACACCTGTTTGAATAGTTCCAGGTGGGATTTTAAATAAATCATTCCCAGCCTTGCATTTGAAGGGGACAGCATGAATAGTAGCATGGGCCCCAAGCATGTGAAGCCACTTTGATCCTAAAGGCATGCATGGGGTCCATTTTCCAAATGGAGCATCCAAATAACATTGCCCTGTGGCCACCAGTCCTTCCTCTCATTCTCAGGACAATTAGAAAGAAGACACTGAAATATCAGTACTCAATGGGTATGTCCCACCAAATCAGAACAGACTTGGAAACCTAAAAGATACTACAAAAGAGGGCTTTCAGAGCTTGAGAAGACTCCTCTCAAACCCACAAGATAAATATAAACTCTTTTTAACTATCCAAACTGGATAGAAAAGGAAGACTGAAAATTTCTCTACCAGGGTGTAGCGATTTGTTCTCTGTATGCTGCGGGAGTATTAGAATAATCAGAAGGAAATTCTACAGCAGTCGAATGCTAAGAAGCCCACTACACTGAGGCAATACTCATTGAGGAGCACAGTGGGTGAGCTGTAGAGAAGAGCGACTCAGCCGAGCTTGAAGAAATTCCTCTCCTACAGAGACCTCCATCAGTGTGCCCTGAGTTCTCTAGCCTATTAGTGGTCAACTCAGGTTTTACTTTAAAATTTAACCATGTATTTTTTTCTAAAATAATAAGAACTTACATTTTAATGAAAGGATCATTATCATATTCAAGCATATTCTTTCCCACAGGACTTTAACTATTCTTTGCATATTTATGATTCTTCTGAGCTAAAGCTGAAAGAAATTTACAAATGAGCAAAGGAAAGGAAGACGCTGACTTCTGAAAAGACTGGCATGAAATGCTGTTTGTAGTGATTATTTGTTGTTTGTATTGTACACATCCGTTCAACTTTCATCAGGTAAACATACCCACGTCTTCCTCTAGAGAATCACCTTATCCCACAGTCTCAATGCTTCTATTAGAATTGATGATGTTCTTGGCTCCAAGGGAGAGCATATGATTCAAGCTTGTCCATGAAAACAATTCATTCCCCTAAGTCATAATAGTAAGTTTGGAAGTGGGTAAGTGACCCAACTGAGCTAATAAGTATTAGTTCTGACTGCTGGAGAGGAGAAGAATTCTCTTTTGCCTTGGATTTGAACCTGGGAGAGTACAGCCCTGGCACTAATGGGCAGCCATTTTTCTACTGCATGGAGCCTACAGTGAAGCCACCACCATGGAGGAGATCAGAAATTAAGAGAAAACTGGGTCCACACTAAGTCCTAGACTTGCAGTTGCATGAGAAAACTAAATTCTGTTTTTTCACATAAGCCCATTTGAGCTTGGCTTTTTGCATGCCCTTAACTGAACAGACCATGCCAGATATTCTAAACTGTTGCATATTTCACCTCCCAAAGACAGAAATACAATAACCTTTTCATGCCTAACTTACTGTGGGTAAAATTGCAGTATTTCCAGAATCTCTTGCCTGGCTTTAGTGTACCTCCATATGAATAGGTGTTTCCAAGGGGTGGAGAGAAGTAGTCCATCTCCATATCAACAGGTAATTACAAGGGCAAGAGCAGAGCTTTATCTGGACCAGAGAACATGAGTGGAGCTCTCTTCTGCAGCCGAGTTGAGAGAGATGCAGGACAACTGCTTGGAAGAAATAAATGGGTTTCTTAACTTTATTTCTCCCTTTGACTGATTTCAGTTTCAAAGGTATTTTGTCCCAGGATTTTCCCCCCAGAGTTACACTTACCTTTGTGAAGTAGTGGAAAAGAGTTCTGTTCAGGAATGGGAAGACCTGCTTTCTCATTCAACAAGTGCCCCTATCTGAGAAAGTGGTTAAGCCACTGGGTCAGTGGAGATACTAAAAATTGTCATCAAGGAAATGAGGGTTCTAAAACTGGGGGATTTCTAAGAGTTCTCCAGCTCCATAATTTCACTCTAATTCTTACTCAACAATCCTGACTGGGAAGACATTTGAGAAATAACCAGAAAGAAAAACTACATTTTCTACTCAACAGGGGACTTAACTCAAATGGCCCAATATTTTGTGTTCTTTAATAATCTCTATCATAAACCCTTAACTTGCCCCATGGCAAAGGGCATAGTTTAAAAAAATAAAGAAGCATACACCTTAATATACATACTTCTTCACCTGCTAGAGAAGTCTTCTATGTGAATCAGATTAAGCTATTTTCTAATTTTTGAACCAGACCAACTGAGCAAAGCTACACCATCTTTGATAAATGAGAAAGGAAGGCCTCATTAAAGAGACCATCCATGCTTCCTTTTTCTTTTTTCTTTCTTTTTTTTTTGTCAAGAATCTCTGGAAGCTGCAGTTAACAATTCAAACAGTCTGCAGGCTGCAGTTAACGATCCACGTGGTGTTTGTATCTCTGCTGAACTTGTTTATTTGCATTTAAAAGAGATTTGGGGGCAGATGTAAACACTTTGATGGGATTTATGGCAGGCACAAAGGTCGGTTAACATTTTGATCCAGTGCATAGAAAACTGAAAAGCCATCATTAAATTGGTAACCAATGGTATTGAAGCAACCTTTTGAAACCACTGAAAGGATGTTTGGAGCAAAAGGGATCAAAACAAGATAAAACTGAAAGGAAGGAGGGCTGGAACACTGATCTTGTTTTGGAATTCAAGTATTTTTATTTTGTAATCACATATGAGGAGAAAAGGCACTTCACAGATCCACCAATGAACATACACCTGAAGGTAAAAAATTAAAATAGTATTGGTCACTTTGTGGACAATTTGGAATAAAGATACAAGAATGATGAACCTGACTGTTTGCTTTCAGGAGGACCACTTGCAACAAAGGAGAATAAGCTTAGATGCATTCTATCAGCTCAAACACACCTCAACACAAAACCTCTTCTGTCTCAAGTGATACAGATGCTCACAGAGCTCCTGGACACTTCCTTAGGAAAGATGGACCAGTGGACATTCTGGGGAAGAGACATAGCAGAGTTGGGGGAAAAGATTTTGATGCAGAAACACAAGTTCATGACCCAGATTCAGTACTTTCTGATTGTGAGATCCTTGAGTTTTAAAAGCATTGAGCCTCATTTCCTCAGCTATACAAGTGGATAAAATAGCACTTATGTGGTAGGAAGCCAAGGAAGCCAAGGAGACAAAGTTTCTGTTGAGGTTTCAGGAATATAAAGGAATCACAAGGTGCTTGGGTGCTTGAGATTGAAACAATGTAACAATGTATTCCTCCCACCAGGACTCAGTGTTATGGAATAGCTTGTTGATCAGTCATAGAAGCCCATTAGTTTATAATAGGTATCCAGGTAACCTTTACAGAGATAAATTAAAATATAATTAGCATCCCGAATACACCTATAGTGACCTAATAGCTCCCACTGCAACGGTCCCTGGGTGCTGACTCCCCCGTAGCTTTGTAGTAAATTTATAAAAGGCATGGCCCTGCTGCACTCGGGGCTCAGCCTTTGGATAGGAATCCGCTGAGCCAGTGCTGGCGGCCGCTTCTTGCCAAACGTCTCAGTGTCCCGACTCCTTGTTCATAGTTCCCAAGGTTCCTGCAAAACTTACCTCACAGATTTTGTAAAGATGTAATACTTCCCCCCTGATTTCACCAGCCTAGGGTCAGTGCCTCTCCTTTATGCTTCCTTAAGACTACACGTATGTTCCTTTTACAGTCCATATCCCAAGCCCTGAATGTTTTCTGTGTGGTTTTCTGTCTCTGGACACTGCAGGCTCATCAGGGACATATTTGCATCACTGATTCCTATTGATTGGATGTTACTGCTATTGATTGAATATCTGCTATGTAATAGGCAGCCTCTTCGGTACTCAGAATTCACCAATAAATAAGAAAGACAGAGTGCTTTCCCTCAGGGGGCTTACAGTCTGGTAGCAGCAGGAGTGGTTCAGGCAGAAAAGAGACAACATGATGCGATCTCACTCTGTGAGATAAGGAACAGAGCACTTTTAGAAATAAAAAGCATCCTAGATCCTCAATTATTTGTTGAAGGAATGGTTCAATGAATGAGTAAATGAATAAATCACTGTTTATTCTACCCCCTTTGGAGGCCTCAAGAACTCCTTAATTATATAGGTGTGGAAATGAAGGATTAGGGAAATTAAGTAACTTGTCAAACTTTCCTATTTGGCTGATGATTGCTTTGTATGATATTTTCTACCACTTTGTTCAAAATATTTAGAATCATGAGAATGTCCCTATTTGAAATTCAGCCTCAGCTTAGAGAAAAAAACACTGCTTTTCAGATTTATTGGTGTATAGGGTATGAATGTGGAACTCTTGATCTATAAAACAAGGTTCCTATTGGGAACTGGATGGCACACAGGGTAGACTGCCTACTGCACGATATTAGTTCCTTCTTTTGATTTTTATTTAAACTTTCTTCAAAGCTTCAAATTCTTCAGTAACTTCTAGGAGTGATAATTGTATCTCTCAGGAGGTACACCTAATGTTTAAAAGGAATCATTGACTTCTAAAACAATGAAGGAGCTATCTACACTTGCCGCAGCAGCCAAATCTATTTATCAATAGCCTGTCTCTCCTAAGTGAGTTAATATAACTGCTCATAGGGCCAAGACTGTTGATGTTTAGAATATCTTGGGCATTTGAATTAATTTTCCCACTGCTGAGTGGCCATGAAAGGCAAGGAAAGAAAGGCTATTTGTCTCCTCACACTGAAGTGAGTAGAGCTGTAATGGAAAGTACACTGCTCTAGCCTGAGTGTCCCAAAACTGGATAAACTCTTCCAATTGTTTTTTTTGTGTGTGTATGTTTCTCCCACAAATCACTTAACCTCTCTGGACCCCAGTTTTCTCCTTTGTAAAATGAAAGAATAAAACTGGAAAATCTCTTAAATTCTCATGCTATGAGATTTTAGGACTCTAATATTTCCATTTTATCAATATGACAGATGCAAAGCTCAATTGTTTAGACTCAGAGCATTTTTTTCTGGGGGTTGGAGAAAATCAAATTCCTGATGGGTATATCATGGCATGGCTTAGAGGGCCATTGAGTACCTTCTCCCAAAATCTCCACCAGCTCTACATAGACAGCCAAAAAAGAACAGATAACCTAAATATAATATCCTTGCTATGTAAATGCAACTTCAACAACAAAACTCTTGGGCACTAACCCCCATAGGTAGATATATACTTAACTCTTTCCCCAAACACATACAGCAACAAAACATAGGCCAGACTTCTATTCCTTACTCCCTCCAATGTAAAATTATAGAGTCACCATGCAAATACCTAAGCGCCAAGTACAAAGTAAACAGGACAAACACAACAGAGCCAATTCATGTAGCACACATATGAACAGTTTTTTTGATATGACCCAGGATCTGAATTACATCCATTTTGGGAATAAGTTTTATAATTCTTATTTTGCTCTTTCAACAAAAATACATAGTAAATGAGGCAGAAGAAAGAAACGAGGCCCAAAACCCATTTTCTTTGGGTCACTGAAGTTACAAAGGCAAACGACACAATGTCCAGATGTAAAGCAGAGAGGATGAGGAATCTTATGTGAAGTTAAAAATGGGTATATTATTAATTATTGTTAACTACTCTAAGCATATAGCCTGGGGAGGATTTATTTGGTGAAAGTTTGGTCTCCTTCAAAGGATCTTTTAATACATGAGCAGACTCTGTGAGAAAGAGAAAGATGCATTAGCGAAAATACATGAGCAGACTCTGTGAAAAAGATGCATTAGGTAAATAAGTTATGCCATTAAACAAATGTATCAAGAGCCAGTTAAAAAACAATCCAGGGTCATGTGAAATTTATAAGTATGGGATAATAGCACTCAATAATAGAACTTTTCAACCAAATTGACCGAGATAGTTAACTGTCATGCAATTCTGAGAAGAGAGAGCTTAAATTGGTTTCCTTATTACATAACCCTCCCTTGGACCACTCTTCAGAATGATTATCTGCCCTGGTTCTGATGCTGAGGGACATTCTGTTCCTTAAAAATGCTTTGCAACCCCCATCCCCACCAACAAGAAGGCACAAAGATACCTGAAGACTCACTGACAGCTCTCAATCATTATTCATACACTGAATTTGTATTGAGTTCCCATTAAGCAGACATATGAATCAGATGCTAGGCATGCTGTGGTAAAAACATGACAGTGTCTGCCTTCACAATTTTGCCATCGAGTTAGTGAGTGGGCAGGTGGGGGTTCATAATCTCTAGCAACCCCTGAAAGACTATGACACAACAGAAGGGATTGGAGTCATGGTGTCAGAAGTCATTGAAGTAAAAAATAGTTATCATGGTGTGTGACAGTGACTATCATATACATGTCTTGAGTTGGATTACATGATGTATAACCTTGCATGGGCATGCTCAATCTTCATTTTTTTTACCTCATTTCTACTTAGATAGTTTAGAAAATGTAAAATTATATTTCCAAGACGCCCATGCAGCTAGGATTTTAGTGTGAATTATGTTTTGCTAACTAGGTACACTTGCAAGAGATTAAGGCTGCACTGGTATACTGAGGCAGTCATCATCTTCCTGTGGTTGTGGCTGGCTGTTGAAAAGCAAGCCCCAAAAGATGAGTATTTACAGGGTGGACTACATTCTGTGGAGGCCCACTCCACGAGTACGAGGCAGGGGTCACGGCAGTTTTTTGATTCCTGGATTATAGCTTCAGTGCTAAACATTCAACCAGCCGAGTCCTCCTGTCTTCTGTTCTTCCAGCTCTTCCTCTGTGTATTAGTCATGGTTCTCCAAAGAAATAAATTTTATTTATAATTTATTTTGGTATCATTAATCTACAATTACATGTGCAATATTATGGTTATTAAACTACCACCATCATCAGATCCCCCCCACCAACCCCATTGCAGTCACTGTCCATCAGCGTAGTGAGATGCTATACAATCACTACTTGTCTTCTCTGAGTTGTACAGCCCTCCCCGTGGCCACCCAACCTTACGTCTGCTAATCGTAATGCCCCTTTTTCCCCCTTATCCCACCCTTCCCACCCATCTTCCCCAGTCCCTTTCCCTTTGGTAACTATTAGTGCATTCTTGGGTTCTGTGAGTCTGCTGCCATTTTGTTCTGTCCGTTTTTTTCTTTTTCTTATACTCCACATATGAGTGAAATCATCTGATACTTGTCTTTTTCGGCTTGGCTTATTTCACTGAGCATAATACCCTCTAGCTCCATCCATGTTGTTGCAAATGGTACGATTTGTTTCCTTCTTATGGCTCAATAGTATTCCATTGTGTATATGTACCACTTCTTCTTTATCCATTCATCTACTGATGGACACTTAGGTTGCTTCCATTTCTTGGCTATTGTAAACAGTGCTGCGATAAACATAGGGGAGCATCTGTCTTTTTCAAATTGGGCTGCTGCATTCTTAGGGTAAATTCCTAGGAGTGGAATTCCTGGGTCAAATGGTATTTCTATTTTGAGATTTTTGAGGAACCTCCATACTGCTTTCCACAATGGTTGAACTAATTTGCATTCCCACCAGCAGTGTAGTAGGGTTCCCTTTTCTCCACATCCTCGCCAGCATTTGTTGTTGTTTGTGTTTTGGATGTTGGCCATCCTTACTGGTGTGAGGTGATATCTCATTGTGGTTTTAATCTGCATTTCTCTGACGATTAGCGATGGGAGCATCTTTTCATGTGCCTGTTGGCCATCTGAATTTCTTCTTTAGAGAAGTGTCCATTCATGTCCTCTGCCCATTTCTTAATTGGATTATTTGCTTTTTGTTTGTTAAGGTGTGCGAGTTCTTTATATATTTTGGATGTCAACCCTTTATCAGATACGCCATTTATGAATATATTCTCCCGTACTATAGGATGTCTTTTTGTTCTACTGATGGTATCCTTTGCTGTACAGAAGGTTTTCAGCCTGATATAGTCCCACTTGTTCATTTTTGCTTTTGTTTCCCTTCCCCGGGGAGATATGTTCATGAAGAAGTCGCTCATGTTTATGTCCAAGAGATTTTTGCCTATGTTTTTCTCTAAGAGTTTTATGGTTTCTAGACTTACATTCAGGTCTTTGATCCACCTTGAGTTTACCTTCGTGTATGGGGCTAGACAGTAGTCCAGTTTCATTCTCTTACATGTAGCTCTCCAGTTTTTCCAACACCAGCTGCTGAAGAGGCTGTCATCTCCCCATTGTATATCCAAGGCTCCTTTATCAAATATTAATTGACTGTATATGTTTGGGTTAATGTTTGGATTTTCTATTCTGTTCCACTGGTTTGTGGGTCTGTTTTTGTGCCAATACCAAATTGTCTTGATTACTGTGGCTTTGTAGTAGAGCTTGAAGTCAGGGAGCGTAATTCCCTGTTTTATTCCTCCTTCTCAGGATTGCTTTGGCTATTCGGGGTCTTTTGTGGTGCCATATGAATTTTAGAATTATTTGTTCCAGTTCATTGAAGAAAGCTGTTGGTAGTTTGATAGGGATTGCGTTGAATCTGTAGATTGCTTTAGGTAGTCTAGTCATTTTGACAATATTTATTCTTCCTAGCCAAGAGCATGGGATGCATTTCCATTTGTTAGTGTCCTCTTTAATTTCTCTTAGGAGTGTCTTGTAGTTTTCAGAGTACAGGTCTTTCACTTCCTTCGTTAGGTTTATTCCTAGGTATTTTATTCTTTTTGATGCAATTGTGAATGGAATTGCTTTTCTGATTTCTCTTTCTGTTAGTTCATCATTAGTGTATAGGAAAGCAACAGATTTCTGTGTGTTAATTTTGTATCCTGCAACTTGCTGAATTCAGATACTAGTTCTAGTAGTTTTGGAGTGGAGTCTTTAGGGTTTTTAATGTACAATATCATGTCATCTGCAAATAGTGACAATTTGACTTCTTCTTTACCAATCTGGATACCTTGTATGTCTTTGTTTTCTCTGATTGCTGTGGCTAGGACCTCCAGGACTATGTTGAATAACAGTGGAGAGAGTGGGCATTCCTGTCTTGTTCCCGATCTTAGATGAAAAGCTATCAGCTTCTCGCTTTTAAGTATGATGTTAGCTGTGGGTTTGTCATATATGGCCTTTATGATGTTGAGGTACTTGCCATCTATACCCATTTTGTTGAGAGTTTTAATCAGGAATGGATGCTGAATTTTGTCAAATGCTTTTTCAGCATCTATGGAGATGATCATGTGGTTTTTGTTCTTCTTTTTGTTGATGTGGTGGATGATGTTGATGGATTTTCGAATGTTGTACCATCCTTGCATCCCTGGGATGAATCCCACTTGATCATGGTATATGATCCTCTTGATGTATTTTTGAATTCGGTTTGCTAATATTTTGTTGAGAATTTTTGCATCTACGTTCATCAGGGATATTGGTCTGTAATTTTCTTTTTTGGTGAGGTCTTTGCCAGGTTTTGGTATTAGAGTGATGCTGGCTTCATAGAATGAGTTTGGAAGTATTCCCTCTTCTATTTTTTGGAAAACTTTAAGGAGAATGGGTGTTATTTCTTCTCTTTATGTCTGGTAGAATTCAGAGATGAATCCATCAGGCCCGGGGTTTTGTTCTTGGGTAGTTTTTTGATTACCAATTCGATTTCATCGCTGGTGATTGGTCTGTTTAGTTTTTCTGTTTCTTGCTTGGTCAGTCTTGGAAGGTTGTATTTTTCTAAGAAGTTGTCCATTTCTTCTATGTTTTCCAGCTTGTTAGCACATAGATTCTCATAATATTCTCTTATAATTCTTGGTATTTCTGTGGGATCTGTCGTGATTTTTCCATTCTCATTTCTGATTGTGTTTATGTGTGTAGATTCTCTTTTTCTCTTAATGAGTCTGGCTAGGGGTTTATCTATTTTGTTTATTTTTTCAAAGAACCAGCTCTCGGTTTCACTGATTTTATATGTTGTTTTATTCTTCTCAATTTTATTTATTTCTTCTCTGATCTTTATTATGTCCCTCCTTCTGGTGACTTTGGGCCTCATTTGTTCTTCTTTTTCCAATTTCAGTAATTGTGTCTTTAGACTGTTCATTTGTAAATGTTCTTCCTTCTTTAAAAAGGCCTGGATTGCAATATACTTTCCTCTTAGAACTGCCTTTGCTGCGTCCCACAGAAGTTGTGGCTTTGTGTTGCTGTTGTCATTAGTCTCCATATATTCTTTGATTTCTGTTTTGATTTGGTCGTTAACCCATTGATTAATTAGGAGAATGTTGTTAAGTCTCCATGTATTTGTGAGCCTTTTTGTTTTCTTTCTAAAATTTATTTCTAGTTTTATACCTTTGTGATCTGAGAAGTTGGTTGGTAGGATTTCAAACTTTTTTAATTTACTGATGTTCTTTTTGTGGCCTAGTATGTGGTCTATTCTGGAAAATGTTCCATGTGCACTTGAGAAGAATGTGTATCCTGCTGCTTTTGGGTGTAGAGTTCTGTAGATGTCTGTTAGGTCCATCTGTTCTAGTGTGTTGTTCAGTGCCTCTGTGTCTCTACTTATTCTCTGTCTGGTTGATCTGTCCTTTGGAGTGAGTGGTGTGTTGAAGTCTCCTAAGATGAATGCATTGCTGTCTATTTCCTCCTTTAATTCTGTTAGTATTTGTCTCACATATGCTGGCGCTCCTGTGTTGGGTGCATATATATTTATAATGGTTATATCTTCTTGTTGGACTGACCCCTTTATCATTATGTAATGTCCTTCTTTATCTCTTGCTACTTTCTTCGTTTTGAAGTCTATTTTGTCTGATACAAGTACTGCAACACCTGCTTTTTTCTCCTTGTTGTTTGTGTGAAATATCTTTTTCCATCCCTTCACTTTTAGTCTGTGTATATCTTTGGGTTTGAGGTGAGTCTCTTGTAAGCAGCATACAGATGGGTCTTGCTTTTTTATCCATTCTGTTACTCTGTGTCTTTTGATTGGTGCATTCAGTCCATTTACATTTAGGGTGATTATTGATAGATATGTACTTATTGCCATTGCTGGCTTTAGATTCGTGGGTACCAAAGGTTCAAGGGTTGCTTCTTTACTATCTAACAATCTAACTTAACTTTCTTGTTAAGTTATTGTAAATACCATCTGATGTTTCTTTATTTCTCTCCCTTGTTATTCTTCCTCCTCCATTCTTTATATACTAGGTGTTTTATTCTTTGCCTTTAAGTTAGTATTTGGATGGTCTGCTTTCTTTGCTATGATTTTACTTTCTCTGGTGACATCTTTTTAGCCTTAGGAGTGCTTCCTTCTAGAGCAGTCCGTTTAAGATATCCTGTAGTGGTGGCTTATGAGAGGCAAACTCCCTCAACTTTCATTTGTCTGGAAATTGTTTAATCCCTCCATCATATTTAAATGATAATCGTGCTGGATACAATATTCTTGTTTCGAGGTCCTTCTGTTTCACTAGGTTAAATATATCATGCCATTCTCTTCTGGCCTGTAAGGTTTCTGTTGAGAAGTCTGATTACAGTCTGATGGGTTTTCCTTTGTAGGTGATCATTTTTCTCTTTCTAGCTGCCTTTAATACTCTGTCTTTATCTTTGATCTTTGCCATTTTATTTATTATGTGTCTTGGTGTTGTCCTCCTTGGATCCCTTGTGTTGGGAGATCTGTGGGCTTCCATGGACTGCGAGACTATTTCATTCCCCAGTGAGGGAAAGTTTTCAGCAATTATTTCTTCAAAGACACTTTCTATCCCTTTTTCTCTCTCTTCTTCCTCTGGTACTCCTATAATGCGAATATTGTTCCGTTTGAATTCGTCACATAGTTCTCTTAATATTCTTTCATTCCTAGAAATCCTTTTATCTCTCTCTGCCTCAGCTTCTCTGTAATCCTGTTCTCTGATTTCTATTCCATTAACAGTCTCTTGCATCTCATCCAGTCTGCTGTTAAGCCCGTTGATTGCTTGTCTGATTTCTGCATTGTCTTTCCTCACTTCCCTCACTTCCTCCCTCAGCTCTTGCACATTTCTCTGTAGATCCATCAGCATGGTTGTGACTTTTAATCTGAATTTTTTTTCAGGAAGACTGTGTATTTCCATCCCTTCAGGCTCTCTCTCTGGGGTTGTCTGGTTGATTCTAGTCTGGCCCATATTCCTCTGTCTTTTCATGGCTACAGAAGTGGTCGCTGGTAGTTGCCATGTATGTCAGCTGGGTTCTTTAAGACTTTAAGAAGAAAAAAAGAAAAAAAAAGAAAGAAAGAAAGAAAAGAGAAGAAAAAACAGAAAACGAAAGAAAACAAAACAAAAAACAAAACAAAACAAAAAAAAGAAAAAAACGCCCACCGGGAGTAGATTCTGTGGGGATGCTGTAGGTGGCGCTGTTGCTCCACTATTCCACAGCCATGGCCGCACCGCTCCGCAGGGCCCTTTATAGCTCTGGCCGGGGTGGGAATGAATGGGACGCTGTTGATCTCTGTGAGAAATCTAAGTGAGGCCACACTTTCCCAGTCTCCAGCTAAGGGGTCCGAAACTCCCCAGGACTCCCAGCCTGCTGGGGTGAGTGTGCCAAGGCAATCCGTCTCCTCCGCTGGGCTCCTGTCTCTTTAAGATCGCTGAAAAAAGCATGCGCTTTTCTTTTCTTTTTTTTTTTCCTTCCCGAGAGCCGGCTGCAAGCACCCTGGCGCATTCCCCGCTCAGATCCTGCACCCTCTGTCTCTCCAATCTCTGCTACACCGCGCGATGTGTGTCAGCATTCCCCGCGCAGATTACCGGTGCCAGTTATTTCGCAGGTGTACTTCCACTCCCTCCTGGCTCTGAATCCTCTCCTCCCGCCAGTGCGCTGGGGTGAGTGAATGCTCGGGTCCCGCCAGGTCGCGGCTCTGTGTCTTACCCGCCTCACGGGGTGCCATGTCCTCTCAGGTATAGCTGCACGCTGTGCGCTTTCCTGTGTATTCTGGTCTCTCTTTTAGGAATAGTTGTATTTGCTGTATTTTCAGATATATACAGTTTAGGGAGGAGATTTCTGTCGCCCTGCTCATGCCACCATCTTCCCGGAAGTCAACTCTCCAAAGAAATAATTTATGATTTTTATTATCGTGTGTGTGTGTGTGTGTGTGTGTGTGTGTGTGTATTTTCCTGTGTTTTCTCCTAGTTACTCTATGTTCATTCACCCTCCTTCCTTTTTCCCTCCATCCCTTCCTCCCCAAATCATATATACATAGGATTATAGAGACTGAGATGTCCTACAATTTGCCAGCAAAGGTGCAAATCCTAGTCTGAGTGTGAAGGCTCAAGAGCCAAGAGCACCAACGTCTGAGCCCAGGAGAAGGTGGTGTCCCAGATTAGTCAGAGGAAAAATTCGCTCTTCCTCCACCTTTTTGTTCTATTCAGGCCCTCAGTGGATTGACTGATGCTCACCCACATTGATCAGGATGATCTTCACTCAATCTACTGACTCAAATGCTAATCTCTTCCAGAAACATCCTCATAGACTCACTCAGATACAATGTTTTACTAGCTATCTGGGCATCCCTTAGCCCAATCAGACTGACACATGAAGCTAACTCACCTTCTTGATTTTGAAAGGCCTGTAATTCATGTATTAAATCCCTTTACATACAAAATACCTAGAGTGCTTTCTGTTTCAACACTTAACCTTAACATATATGGTGAAATTTACAGGTTTTAGAGGGAGCACAGCCCTTTCAACGCTTTATTTTGGATTCCTAATCTCTACAACTGTGAGACTGTCTTAAGCCACTAAACAACTGTGTCTGTTGTTCTAAGCCACTCAGTTTGTGGCACTTTGTTACTGTAGCCCTAGAAAATTAATACAAACAAAACCATCTAGATAAGTCAGTCCTGAATTTCTGACCTACAGAGACTACATAAAATAATAAAGGTTTACTGTTATTTCAGGCCACTAGGTTTTGGTACAATATATTATGCAACGATAGCTAACCACTACTCAAAAACTAGACCAGCTTTCTGAATCCAAGTCCAGAAATCTTTCTACTATATCAAGTTGCTGCTCATTATTTTTGAGAATGAAAGAACGGTCATGAACATTTAGTGTAAATTGCTAATAATGTTTTTGGAAACATTACAGAACTTTCCACTATGAGGTAGCAGTTATCTTTATGGAGGATAGACCCCATTCATCAGTGGAACTAACTACCCCTGAGTTCTTCTACATCCTTAAAGAAGAGGCACTAAATGAACAGCCCTCACTGATAAAATGCATCAAACAGACATTGTGCTACAAAGAACAAAGTACATTACCTGTAACTATTCAATTACTCTCCAGACAGAGATGTTGATGAATGGATAGGTAGATGAATGGATGTATAGAAGAAAGGAAGGGAGAGATGAAGGGAAGGAGTAAGGAGGGAGGGAGGGTGGAAAGGAGGGAGAATGAACATAGAAAATACACAAAAACAGATAATAGATTTCTATATGGAGAAAGGTGGAATTATGGCCAATTATTTTCTATTTTTCAAACTAAGTTATTGCAATGTTTTTTGACAGTAGTTTTTATCTAGTTTATAAATAGATCTTTGTTTTCTCCCTTCCCCTCTGCAATATTTTTAATACACCATTTTCCTGCTTCTGATTGAGGGGAAAAAAAATACATGTTTAGATCTTAATTAATACTTTAGTCTCCATATTATAATTTTAGAGGTCTTCTGTTTAATATCATCAGTTTATTGTACAATTTGATCTAGATGAGGCCATCTCAGAATATCTGAAGCTTGCAGAAGAAAAGGAAAAACAGATGTGATGTGTTTTGACTTAAAGTCTCTCTTCTCAAAAAGTAACTAATTGAGTTCCACGTAGCCCTGCACAGGGTCCAACGTGGAGGCAGCTGGGGACCAGCCCAGCATATCCACCACTTGGGCAGTTACCAGGATATTATCTTGTATGAAGCTATTTGGAGTCTTAAATCTACCACCACCAAACATCACAATTTCATTACCTGTTGCATCGCACAATGGTCCCCCTTTATCCAGAGGGGATATGTTCCAAGACCCCCAGTGAACGCCTGAAATGCAGTAGTAGTGAACCCTCTATATACTATGTTTTTCCCTCTACATACACACATGTGATAAAGTTTAACTTATAAATTAGGCATAAAAAGAGATTAACAACAATACCTAGTATAAATTAGAACAATTATAACAATATATTGTAATAAAAGTTTAGTGAATGTGGTCTGTCTCTTAAAATACCTTATTGTACTGTATTTACCCTTCTTGCGACAATGTGAGATGAGACAAACACCTCCATGATGAGCTGAGGTGAGGTGAATGACATGACGTAGGCATTGTGATGCAGCATTAGGCTACCACTGACCTTCTGACTTTGTGTTAGAAGGAAGATCATCTGTTTTCAGAATGTGTTTGGCTGTGGGCGACTGAAACCTCAGAAAGAGAAACTGCAGAGAAGGGGGGCTACTGTATTTTCCTCTTAGTTGATATGACAAAAGCCAACTACTTCCACAGGAAAACTCCTCCCTTTTCAACTAATAGTAACTGGAAAACTTTAGCACTTTCTTTAAACATCCAACATCATCTCCATGGGCACTGAGTGGGTAGAGGATATTATTTCAAGTTTATGCTTTAGGTTGTGGGTATCTTCTGAAGAAGTCACATACAAACAGAGAGTGCCAAGCCTATGTATTTGTGCAATCAACGCATCCACAAAGACACCAATTTCATGAAATCATTCACCTCTGACACAGTTGAAGTTAATATTTTTCTTGTAGGTTTGTTTGTGTTTTTATCAAAGCACAGCAAACAGCAAATAAAAACGATGATTTTCTTCAGACCCACCGTATTTTCTACCAAGCAACTATTGGCTGTGATTAAGTGAAGACGAAACTACATGCTGGGGCAGTTGAAATACTTCTGGAATTTATTAACTTTAGTATACGTGCTAAGGCCAAATGAGCTTCTTTAATTTCCATAATGAAATTGTTTTTGTAAAGTTAAAAATACTGTAATGAGGCCAAAACGGTGTGCTTTCCGGGGGCTCCCATGGTGAAACAAATGAGATTTTAGCTTCTCTAATTGGGCATACTGCAAGCTGGCTTGATGCTGTCCTCAACACAGGATGTTTGTTCTCCTAACAAAAAAGAGGCCTACAGCTGTCAGCATAATGCTATGCGGCTTTTCAGAGGCCTATCAGGAGGAAGACGGCCAGCTCTCTGGCTGGGACCACCCAAAGGGAAGCATCAAGTAGAGAACAGCGCCTCTCTTCCCTGATTAAGAAGTTATTCGTAAGGTAATTTGTTTACTGCTATCAAAGGGAAGCTTTGGAAGCAATGGGGGAATTCCCAGAATCCTCTGAAAGAATTTTATTTGATTAAGCAATGAATATGGATATTTTCTCTCCCCTTTTTTCTTTTTTTTGGCCTCTTATGAATTAAATCTCGTTACCTGTCAACACAGGCCTTTGGAGTCTTACTGTTCCTGTAGAAAACAAAAGTTAGGCCCATTTTGTTGAGGCGGCTATTGCCAAACTCCGCTGGTGAGCCGCCACACTGGGTACCATGGAAACAGCCTATAAACCTCTTTGAGCTCTGGAATGGTTTTGATGTAATATTGTCTTCATTTATTTTTAACCATTACTTTCAACTACAAAGGGAAGTAAAACTGAGGGCTAGCCAAATTAATTTTTAGCCACCAAGTCAGTCAGTAACTGAGTTTTTCTAATTTGCAATGGGTATTTTACTTTGGATATAAATATTCAAAAGGACCCAGAAAGACAAGTAATTTTTCTGTAAAGTTCCACACTATTCGATTGCTTTTACTACATGCTAGACAAGTGAATGATTGGTATACTATCAAAATATACGAAAAATTAATAGCATATTCACCAAATGAATTCAAATCTCCTAAATCCAATTATTCAAAGGGATAAATATTTAAAGGATAATGTAAGCTGCTATAGTAAGCTATAATTATACATTATAGTAGTAAAATGTGCATTTCCAACAGCATAGTTCCAAAATGCCCTTTTTGCATTGTTGTAGAGGTGAACATTATAAATCATCACACAGGAATCAAATGAAATATATTTTATTATAGTAAAACTTTCTCCCTTTGCCCCAACTAATAGCTTCTACTTTACATTAATTTGATTGTTGTTTCCAATTTGCTCAAAATATAAAATAAGTCCACTGTAATAAAACAAGAGGATGTTATTTGCTATTCTTCTCCCTTTTCATTGACCTTATTATTCATTTCTGCTCTTTTTTTCAATAAGCTTTCAAGTACCAGTCATTTTAAGGACTCTTACTAATCCCAATTTTCAAAATGAGTTTAAATATGAGACTTTGGAGGAAAATCTGTCATTTTAAATTTTGTAAATATAGAATCAAGTCAAAATGAATTGATCAGTTATATGCATATATTTTGCAAATAAAAGGTACAAAATAAAGTTGTGGGTCCAGAATTGGTAATACCAAAAGCCATATAGGGACTAAGTATATATGACTGTATTTAATTATAAAGAATCCAAACTCTGAAATTCTGCGGCAACATCAAAACTTAGTGATAAACAGCACAGATTTTGGAGTCCAAGAGATACAGGTTGGAATCTCAAGTCTCTCCCAGTAATTGTGTGGCCTTGGACACTTCAACTCTTTAAAGCCTTGATTTTTTTCTGATCTGTAAAGTAGGGATCATAAAAGTAAACACCTCACTGAGCTGCTGTGTCAAGTGTGATCATGCACAGTGAGGTAGTGCCTACATGTGTTTGAAAAAGCATAAAACCTAAATGTGATTTATTCCCCCAGGAGGGCTAAATGTTTTAAAAATAAGGTGTTGACAATGGGCCACAGGCTAGGATGGGGGTGGAAATTGATAAGAAACAGGCTGTGTCTATTTGGGAAAAGAAAGTTTTAAACTAGCCAATAAAATTAAGACAAATGTAAGGGAAAGCCTAATATGAATATAACTTGCTTAGGTCACTTGCTTAGGAGACATCTGGTAAAGAATGTGAACCCTGTAGTACTCAGCCAGTGAGGAACCAGTGGAGGGACTCATGTGCTAGGGGATAAATTACTTGTTCCAACTGCCCCAGGTGTGCCTGCTCACCAGACACCCAATCTTGCAAGACCACCATTAGAGCCTCACTCCATTGCTCTTTTTGTCTCTGTGTCTACTATTGAGTGTGAACCAGTAAGTGTATTTCTCACACGTTATAAGCTGTTAGTTAATCTTTGTGATAAGAATGAAGTGATGAAGATAGTGATGGTGCTAACAATGATTCACATACCACAAAACGCTATGGTCGAATATACCAGAAACGGTCATCTTAATGCCTGGAAACCAGTAAGGTGATCAAAAGCGAGCATACATATGCATACAGAGTGTATTTTGTCATTCTATGGCTTCTGAAGGGTAGTAGTAGAACATGACATCCCAGAATATAACACTTTGGCATACTGATTTACTTTGAGCTGAAGGAACTAGAGAAAAAGCAGAGAGACAGCTTTTTGCCCTCCCAGTACTTATTTGAAAACAGAACATAAATTCCCCTTAGGAGAGTGCCCCTTAACTTCCCATATGAGGAAGGGACAACCTTAATACCCAAGCCAGGACGGCACCAAGAAAGAGTCTACACAAACCTCACTTACTAACTAGTACTTATTTACCATTTATTTGCCTTCACACAATTTGCTGCCTCTAGAAGCCCAAAGTCCTTTTCTATTTTCTTGTCACTTCTCTACACTTCTCTATTGTTCTTCAGTTAAGATGCTATGTAACTCCAAATCATAACTATTCCTGTGAGTCACTCATCAACTGAGTAGTCCCACCTGAATGCTCAATGCACATGTTAATAAACTTGTATTTTTTTTTCTTCTCTTGTTAATCTGTTTTTTGTCAGTCCAATTTGCAGAGCTCCGGCCAATAAACTGAAAATGAATAGAGAAAAAAAAAACCTATATTTGATACAAAATACAATGTTTTAGGTGGGAGGTATATAAAATACCTCAGTGTTAGACAAGAGTAACTGAAGAAAGAGGAGTCAGGACACTTATTTAATTAGAAGGAAGAAATAACGATATGAAGACAGTGGTGCAGCCAGAGATGCCTTAGATAGCCCTGGGAGGATATCTAATATCAAAACAACTTGAAGCAGAACTCTGCTATCACATGACAGCAATCATTCAACAGAAAACTTAAAAGAGCAGAAACAAGCTTCCTATCACTGGAACTGCCCAAACTGGAGCCATATGCATTAATATTCTTGGAGAAAAAACATCAGTAGAAAAGAAGATTATAGTATGATTTTTTAATGAAAGTCTACCAACCAAACTGGGTCTTCTTCCAAACATGTCAAAAAAATTATGGCTTCCCAAGACATAACAACATCCATGAATCCCAACTAAAGGAATTATCTCATTTCTCTCCCATACCACAAGTAAATGCATGTCCTCTGAATCTTCTGCTTTTCATAACATTTGGCTATCCTTCATGATGAATATATCACAAGACAACAAGATTTACTATACATGAAGACAAAAGCAAGAAGAATGTGGCTAGATTAACTTGAGTTATCTGGCTTAAATATGTTATTAATAGTCAATGAATAATACCCATTAATAATGTTGATACACATAATGTCTAGCACTGAAAGTCACTATTGGTATTAGATGAGGATAATTATTTTATAGTCATTGAAATGGCTTTCTAAACCATTATACCAATTTGGGAATAATCATAAACTCATATTATAGTCTCACATCTCTTATGGTGTGTGGACATCTCAATTAGCTGGCCGTTTTCTTTTTAAATATGAAATATATGTGTGTGTGTGCGTATCTACTCTTAAGAAAGAGCATTTACTCATATATATTTTCAGAATGAATTTTCAATTGTGCAAAGCCTTTTGCAACATCTCCACTCCTCTCAGACATGAATACTGTAACATGTATGGGCATAGCTGAGGCAAATTTATCATGACAGCAACCAAATAATAAATCTGTATCTCTATAACCAGTTCCATTTCTGAATAATTTCTCTGTCGCACATTATTTTAGTTTGGCAGATTGCTCCATTCTTTTTTTTTTCCCTTTACTTTAGGGTTAAACTGCACTTTCAGATTCACATTATTTTGCAGATAGCATGTCACCTTCACTTAAGCTCCTGTAGCTGGCATTTCTCTTCTATCAGCTGAAGCACTTAATTTACTTGCATTGACCAGCCAACACTGTAATCTACCACCAGATAATTGTGTTCTTCTATGGCCTCCAAAGTCTTAAGAGACAAAGAAGACTTAATTTTTGCAATTTTATAGTTTGAATTTTTATGATTTTATTTTAAATTCTTCGATTCGTTGAGGAACTGGGGGAGAATTTTTTTTAAGCAAATCATATTTGTTTATCTGTGTTGTGCTTAATATAGGAATTACACTGTAATGATGCGTTAACACTGAAATTTCAAACACAGTGAGATGGAAAAAGTGTACACTGTTAAGGGCAGCTGGGTAAATTATTTGTTCACATATAGGCTGGTTATTCCAAATAAAACAATTTTTGGCATTGATATTATTAAAAAGAATGGTGAACTTTGTAGGAGGAGGAGAATAAATATTATGCAATACCAAAATGGATGTGCTCTAAAATGCCCACATATGCCAGCAATTTAATATTGTAAAGCTGGAATGGAAATATTTTGGAAACCACTAAGTCATACCAAAAGTAAATATTTCTGTTAATCCAAAAACGTTAGATAATTTAAGCCTGCTGAAGTTGAACTTCACAGCTATTTTAGTCTTCTGTAAATAATTACTATTTCTACTTTTCTCTAGACAATTATAATAACAGAAAATGCTAATTCATACTTATCAAGATAAGATAGAGCTAGAAACCAGAAAAAATGCTCTGTTCATTCTGTTACTTTATTTTGGGCTAAGAGACACAGTTTTGACAGTGAGGCCATCTGCTACTAACTTTTCTCCTCATCATCATGCCAGTCCAGTCAAAAGCAATTAAACCTGTTTTGCCATTATAATATGTAGATAATGATGATAAATTATAGCTTTAAAATGAGTCTCAAATTATGCATACGCTAGGTATTTTCCTTAGAGCTACTGATATAAAAAATATTCCTGTACTTGTGAAATTCTTCAGCTATTTTATTAATGATGTTAGCTCTATAATGAGCTACCTACCAGGATATTTTGCAGGCCCAGAGCCTAGCAGTCATTATAAATCTATTTATATCCCAGCAAGATGTTTCTCCAAGTGGAGAGCAGAGCCCTAACATTCTGTGTTGCCGTTGAACAAAATATATAGCACATACGGCACCAACTTGCTATGTTTTATTATGTCATATAATCAATAAAAAGCATAAATACCACAAATAAAAAATAACAGGAAGAAAATTCTATGGCTCCGGCACAACATGGGGTTATATAGCAGAGAGAAGATGAGGCTTAATGATTTCTAGGAACAGATACAAAGCTATGATTCTTAAGGCAAATTATACATTACCTCTGATTTCTATCAAAAATGTTTGGGCTTTTTTCAATGTAGAAACTACAAATAAGCCAATGTTTTAAAATAGTAAAAAATATTTGCCTTTTTTTGGGAATGTTAACAGGGATTGCCATATTGGCCAACCGTACCATTTGTCTGGTTTGGCTTTTCAAATTTGTAGCAGGTAGTGTAATTATTTTTTCAAGAGATTTGTTACAATTTTATTTCCACCTTTTAATTATGTAAAAACAAAAGAACCAAAAAAGGCAGTAGATGCCTTGAATATCCCAGGAAATTCCATTCAAATAAACTCTGTTCTGGTATCCCACTCCAAATTGCAGCAATTTAAGATGCTACCCCTCTGCAGAAGGTAACTTTTGTGGCTTTGCTAATTAAGAGCCCCAGAATTGACAGTTTTCTGCCATTGTTTTCTCTAGCAAACCATTTGGTATGGTAAACATGTATTAATTATGGATGTCCAACTTTCTAATTCTGTTTTTTCATCAAAACACAGACGGATGATTATGGGGAGAAAGAAAGGAACAATATTGTCCAAAAGAAAAGAAACTCAGCAACATCGGAAAAATGTTCCACCTAGCAGCAGTTCATTACAGCCCATCTTTTTCATTACGTCGTAATCCTCATAAATAAGTCAGGGGGAGGAAGAACATGGAAAAATGAGAAACTCGCCAATTATATTTGCCACAACACTATGTAAATGGATGCAGCTTACTGATATTTTAATAGGTCTTCTCCTGAACTATATTGAAAATCGGAATCTCGATTGCAGCTCATCATCCATTTGCAGACAAAGGCATCATTCATCATGACTCACACAAGGTTCCACCTCGATTTCACATCACTCTTCAGATCATTTGAGGGCATAACCTTAGCATCTCAGTGTGCTTTCCCAGACAAAATGAGAGTAGCAAGCCCTCACCCAGAATCCACAAACTGCCAACTAAGAAACCAACAATGTGCGAGTTTTGTCTTTCACTCTCTTTCCCTCGTTTGTAGTGTGGAGCCTTTTGGCAATAGTAATGTCTTACAGTATGGGAGATGTATGGTCAAGTTCTTACATTAGGGAAAATATTTCAAATTTTAGAGAAACAATGAGATTGCTTCCCCTCAGCTCCCCATCTGTTTAGTGAAATGTATGTTGTGAATTAAATGTATGCAAATAATGGTTTAAAAAAGATTATTCAGTGTGCCAGAACACAGCTTTTGCAATCACAATTTAAACATTCTAATATTGGCCTTAGCAGGGAAAGTGAAAAAAGCAGGAATATAATAAGATTGGAAAATAAAACAGAAGAGAAGAGGGACTAACAGGGAAGAAAACAAGTTATTTAAAATAATATGGAGAATACAGAATGGCTCCCTTGTCTCTAGGCTCTGAGTGATAACTATGAATAGAGGAAAACAAGGGCTGCACAGATTCTCTTGAAAGTTAGCCTGTGGAAAGAGCAGTAAGGTCAAAGCAGCAGCTCTGCGATCTTTCAGCTCCAGATGTGACTCCAGCTCCACCAGCTGTGTAATCTTATTTTTCCCAGGCTCTCTATTTCCATCTATCAAGTGAATGATTCCAGCTATTTCATAGGATTGCTATGAAGACCGAAAGAAATATCCCAGAAAAGTATTTAGTCATGTCCCTTGCATAAATTAGGTGCTAATAAATAGCATTTGTCATTATCACCTCTTATGCCTCGCATTTATTTCTGTTTCAGAATATTTTTTCCTGATTTACAAAGTCATACATCATCATCATGGGAAATATTCTCTTCTGGCTCCAACTATCATGAAATTTGCCTTCTCTCCATAATTAGTGACTCCTCTACACAATAAAGACCTCCACTCCTCCTACCCTCTGGGGCAGCCAGGAGAGCATAACCTCCAACCTGAGGTTCTCAACTGTGGTTGCAAAGTAGACTTGCCTGGGATTTTTTTTTTTTTAAACAAGAATGCCAGAGACCTTGATTAATTGATCTGGTTTTCAAGACTTCTGAAAACTCCTTCAGCAACTCTAATTGCAGCCAGTGGTGAACCCAGGCTTCATCTTAGCCACTGTATAGGCGAGACAGGGTAGCAAACAGGCATGGTGAGTCTTGGGATAAATCTAAGCTTGCTGGTGAGCACAGATCCCTTCACTTTTGTTCCTATTTTTAAAAGAATGAAAACATTTTCTACTACAGGAGGGTGAGTGGCATTTGGTACACAGTATCTTTTAAAGGAAGTCCAAAGTCAGCTAAGGATAATGCACTCCATTTTTCCCACTTGGCTTCTCATTCTCATTAGCAGGTGCCAGTGTGTTGCCATACTTTTATTTCCCTTGCCAGAGAAGGCAAATTGCTCCCTCAAGAGTATATGCCAATGAAGAGGATGGCAAAGATGGTATGTAGATCATCAGCATCCTTCCCTTTGCCCACACAAGGGTAAATATCACCCTGTGTGTGAGCTGGGAGTCCCACTCCTGGGTCCCGGATCTGTTCCTTTGTCTGGTTTCTTCAGCTCTGACATCAGGCCTCTCTGTCTCCCCACTACTAATTGTTTTTACAAAACCCTGGGAATATAGTGAGTTTTTCTTAGTATTTAATTTTATCTGTTTACTTCATTGGAAGTGTACCTTTTTAAAATTCACACTCAACAAATATTTTAGTTAAATCCTTTTCTAGAAATTAAAAGGTAACTTGACTGAAATTAGACTCCAGCCTGATTTACCAGAAAGTTAATCGTAGTGTGTTCCAGGAAGTCTGTTAATTCTTCTAATACTCTATTCTGGGGGAAATTAAACTACGCACCCACTCTTTTTATGAACTTCATGAAAACACTGCATTGTGTGGCTTCCTCTGTACAGTGCTGCAGCAGCCTTAACTGATAAACACTAACCCCGCTCTGTTGACAGTAGTCAATCATGCCAAACAGAAGTAGTTAGCAACGAAACACGCTCTATGAATTGCTATTGTATCAAAATAACCATATTGATTTCAACTCCATTTTACAAAGACAAGCAGAAAAGGGTTTTCCAAGCAGAAAGCAAGAGCGAAAGAAGTAAGGTAATATTTCCTGGTTTGTTTTGTTTTTGTTTTTTTTTAATTTTTGTACTAGAGTGAAGGGATACAAAATATGCCACCAGGTACAAGAAGGCCACTCTGACCCTACTTCATCCTGAAAGCAGAAAATAAATCTCCCATTTGAAAGGTACCCTCCCTGTACCAAGAGGTAGAGAAACATCCTTATCACCAAAGATAAGGAATTCAGGGCCAGGAGGCTGCATAAACAAACCTTGATACTTCTTCACCAACAAGCTATCCCAAGCCCAAACCCCTTTGTTTTGTCAAGTCTGCACAAATTTATTTATTTTTTGTCTAAAAGGTATAAAAGCTGGCTGCTTTGGTCACTTTCCTGAGCCTCATATCTTTGGGTCTCCCGTACATAGGAAATTAAATTTGCTTTTCTCCTGTTAATCCATCTTATGTCAACTTAATTATTAAGACCCATCAAAGACCCTAGAAGGGAAAAGGGAAAAGTATTCCTGCCCTATAAGAGCATACTTATTTAGTACAAAGAATTGGAACTTACCCTCCTCTCAATATGGTTTTCTTTTTTTAAAATGGTTTAAAACCTATTTTAAAAAGTTAGGAGGTCTGTTGATCTGTTACTGTGGCAACAGTGACCCCCAAGACACAGCGTAACTAATAAGTTAATTAGATGCACCTACTCCAACCATCCAGCATAAGTCATAAAACTAAACTGCTGAGAATCACTGGCAACTCTGCTGAGGGAGGAATGGCGCAAACTGGTACACTAGGGAAGCCAATAATCCAATTTAGGAGTGCAGATTCTCATTTCAGTTTCATTGGCATGTTCATTTTGAACTAAAGGGATCTGAGCAGTAATTCTATAAACAACCAGCACTTAGAAATCAGAGGCAACAAGATTCTCTAGAGGTATAATTGCTTTTAAACCAGGCAACCTGAAATGGTATCTGCCTGGTGTAGCAGGGAGAAGCGGGGGAAATAGCTCAGCTGGGAAAATGGGTAGCTGGCCAGAGTGCAAGCTGGGCATGGCCTGGGTATCTCAATATACCCAATAATGTAATTCAATTCAATAAAATTAACAGGATTTTTGTAGCACTTTCAATTTCATTAGGCCCTATACATTTTACATAAACTATATTTTGTAATTCAAATTTTGTAATATCAGGAGAACTGATTATATAAATAAGACCTGGTTCAAATCACAGGTCTGTCATCAACTGCAGTAGTGAAAAACTTTGTTAGGTAACAAATTCTCTAATCCCAGCTGTAAAGTCTCTGGAATGGTTATAATAGTTGCATCTACTTCATAGATTATGGGTGCCAAATTGAATAGTCCATGTGTTTATCACAGTTCTCAATAAATGTTAGCCCTCAATATTAGTAACCTTTAATTCTCTCCATTCTGTTCATATTTCAAATATCCAAGAAAGATTTTATTGCCCACAGCAATAGGTACAGGCAGGCTTCTTTGCCAAAAGCAAAGTACAATAGAAGGGAAAAAAATGATATGCAGAGTATCATTCACGGTTATTTTGGGATAGAGAGCTACACACAATTAGCAACATTAAAAGATCTGAATACCTAAAGAAGAGTACTTAGATTAAGAATTTTAAAAGTTGTGTGTAGGGGCCAAATAATAATAATAATTAATAGTAATAGTAAGCCACTCAAATCAGGACTTTGTCCTTCTACAGCACATTAGACCTCTGCACAGCAGCATTTGGCACATTCGTGACTCCTCCATGCTGCCCTTTCTGCTCTTGGCTTCCGGAGCACATTCTCCTACTTTTCTCCTATGTCACTAATCACATCTTCATGGGTTTCTTATCTTCTCCCTAATCTTATCAATTTAAAGTGCCTCAAGGCTCAGTCCTTGGTCCTCTTCTTCATTTACTCTCACGTCCTTGGTGATCTCACCTAGTCTTATGGATTTAAGAGTCATGTAAATGCTGACACATCTCCCATTTATATCTGTAGTCTTGACCTTCCTGAACAATAGGGTCTTCAATATTCCCACTTTGGCATCAAGACATCTCAGAATCAACATGTCTAAACAACTGAACCTCTCAAAGATCTTCAAAACCCGTTCGACCCTTAGTCTTCTCCACTACAGTTCATGACAATTCCGTCCTTATGTTACAGGTACCCTTGACCTTGCCTTCTGTCACACTCCACATCCAGTCTTTTCAGAAATTATGTTGACTCTGCATTCAAAATATATCCAGAATCTAATCACTACCCGTGACCTTCACTGCTACCACTCTTGTACCTCCTGCCTGGATAACCACACTAGCCTTTGAATAGGTCTCTGTTTTCACCTTTGCTCCCACAGTCCACTTCTATCCCAATACTCAAAGGAATCTTTTTAAAATTTAAGTCAGATCATGCCATTCTTCTTTTCAAAACCCTGCAACAGTTCCCCATTTCATTCAGATGATAAGATCCTACATTGTCTGACCTCTCTCACCCTCTAACCTCATTCCCTTCCATTCAACCCCTAATTCATTTCCCTCAGGCCACTATAATTTCCTTATCATTTCTAGAATATTCCAGGCATGCTCTTAAGACCTTTGTTTTAACTGTTCCCACTGCCTGCCACACATAAGATTCAGAGGACAAGATAGATACTAATATAAGCCAATCAGAGCATAACATGTAGCTGATGACAGCCCTTGGTTCTGGGGTAGTAGGCTGCTCTAGTAAAACTGATGGAGAGGACTTAAATCCCACACTTGGAAGATGAGTTTTTCTCTCATCAAGAAAGCATGAAGCCCAGCTTGCCACTGACAGCCACCTTGCAACCACAAGGGGAAATACTCTTATCAGAGAGCCAATGTTAAGCACCAGATTCAAGAGACAGAAAGAACCCATTCTTCAATGAAATCTTTGATCCCTGATCTTATCACAGCTAACTTGCTGCATCTCTGGACTTGCACTTACATAACATAAGGAATATCTTTACTGTTTAAGCTAGTTTAAGTCAGGTTTCTATTAATTGCAGCCAACAGCATTCTAAAAATACAAAGATTCCTAGAATAAAGATATCACACATGGAAAGTAAGACTTAGGGTTGAACCATTCCTCCCACGGCTGCCCCCATAAGCATAGTCTAAGCCATCTCCACACTGCTTTAGCCTTCTGTCTCATCTCCCTCTTTCATCCTTGCCCATGAGAGTCTATCTTCCTCACAGAAAGTAGAGAAATCCTTTGAAAACAGAATTCAAATCATGCCGCTCCTCTTCTCAACACCTTCCCAAGTCTCCCTCTCTCTCCCATAGTAACAGTCGAGTCCCTACTTCGTGATCACACCTCCTCCTCATTCTGCTCCAAGTCACTGGCTTCCTTGTTCTTCCTTGAACAACAAGCTAGCTCCTGCCTCCTGCCTTTAGACCCACTGTTCCTCTGCCTAGAATATCCTTCCCCGAGATGTCCATTTGGTTCCCTCCCAATCTTTCCTCAAGTTTCTGAACAAATATCTTATCTGTGGGACCTGCCCTTATCAACCCACATAAAGCACCAGCCTCCATAAACCCATTTCTCACAACCCCCTTTACCTTGCTTTTTTCCCCACAATATTTATGTATAATATGTTTATTAACATATCTGCATATTGTCTACTTCCCCCAGCTAGAGGAGAAGCTCCATGAGAGCAGGGGCACTGTCTAGAACACTGCTTTATCCCAGGAACTACAGCACTCACAGGCACATAGCAGGCATTCTAGCTGCTCAAGAAGAAATGAAACCAAGTCAAAGTAACAGAATACAGTATTGGTATGTTATGTGTATTTGTTTGCACAGCCAGACTTCCAGACCCTCGCATGAAAAAGCCCCATCCACAGTGTGCAGTAAAGGGTTAATTCATCAGGCTTGGGGTGTTCAAGCTGTGCACATTTCAAATTAAGAACTGGTCCCTGACTGGCTTCTAAGAGATAATCTCTAAGCCCTCGCAATAGCCTGCCTGATAGAATGTCTTTGTATACCTGGAGACTTGGGCCACAACAGATAGTTTTATGCTAACAATGTCACTTATGGCAAATGCTTATTTTTGTTTGCTTTGGGCCTGGGTCCCATTGGGTCAATTTGACCTATGAGAGTGTGGGGGCTGAAGACTGAGTAGCTCAATCAAGCAAGCAAGTGCTCTACACCTAAGTGACTGAGCCCCCATTAAAAACTTGGGACACTAAAGCCTGGTTGAGCCTCCCTGGTCAGCAGCACTTTATGCATGTTGTCATTTATCATTGCTGGGAGAATTAAGCACTGCCTGTGCGCTTCCACTGAAGAGGACAGCTGGAAGCTTGAGCTGGTTTCTCCGGGACTCTGCCTTATGTGCCTTTCCCTTTACTGATTTCAATCTGTATCTTTTTGCTATAATAAACCATAAACATGAAAACAACAGCTTTTCTGAATTCTATGAGTCATTCTAGTGAATCATCAAATTGGAGGGTGGCCTTCATAATCACAACACATCCAGCATTTACCATGTTGTCTGGCACATGAAGGTGTTCAATGAAGGTTGACTGAGGGAGTAAATGAATGATGAATTAACTCAGACAATGGATCCATGCCATGTTAACTGCCTGTCTAAATTCTTCCTTTTCTCTCCACTCTCTCACTTTCTGCAATACATTTCCTTTTTCTCCCACTCTAATCTAATATACAGATATGCCCACTGTCTTGTAAAGCAACAGCCCTTAAAAGTGTCACTAAGCATAAGAACAGCTGACAGAAAGGTAAGATTTAGAGATCAAGACCATTTGGGTAAACACATCTTTGCCTCTGCAGGTCACCTTTTGGGCCAGTGTTCTGCATGGGATAATTTGCTTTGCTGCCTGACGCCTGCTTTGCTGACCTGGCCTGAACCCAGCTCAGGAATGCATCCAACCAAGATGTGGTTCCAACTCTTCCTTGATGTTCTTCATTGAATCAGTAATAAGGGAAGCCTTTTTGTTTATGTGGGATTTGACAGGCCAGGGACAGAAAGGACAGGGAAGCAGCCATGGCCTTAGCTTGGCTGCACTTATCCTGTTAATGTATAATGACACGTGTATGTGTGAGATTTAACGATGGATGGTAAAATTCAAGGTCTTGAGTGGGTTTCCTCTTGCCCACTGCACTGGCATCTATCATTTTAATAGCCACCAAGGAAGGAAAAATATGGTTCTCATTAATATCCTGAGTTTGACCTTCCATTTGTCTTGAACTGAAACTCACAGCCTGGAATGCAATCATGCCTATTAAAAGAATGGCGAAGTCTTCTTTCCTAGTGTTACGTCATTTTCCCCATGGAGTACAAAACAGAGAGGAAGAAAGGACTGAGGTGGACAAGGTTATGATGAAAGAGCTATTTCCCTCTGAAGTGCTCAAATTAAAGAGACTATGAGATATTCTTCTTGACTAAAAATTAAGGCAACTTTCTTATGAAATAAATCACTAATCTAAAGAAAAAAAACATGAAAACCTATAATCAAAAATTTCCAAAATTAGGAAAATCAAATTAATTCTATGAGTTACCTGACAAGCTAATTAAAATTGATTAGGGTCGGTTTCTGTTTCTTGCAATCAAAGTATCCTAAATAACAGACATTATATATCACTTTAAGATCTGTCTATACAAGAATCTGTCATAAAATGGTTCAAGAAGGCTTCCACAGAGTCTCTAGTGTAGCCGTAGTGGAGTAGTCACACCCCAATGGTATTTGCCTTTGTACCTCATGTGGGTTGAAGACAAGACAGAGTATTCATTGCTAAGCAAATGCTCAGTGCAAACAGATGTGAAATTTCATCTGCTTAAGTATAAGGATAGAAAACTTTTAAACACTCATAAAACAATTCTGGGAAGTATGGATGAACTGATTTAAAAAGTTCTCTTGCTTCATGTACTTGAGTGTAACAAATACAGAATTTCCTTACAACATCTGAAATTCTGTTTTTATACTTCAAAAAATAGACTAGATTAAAGATAACAGGCCCACTTAAATGGTCCTTAGAATCAACTTAAAGAGAACACAGAGCACATCACTGGTCTTACACAGCATCTTCATTATTCTTTTCCAAAAGATGTTGATTTTGATGCAATCATTCAGACATTTTAAAAAGATAATCATTAAGCATGTACTCTAGGTATAACAGAGTAGATGTCTTATGAGCCATACAACCTCTGTCCTAATGAGATTCCAACTTAATTGGGAAGCTAAGGCATTGACAGGCCTATGAAAAACTAAGTTAGAAAAGCAAACTAGTAATAACACACAAGAGATTACTCAGAAGAGTCCCAAATCCAGTCCCTGTCTTTGAGTGTTTCATAACATAGCTAGAGAGGCAGACAATTAAAAATAGATCTATATTAAAACAAGAGACCATGCTGTATCAGTGATACAAGAAAAAGTGATGGAAGAAGACGGAGCCATTATTCTGCCTCATACATCTGTGAAGGCTTCATAGAGGAGGTTACAACTAATATGGTACTTGCAGGATAAGCACCATTTAATATGGCAGGGATGCGGAGGAAAGCATTTTAGCCTGAGGGAATTGTAAGAACAAAATTAGGACAAACTCAACTAAGAGAGGGGCAAGTGCGCCAATGTGCCTGGCACATGAGACGTACAAGAGGATGAAGGGCCAGGCAAGACCATGCTATTTGGTTTGTATTTTAACTTGGAGGTAATGAATGAGGAGTCACATGCCGGGGTTTAATTAGGAACAACATGATCCGATTTGAATTTTACAATGGTCATTCTGTCAACTACGCAGAAGACAGACTTAAGGGAAAAGAAATTAGAAGCAGAAAGACCAATACTGTGTTCATCTGTGTGCCTGCCCACCCACTCTGTTGAGGAATATTAAAAAGAGCTGGTTGCTGGAGTTTGGTTCTTTGAACAGAGGTTTCAAACTCATGAGCCACGACATTTGTGGACTTCAGCTATGTTTGGTACAGCTTATTTTGTTTGTTCCTGTGTTTGTTTTAATTTGGCCCAAACTTTAAAATGAAGAGATTTCCCATAAAAATCCAGATTTTCACTTTCTCTGAAAAATCAGATCTGGCAAAACCAGACCTATACTCCAGCCAAAGTTGAGCAGTAGGTTAACCCTGGAAGAGGCATCAGTGGCTGATTTCTCACAGTCACCACCACTTACAGTTTGTCCCTGATGTTGAAGCCAATTGTTGGTGGCCACAGTCATTGTACTTACATTGCTGTCTAACTTCTAGTAGAGAGCACTATCTTGTACCAATGTAACTACTAAAATTGAGGAAATACATGATGGATGGAGAGAGAAGCTCATTTCAAGAAAAACAGACAGCATATGTCTTTGTGGAAATGATGAACTATTCCATATTTTTGATGGAAATACAGTGTCTGGTGTTGGAAGAATACAGCTTAAGATTTTCTGCTTATTTCATCCCACCAGACTCTACTACTGCTTTGCATTTGAATTTCCAATCCCAAAGGAAAGGAAAGTTTAAAGTAGGCCTTCCCAAGAAGGTGGCATTTGAGCTGAGACCTAAAGCAGGAGTAGATGTTAGCTTTGTAAAACCTTCTGCCACTGCTTGATATAGCAACCCCAAATGTTCACCAAAATAACCTGAATTTCTATGAATCAACTACCGTTTGTCTGCTTTAAGTCGATTCTAAGTATCCTAAGAAATGTGGCTACTGAGAATATATAGGACTTGGCACAAGTCACATACTCATTTAACAAATATTTATCAATCATTTACCCATAGTTACATAAGTACAAAGACAGGATTTTCTACTGGAAGTTAGACGGCAGTGTAAGTGCAATGACTGTGGCCACCAACAATTGGCTTCAACATCAGGGACAGAATATAAAAGATGGGCACTGCAGGAACCTGGTCATTGATGTCTCTTGCTCAGGGGTTCATTTACTACTCAGGTCTGGCTGGAAATGTGGGTCTAGTCTCGTCAGATTTGCTTTTGGTGCTCTGTCAGAGTCCTGTCACTCTGCAAGGTTTGGGAATTACATCAGTGATCAAGACAGACATGCACTGATGTTTACATTCTAGCTTAGGAAATAAACAATTAGATAACAAATTGTAATAAAACAGAAATGTTATACAATGGGAGGTTAGTGCACAAATTAGAGCACATGGCAAAGGCACTGTGCCAACTACGGAGTGCTTTCAGCTGCAAGGGAGAGAAAGTCCAAATGACGGCGGCTTAGACAAATGGCGGTTATTTCTCTCATATAACAAGCAATCAGGTAGGCTGGCGTTTATGTTGTGGTGCCAAAATGACAGGGCTGGTGTTCTCGTAATTTTTAGGCCTGTCTTTCATGGTCACATGAGATATTTATGATATATAATGGACAAGAATTGGTTGTGGATATGGGGAGCAGGAAATATGGATGACACAGATCTCTGGTCTTAACAACTGCATGGAAGAGAAAAAATTTTCCCAAGATAGTGGTCATGTGAGAAAGCATGAGTTTGTCTCAGAAAGCAAAGTTATCACCAGGCAGCTGGTTATACAGGAAGCTTGTCTGAGAGAGAAATCTAAGCTAAAATCCTAGGTTTGGGGGTTGTTTTGAATACTAATGGTTTCACCCGCCCAATATCTCCTTCCCGCTCTTTGGGTTACAGGATAATCTTTCCCAAAGATAATCTATTTTACACAGTTCAAATGAGGCAGACACCATCTACTTTCTCTTGCTGCCACGGAGTGGACATGTGACCTGCATATGGCCAAGCAGAACACTCACCAATCTAAACACAGGGATTGGTTCAGGGACGAATCAATGAGTGCTTCCTGAGGATGGGGGAGACAACTCTCATTCTTCACTGGGATTGCTAAATAGACATGAGAAGACCCTGTGCCAGAGATGGAGAGAAGAGATGGGCCTGTGTTTGGGCACACAGATACCATCAGATCTGACACAGGTCAAGCACTGTATGCTTCCAATATGTACATTAAGAGATCCTCTTTTCTAAAATTTAAGCCACTTTGTGTCGGGGTTCTACCCAGAGAGTATTGACTAATGCAGGATAATCAATATTTACATGATGATTAAGGCCACTGGAGTAGATTACATCACCCAGGGAAAATGTACAGAGTGAGCAGGAAAGTATACCTGGGAGAAAGTCCTGAGGATCCCAGGCATTGCAAACCACAAAGGAGACTAACAAAGGTGTCCAGAGAGGTAGGTGAGCCAGGAGAAACAGAAAGAGCATGGAGATGGAGAAGATGGTCCTCAGTGTCAGTCTCAGTGTCAAACACTGATGGAAGAGTAAATAAGTGTGGCACCCTCAGGACCTAATGACAAGGAGAGGGCTTGGGATCTTGGTGAAGGCAATGGCAGTGGGGTGGGGGAGTGGAATGGGCGGAAGTCAGAATGCAGTTTGTTGCCTAGAGTAAAAGTAAGGACATTGTGAAAATTATGGTAAGACTTTCTTAAGGGTTTTGGCTGTAAAGGAGAGGGGAGAAAAGGACAGCAGCTGAATGTGAGACACAGGATGAGGGAAGGATCTTCCACTTGAATGAGACATATCTAAATGCAGATAGGCTCTGTATTGGTCAGGACTCCGGCCTGCAAATGACAGGAATCAAATACAAACTGACTGAAGGAAAGAAAGGGTTGTAATGGCTCAGTCACTCCAGAGGCCAACACAGCAGGACCCAGGCACCAAGCCATGTTTTCAGGAATCCTCTCTCACCCCCCTCAGCTCTGCTTTCAGATAGGCTCTAGTCATGTGCTGGAAAAATGGTCAAAAGCAGCAACAATTAGCACTCCAAGTGGAGGAGGAACGCCTTTTTCTCAGGGGTCCTGCAAAGCCTATGGATTTATAACGTCTTAGCCTAAAGACTGTGAGAAAAGTGGGGTGGCTCCACCCAAGCCACACAGATATGGACTGAAAATGGTCTGGTTTCCCATCAGAAGAGTAGATACTATTATCAGATGTGGTGCTGGAGAAACAGGAAAGGGGTCAGGCATTTAAAGACATTATGGTCAGGCAACTGGCCAAACTTCATACCAGCTGGTTTGGGGCTGGCGGAGCACTGACACAGGGGACAGATAAAGAAGTCTGTGCTGACTCTGAACTTTACAGACTGGCCAAGTGGATGATGATGCAGATATATATCGAAAAGTTTGCAGAAGGAAGAAAATGAATTCAAATAGATTTAAAATTCTATGACTAGATTCCCTTTTAAGACACTTCCTGTAGTACTAGGGGTAACTTATTGGAGCCTTGAAGAACAAATAGTCAGGTAGCACTCAAGTAGGTTGCCATAAAAAGCAAGGAGCAGGAATAAGGTTGAGGCATTCTGGGAACCAGTAGCATCCAGAGAACTTTGCCAGAGTTGAATTTAGATAGTCATGATTTATGGCCTCTATTTAAGTGGTCACTGAACCTTAGGAATAGTGACTCAAAACCGGAAGGAACACCTGAACCACTGGGAATGAATAGAGGATTTTGTGAAAAGGGCTTGGGAAGTTTTATCACGCACAGGAACTAAAGGGAACCATGGCCTTCATGAGCACATGAGAAGCGAGGCCATGAGGGCCCAAGGCTAACTTAACTGGAAGGCCTTCTCTTAGGCGACTTTTCATTAAATGTGGTCTCCACGTGCAAAGGAGGAAAAAGGATCAAGAGAAGTAAAAGCAGCATTCTGCCTTGCTTTACTTTCATGTTATTCTAAAAATGATTTAATATAAGAATACACCAATAAGAATGGAGAAGAGCTCTGTGGAAGACCTAATACCAAGTATATTAAAAATGTATGACACACTGTATATTCTCACAGGAGCCCCATCCAGGACTTCTAAAGCTGATAAAATGACATAAAAATGTGATTAATAATACTGTAAATCCTGTTGATTGGAAAACTCAGGGACATATGACAGATTGACCTGACTCTTTGATTTAAGCCAATATCACTGAAATAACCTTTCATATCCCAAGAAAGAATAATGTCTTGCCTGCAGGATAGAACACAGCATCAGAAAATGCAGGTGTCTTTTGAGATTTCTTTTCATATACTAAATGCTCTTGAAATATTTTATATCTGGATCTTTATAACTAAATACCAAGATCCTATCTCAGAATTGCCATTATTTTATTAGCCCTTCTAAATCATTTATATTATTTCTGATGCAAAATAAAACAATAGAAAAAGGAAGAATGCCAAGATGCTAACAGTGAACATCTTTAGGTGGTGAGTTTGAGTGATTTTTGTTTTTTTATCTTTATGGGTTTTTTCCCAAGTTTTCCACAAAGACTTCTGATGGAGTGGGGACAGAAGCAAATGTTTACATGAAAAAAAATAAGTTAGAAAGAACAATCATTTTAAAAACAAAAATGTTTTAAGTGTTTTCCCTAAGATCTATACAAAAAGGTTACCAAGATTCAAGTGAATCTGATGAACAAGCAATGCATACAGAATGATATCCATAACCGCCACTGCCACCACACATGCCCAGGGCAAGCCCAAGCTGCTATTCTTTATTTTGGTTTTTATACACCTTAAAGAGAAATGTTCACTGGGAAATATAGACTATCCACTCTCTTTTGGTTAGAAAGGAATCAGCCCTTTCTCAAATCTTTGACCATGATTTTATGGAGAGTTGACTCCACTCCTGGTACAGGTGTGAGCAAGTGATTCACTCCTGACCAACCAGATCATATTCTCTGGCTACAGCAATTGGTTCAGGAATGGACACATGATCAATTTTAAAGAGATGCAGTAGGACTGAGAAAGAAGCACATGCTCTTTTCTGCTGGACTTGTATCTGGGTAAGTGTATGTCTAGAGATTTTCTTTTGCTGGCATACAAAGCCTGAGAATAAAACTCACCTGGAGAAAAATGAGGTCCTCATTACATTTTTTGAGACCCTGGATCAAGTCAGTCCTGAAGCCTTCACTGCTCTTGGACTTTCTGTTGTAGGAGCTAATAAATTCCCTTTGTGTGTTAAATTCCCAATTCAACTTGAGTTTCTATCCTTTACAATTGAAAAAGTCCTAACTGCTTTAACCTTTTATCTATTTAATATCCTACTCATGGGCATGTTACCAAAGGATTTAATTGTTGTACCTAGATAAGACCAACAGTGTTGCACAGGCAGATTTCCGGAACTGTACTCCTTTTAATGCATAAAATTTAGGTATTTATATAGCACTTTGTCTTTTAGACCCTGATTACCAAAGTTTTCATACTGAAGACATAAGAACAACTATCAGTGCTTATATTACAAATGCATTAACCCTAAGGTTAAATAACATATGCAAACATTAATACAAAGCAATGTATTTTTTTTTAAATAATGCTTTGGAAAGTTCTAAGCAGTTCCCTAACAACAGTTCTTATATTTGGACAAATATACCAGATAATAAACTCAAGCAAAGGTTCTCAGGCCTACTGATTCAAAGGGCCTATTACCTGTCATTCAAAGTCCACAATAATTTGTCTGAAGGTACAAAAATTCTATCTAGTTCAAGCTCAGTAACGCCCTTCTTAAGAGCAGTCTGATATAAGCAAGGACCATAGAACTTCTATCTTGGTTCAAAGAAAATGACAATAAAACCATCCACTAATTCTGAAGGCACCGGTGTGAGGAGGAGTGGGCTTGGAGAAGAGGAGAGTGCATGCCATCTTCTGTTTTTCTTTTTCTTTTTCTTACAGGAAAGAGATTCAGCGGAACATGACAGCACCAACATGAAGGTAAATGGAAGTCAGAGAAGAGCAGAGCATGCATGGCCTTCTCCATCGTTGGTCATGATCACTCAGTGGGCTACCAAAGCTGTGGCTTGCTCTACAGCATCCATGTGCTTTAATTCCATTGTCATAAAATTGACATAATAATAGTTTTGCTTGAACAGGACACTTTTTGTATCTTTCAGGCAAAGCTACTGATAAAAATACCAATTTATTATGTCTCTTATTGAACATACCCCTTAGATGTGACACTCTTGTTCAATGCACATTCTATACAACTGTACCTGGCGGCCATAATGAGCAAAGACTATGATGAAGAATACCTGTATACATTGGCCCACCTTGCAACAGTTCAGGTCTTTTCTGACCTTTCTTTCATATTTCTGATATGAAAAAACATTTTCATCAATATTAGACATGTCAGACCTGCTCAGACACCCCTGCCCAGTTAACGGCTTCACAAAGATGTCAGTTATAGCTAAAGACAGGAAACAATCATTTTTAAATATTTGCCAAATGCTAAGAAATATATTTTATCATTTTCAAAATTATCTTTTTCTTTACTTTGTTTTTATTTTTATTACAAAGTAGATTTTTAAAATCCAAGCAAAAAGTAAGGGATAAGTAAAAAATAAAACTTTTCCCCTTAACAATTACTCTTACTCCTCATAAATAACATCAATAATTTCTTGAGTGTTCTTACCAGAAGTTTCTGTACACACATGCATCATCAACAAACAAATAAACAAAGAGAAGCTTGTGTGCATGAGAAATATAAATATTCAGAGAAATGGAATGCCTAGAAAGTAGGGATAAGATCGCACAAGCTGTCCCCTCTTTAAATAGGCAGATCCAGGAAATCACCTGGAATTAGCTGCTCATAGTTACGCATATACAAAGCCAGCAGACACCCAGTCTCCTGAGATGAGAATGTAAGGGGACAATTCAAGCATGTGTGCTTTAGCAAAAGCCACTCCTATGCTTGATATGCAGAGTTTGGCAAGGAGATGGACCAGTGTGAAAAAGGACCCCTGTCCCCATTATCTTCTGTAAAAGAGGAAATCTAGAGTTCAACCTCTGCCTGAAGTTAGGGAAACAGATTGGATGGCTGGTTGGGTGGCTCCATTAGGAAAGGATACTGAGACCTCATCAGAATGGTAAAAAGACATTAGCTCATCACCAGGGTCCAAGGATTTCTACTGAAGGGCTTCTGAAAGGAGTGTGGCTAAGACTGAACTTGTGATTTGTGGACTAATGACAACCTGTGGGTGCAAACTAAAAATAGCTATCCCTCCACAGCACAAACATGGGCCATCACAGCTTCTCATAATCCCAGAGGACAGAGGCATTCCAACATAATGGACAAGCTTCACCCGGCAGCTTGTGCTGGTACCAGTCAGTACATCTTAACCTAGAAAAAAGAGGCAAGGCCAGGATGTGACTGAGCAAATTCTGCTGTGCTGGCTCCCCCTGGTGTTAGGAATTGGACTGACATACCCTTTTGAATTGCATAAACCCTGAAGTTAGACATTTCATTAGGGCAGGTGGACAGCTGAACAATTAGTGAGGAAAATAGATGTACTTACCTGTGTACCAGGTTTGTGAAGCATATCAAATTGGTTACATACAAGATACTACATATATTTATGTCTGTATATACTTATACATATATACACATATATATATATACATGTGTGTATACATGATGCCTACTATATACTATTCTTCAACTAGCTATGTAATATAATAATAATTCTTGGACATCTTTCCATATCTGTATATCTTTCTCATCCCTTTTCATAGCTGCAAATAATTCCATTGTATACGTTTATTATTATTTAACTAGTTCCCTACTGATGGACATCTAAGTCATTTCCCGTTACTATTACAGAAAATGGTGTAATAAATATCCTTACACATATACTTTATCAGTGATATAAGCTTCTAAAATTAAAATTCCTAGAAAAAAATTAATGCCAAATTTTCCTTCAAAATACTTGTATCAATTTACATTCCTACTAACAGAGTATGAACAATTTTCCCATTTTTTTCCAAAAGCACAGAGAATTAAATGTACAGATTTTCCACTCAAGTAGTGAAAAATATCACTTTTTGATATTACATAACAATCGTAGGAGACAGAAATTATTTCCCTAATCTTTAAGATAAGAAAACCAAGACTGAAAGAGGTTGTATAACATCATATGACCAATAATTAGAACAAAGATTCAAATCCTGATATATTTGATACTGAAGCCCATTCATTCATTTAATAGAGCTTACTGTGTTTCAGATACTGTTCTAAATATGTTACATATATTTGCTCATTTTATCTTTATATTAAAACTTTAAGGTAGCTACAATTAATATCACCATTTTACGGATGAAATAATTGTGGCAAAGAGAAATTAATTTACTTGTCCAAGGTCACATACCTACTAAGTGGCATAGATGGAGTAAGAACCCCAGCTCTTTGGTTTCACTTGTTTTATCTTAACAGCAACCTCTTTAAAATATTTTTGTTTGCCAAGAGAAATTCACCTCTGCAAAGGTGCTGGCTCTACACGGCAGTGTATATAGAAAGCATTATAAGGAAATACAAATGGACTGAAGAAAACCAAATCAATGGACCTCAAATGACTACATACTTTGCTCTCCATCCAATAACATTCCTTCTCTCCTTCTCAAATTCTAAACTGACACTATCTCTCAGGGTTAGCAATGGTCATCAATAAGGCTGTCAATCTTTTCTATCCACAGCTGTGTCACTGTCATATTTTATGATATAAATTTAATCACCTAGGTGGAGGGGACAGATGTAACAGCCACTGTATGTACCACAAGGTGCAAAATATTATGGGCAGGTGTAAATCTGCCCAGTATTGGTTGATGATTATTTGAATGGAAAACTTAGAGGGAAATAAATAAGCAAAACATTCTCCTAATATCTGTTTTTACCATCGATTTTTTTATCATGATATTCTAAAAATACAGCAATATTTTAAATAAAGGGAAAAATGCTAGACTGCCATAGTGTAAGCCTTATAAATTAGTGATTTATAAAAGAAACTATAATGGGCTTCCAAAACTATGGTCTTATCCAGACAACAATTTTACAAGTTAAATAAGATTTTTAAAAATCTCTAACTCTGCTGATTGCAGATCTCCTACTAATACTTCTTTACCAATAAAGCATTTTACTACATTTACCATCTTTGAGTATATTCTAATATCCACATAAGAATAAATATATAAATGTATTTATATAACAATTAAAGGTAAAAGGAAACCAATTTACCTGAGTAATTAATTCTACTGAAGCATTTGCAGCTAGAAAACTCAAGTGGTTTCCATGTTTCTTGGGCTAAGTAACAAGAGCAAGCTTTGTCCATTTTTATATTTTACATCTCACCAATCTTTGTATATTCTGTTGTTACAAAGCCAAAGACCATGTCAAAGAGTTGTCTCATTAATACTGAAATAGGATGCCATTAATTAAGCTTATTAATGGACTCTGGAATGCAGTTAGTACTTTAATGGGTTTTCAAGTGCAGTCAACTCTGTAAGGGGTCAACTTTTCTTTGGTTCCCATTATTTATGAGAAATACTGTTACAGCTTTCTCCATTCACTCAGTAATGCCAACAAATGTTCAGAAAAGACTTTACACTGTCTTTTTTTATAATAATTTCACCTTTGACATGATTATTTAACTAATATCTTATAGGGTTTGCACATTGTTTTTCAGAAATTGGAATGTCCCTTACATATAATAAATGATCAGTTACAGCTGGTTTACTCTACCTATATGAGTACTACCATAACCATAGCCTCTACTACTTTCCTAACCTCTAGGATCTTTTTCTCCCTGATAGCTAGGCAATGTAACTATCCCTCTAGATTTCTAAGTATGATAAATCTTAGTAGTTGGGCTCAGAGAGGTAATGGAGTACCAATAATTTTTTTAAAAGACAATTCAATAAAGAAGCATGCAATTCTAGATCAATAAGTTTGATTCCCATGAAGTTTAAAGCAATTACATAAAGAGCTACATTCATTTGAGGGGTCAGGTCTGGTGGAGTTTCTTTCTGTCATCTGCTTTTAAATACCTATTAAATCATATTATTAAACTATATCATAGAAAGGATCAGTCACTTGGCTTGCTAACAGTTGGATTAATTGAGATAAATATTGAAGCTTGGTCAAAACGTTGGGAAAGTGCTCGTTCATTCAGCAATTAATGAGTCAGATTCTTGGTGAGTTCCAAAGATATAGCAGGTGAAGCCCTCAGGTCTTAAGAAAGTTCACCTTTTAGTAGGGGAGACCCACAATTAACGATAAACAAGTAAAATATAAGTATGTTACATGGCAAGTGATAGGAAGAAAAATAAAGCAGGAATAGGAGGAATGTCAGGAGGGAGCTATCTTAAATAGAGTCATCAGAGAAGGGCTTTTGGAGAAGGTGACATTTGAATAAATGCCTGAAGGAGGTCAAGAAACCAGCAATGGAGATGTGTGTGGGAAGAGCATTCTGGGTGGAAGGAATGGTAAGTGCAGAGTGGGAAAGCATGTTCATAGCCCTATAATGACAAGTGTGATAGACCAGTGGAAGCATGGGAGGGAGATATGAAGCCCCAGAGACAATGTGGACAAAATCCAAGGCCCCTATAAGGACTCTGACTTTTACTCTGATGAGATGGGGAGACCATGTTTTTGAGCAGAAGGGTTTAATGATATGATTTCAAAGAGTCTTAAAGAATCACTCTGACTGCTGTGCTGAGAAAAGTCTAAAGGGGACAGGTTAGCAGGCCACTGTGACTATCCAGACAAGAGATAGTATTGGCTTGAACCCTGGGTGGTGAGTGGTCAAATTCTGGATATTTTGAAAATATAGACAATATGATGTATTGATTCACTGGATTTGGGGGTGAGAGAAAAAAAAGAAGTAAAGAATGACTCCCAGGTCTTTAATATAAGAAACTGATGGGATGGAAGCACTGTTAAGAATGAAAAGGAATGCCTAGGAAAGAAAACATAACATTAGCTAGTACTGACAATTGTCACAAGCAAATGAAGAAAGGAAATCATTCCTATTACTTATAATTAGCCACATAATTATGAAAAGAGAGGATTCCCAAATTGGAGAGTATAGCTTTCCCTGACATAGGTGCTTATTATAAATACATAAATATCTCTTCCACCTAAAATCCAGAAACATCCTATTTTAGAAAATAATTCTGCAAAACTTAGATTTTATTATTAATTTTGGTCACTGGCACTTCCAAACACAGATGAAATTATTCTATTAGAAAAATATATATTTAGCACCTAATATGAGCCAGACAAGGCATTGGGCAACTTAGGCAGGAACATCAGGCATTAGGAACATAATTATGAATAACACACACCTTCTCTTGCCTTTTCATTTCTTCTAGCATTCTGGAAATGTGTATCCCTGTCATAAACAGGCTGTTAGAACATAAACAGTATGGTGCCATCACCAGTGTGGGAACTGATTTAGCTGCAAATGATTGGAAAGAATCCTAATGTGAAAGTAACGAACAGAGAGAGAAGAAAGGAAGGAGGTGAATGAAATTGATGTTAAATATGAAATGTGACCTAAGAGAGAACAGGGCCATTCGTGTTTACTATGTTAAATGTTTTCCATTACAGACATGCTTCAGCTCCGCCATCCTCTCTATTAGGAAAGTCGGATGCATCACATTAGGGCTTTCTCTGGGATTTTGAAGTTCAGAAGCACAGAGTAACTACATCAAAGTGATCTGGCTCTGCTAACTTTAGACGGAAGGAAGAGGAAAACAGAGGAGAGGGATTTAAAATGTCCTAAATCAAAAGGACTCTGGCAGTACATGAAATTGGCAGAATTAATCAGAGGGCTAACTTGGAAGGAGCTCATAACGGCGAGAGGAGAGCATCTCATTGTCATCAGCACTCCCAGAGACAATGAAAGCAACATTTAACACGCTCGTGTCTTGCAACTTACCTGTCAGGAGCAACCAACTTACCTGGAGTGGACTGTTTCTTGACAGCTCAATCTACCCATTGTAGTCTGATCTCTTTACTCTTCCCCTCCACCCTTAGATATGTGGATTTCATTGTATGGTTACAGCACTATGGTGGAGCCCCAATTTCCCCTTCTCTTTATTAAAAAAGACTTATATTCACATCAACTGTAATTTACTACTGTACACAGTTTCTTGTCTTATTTTTGCTTCTTAATTATAGTTGAAAGTTCTACTGAATTTAGGCTGAAATGATATGAACAATGTTCATTTTTACTAACTTCTTTTGGAAGTAGTTAACATGTTTACTCATTTTCATTCGTACTGTTTCTAAGAAATGCTTCTTTTATCTTTCTTTTCTTTCCTCTTTTTTTTCCCTCCACTTTTATGGATGAGGTACCAATTCATGGAGGCAAAGTACTAGGAAGTCACCCAAAACTAGAAACTAAACCTGTAATGCCTTCTCCTGACCTTCCTGACCTTTAAGATCAATGGAATCTTACTTTTGAAAGCTGTAAATCTTCAGACAAATCCAGTGAGGGCACTGGAATGCACCCCACCACTTCAGTCTAATGTCGAGCAGGAGAGACAAAAGAATTGGCCTCTTGGGGTACATTTCTAACCAAATCTCTCATGAGCCCCCCCAACTAAGTACAGGAAATCTCAACTTTTCAGCTAGTCTTTGGTTTCTGAATCACAGACTTCAACTCCCTTCCATCTTTATGCTTGAGCTAGCAGTCATTGCCAGCATGCTTTGTCCAGCAGTGCTGGCAGCTGTCTGAGCTAAGTGTTCACACTGCTGAGGTGAAGCTGAAGGGTGTCATGCCGTTCTGACTCTGGAAAGGCTGTAGTGCCCTGTAAAGCACTTCTCTTCCAGGCCTTCATTCCCACAGTGTTTTCTGAAACCAGATCTTTTCTCTTTCATTATTTCTATTACTCATGGTCATGGCTTTTTAGGCCACAAACTGGTAAGTTTGGGAAAAGTTATTTTAACCAGACTTAACAATGAGTTTCACTCTGATTGACTTCTAAAAACAATTTCCATTTGACTTTCACATCAGCTACAACATAAAAGTGATTTGTTGGGTGTCACTAATGACCTTTCTCCAGAAGGCTAGAGTCAGATCTTCAGCAATAGTAAACAGCATCTATCAAAATCTTCCTGCAGCACTGCAGAGCCAATAGCAATATTTCTGCTTCTTCTCAATATCCTTTCAAATTAACCACCCTCAACACATACACCACACACACACACACACACACACACACACACACACACACACACACACGCACACACACACGCACGCACACATGCACATACAAGTCCATTACATGCATATTTTTGGCATTTCTACTCAATGCTGATGAAAACTGAGACATTCTACAGTAAGGGAAACTTATGTTACCTAGAGTTATGGAAGGCAACCTTTGATCCTCATTTTTAACACTGGTACCCAAGTTTATAGTGTTTGGTGTTTTTTTTTAATCAAAAAAAGTTACCTGCCTGTGACAAGAAAGAGTGGCTGTCACATACAGTGCATTTTCCCTAAAACTACTGAAGTTAAATAGAGTCATAGGTCAGAAAACACTGGAAAAGAGACTTTTTAGAACAAAACCAAAATATTCTTACACTATCTATTGAAGAGTTATTCCGTAGTGCTACTTCTCAAAAATATTATTAGAAATATTATTAGAATCAATTTTTCAATTGGAAAAAGTTTTGTTTTCCATTCTCTAAATCAAACAGCATTTATATTAAAACAACATGAAATCCCATTACAATAGGCTCAATTACCTCAGTAGTTAACATTCGTTATCATAACATAGCTTAACAAGATGTTTTCCCTTCATTAATTATTCTACAGTATGGTTATTCCCCTGATCCTTTTTAGGTCTTTTACGGAGCTATTTTCTATCTTATGATTAAGAAAATGCTCACAAAAAGGTATATAAATGTTTTTCTCTTAACTAATTCCACCTTTAATACAGAAAAAAATTGCAGTAAAGTCAAAATAAACCAAAGAAAATGATACAAACAATTCCCCAGTCACTGAATAAGTTGACCTGAAGGGCCATACTGTATGAAATATCTCTGACCGAACTAGATGACCACTCTGACAGGAGGAAAATTTGTACCACTCACAACAAATAGAAAACTTCAAGGATGACATGTAGTGATCCCTCTCAAGGCATGCACATGCTAGCAGAGTACAAAACCCACACTGATAATGTTCATTTACATATCAGGACCCACAAATGGAGGCCACCCAGTGGCCCAGCTGAGCGCAAACAGAAAACACCTCACTGTGAAGGAAACCAACGCCAATCACAATCCTCCAACTCAACTTCAGCTAGCTTACCCCACCCTAAAAATAGGGCCTGCTCACCTTACAAGGAAATTCCCAGTCTCCTGGCCAATCATGCCCTGTTTCCAGATTGCCTCTTCTAACAATCTACAAATGCCCAAAATCCCCTGAGAAGAGTGCTTCACTGCTTTGTGAAGCACTATAATCCTGTAAAGAAAATGGAAATTTCTGACCAGGATTCACACTGGCTTTAATAGCGTCCATTTTATATATATATAAGAGCCTGCTTTGCAAACTTATGAGAGCAGCAGGATGTTTCCCAGTGACAGAGCTGCTGGTCAGCTATGGAAGAACAGGCCTATGGGAGAGGTGGAGAGGAAATACCCATTCTCTCTTCTCCTCAGTTCCTGGTACATAATTGGTCAAGCATCTACCAGTCACCATAAAGACCTGGCCACACTGTTCCTCCTGGAGCTAGTGGCAGGAAAGCTGAGAAGAAAGAGAACAGATGAAGGGAGTGCAAGCAAAGGGAAGCCTAGAGGGAGAGCCAGAAGAGAGAGGCTGAACAGACCTAATGCTAGGAAGGGAGAGGATTAAGCCCTGTGCTGGGGGGCAGGAGGGAGCAGTGCTGGAGCCAGCCACTTGTACATAGCTGAGTGACTGCTGTGAAAATAAACATGGTATGAGCCCCTGTTAATCCCCACAATTTGCTCATATCTTTATTCCATCTTAGTGAATTCACAATAAACTTGCCCTGAGTGGGAAACCCCTTCCTCTGGGGTTCCCCTGCCCCCACCCCTGAATTGTCTTCCCTTAAATGAAGACATCAAATTCATTAAATTGTTTTCATTTTGTCATTTGACAATACTAAAAAAAAAAGCATTTAATAAAACTTGGTACAAAGTCAAGTTCTCAGAATCCAAATAAACAAATGTCAATGCTGGAGTAGGACAGGGTGAAGGAGGAGAAGAAAAGGGGGTGTTAGAGAGAAAGAAATTTCCACTACCCCTTGAGGTTCTTCTAGCTAGTCTAAGAATCAAATTGACATAAGACAGATTAACTGGAGAAAAAAATCAAAGTTCATTTGCATATGGGGAAGCCACAGACATGGGTTCCAAAGAAAGTAAAGAAGAATGAGGTATATATGTCATCTTGAACCAAGGACAAAGGGCCAGTGGTCTGAGTCTTCAAAGGCAAATGGAAGCAACTCAGAGGAATATGAAAAGAGTAAATGTTTGATAAACAAATGTTTCTTGGGCTGCACAGTGACAATGAAGGGGCACAGAGGGGAATTTTAATAGACTTAGAGCCCTCCTGGTCTCCCACACTCAGTTTACATTATAATAGAGCTATGTAAGGTGATAGCCCTCTTACTAGAGCATGCCCTATCTACATTATTTTTATCCATGGGTGGAATATCAAAGTTTCTGAGTCTTTTGAGCCTTGATGGTTTTTAGCTCAAAATACTCTTTATGTCACAATGGCACATTTTGGGGCAGCTGGCCCTTGGTCCCTGCAAGGAGCTAGAGTTTGGGTACCTAGTTGGCCTTATCCCAGGTATATCAGACATACAAGATTATGATACAAATCAAGAAGGTTCACGGAAATTCCTAAAGCTCATTCATGGGAGAACAAGGAGTGACTTTCGGGATGGGTGCCATTGTCAGGTGGGCTAGGCAGACATGAGCGGGTCCCACCCTGTCCTGGACAAGGTCCTCCCACTCTCCACCTACACTCTTGTCACCAGATAGCAGAACACACCCAAAACCCTTCCTGTTTAATAATTCAGTCTCTTACATTACCGAACAAGATGTAAAAAGCCCAAAAAGGCCAACAAGTTGGCTGCAGGCACACTAAGACCCACAAGGTGACTGGAGCTACCTCATGGTTCATTATACTGTAATTATAATAAATTTACATTGCAGTTTTGCCCTGCTCCTCACCCACCACTGGGTTTTACTTGGGTACTTATGGGTAAGCACCTGTGCACTAGGAAGAAGGTTTTATAACCTGAAATTGTCAATCAACATGTCAACTGACTTTCCACCATTTTAAAAACCAACCCTAACCCAAATAGAGGGACTTCTTCTGGTTTCCAGACAGCCTGCTCTCTGCCTTTCTCAGGAGTATACTTTCACTTTGCTTGATTAATAACTGCTCTTAGGACTGTTCTGTCTTTTGAATGAATTCTTTCCTTCAAGAAGATGGTAATAGCATGGATCTTTCTGCAAATCTGACCAGAACTATCATCTTTTCCTCACAAAAAAGCATGCATATACACACAACTTTGGCTTAAAACTTCCAGCATTTGAGAACTCCCTAAAACCGATCCATGATTTAAGAATCCCATTTAAGAGCCCTTGTTCTAGAGACAGAACCAACCTAAATTTCAAGATCTCTCCAAATTTCTGCTGGCTCAAACACTCTATTTGTAGTCACTCACTATTCATAAACAAAGCCATAAATGAGTAAAGATGGAGGTGAGACTCCTTCAAAGGCAACCAAATTGATGAATATGAGCAGTTAACTATCTCTGAGACATGCTCTGTTAATACATTCTACCAAAACTTAAATTCAGATTACTTCCTGGGAATGAATTCAGCTGATTGAGCAGTTGCATTAACTCATGGCACTCCAGGCTACTTGGTAAAATTATTACAGATTTTCCTTGTTTTTATGCAAAGATTATCTGTCCTGAAATTCCATGCAAACAAAACCATTTTGCAAATCAAATCATGTTTTAATTCTGTTTAGCAACTAAGCGTTGCTCCTTAGAAGATATTTTATGGTGAGCCTTTTGGTGGAAATGAAGTAAAATGCTTCATAAACCCTATTTTGTTATGTATCAGCTTTGCTGAAAATAAGAAGCTCCCGGATCTAATTTATACACAGTAACTGGAGCACATTCATAAACTCATAACAGAAATCTGCTTTGAGGATGAAAGGATTTGGTCAATTGTATACATGTGTCAATTTAGGATTATAACTGGTGTGATATAATGAGTTATAAGAAATACATATTTGGTCATTGATATGATCCTGGATTTGCATATAAAGTATACCTGAGAAATACATATCAATGACCAAATATGTATTTCTCAGGTATATTTTGTCTTCATCCATAGTTCCTGAAAACACTGCAGTCTTAAAGGTGCAATGGATGTTTTGTCATGTTAATAAGAGACTTTGGGACCCCACCCAAGAGCAGGGACTAGCTGTTGAATCAGCCAATGGCCAATGATTTAGTCAATCATGACTATGCAGTGAAACCATCACAAAAACCCCCAAGAAGAGCTTAATTGCTCTCTGCCCTCTTGGATATTGCTTCTCAGTTGAAGAGAGCTTCTGTGCTGGGGAACCAGAACATTCCCACATGCCACTGAGCCAGGCCCCAAGCTCGAAGAGTACAGAAACTCCTTTGTTTTAGACCCTGCCCTACATATCTCTTTATATGGCTGTTAATTTGCATCCTTTGTGGTATCCTTTATTAAACTGGTAAACTTAAATGTTTTCCTGAGTTCTGTGAGCCATTCTAGCAAATTAATCAAACCTAAGTGGGAGGTCGTGGGAACCTCCAATCTGTAGCCAGTTGGTCAGAAGCACAGAGAACTGCCTGGGGCTTGTGTGGCATCTGGAGTGAGGGGTGGAGGACAGTCTCATAGGACAGAGCCCTTAATCTGGGGAATCTGGTGCTATCTCCAGGCAGATAGCATTAGAATTGAGTTGAGTAATCAGATACCCTGCTGGTGTTCGAGAATTGCTTGGAATTGCTTGGTGTTGTGCATGGGAAGACCCCATCCCACATACATATACACATGGAAATCGGGTCCAGGAACCCTAATGGACTTATACTACTATTACTGTTGTGTATAATACTATTATTTTTGTATACAAAAGAACACATCATAACTGGTCATCTGACTAATAATGCCTTCTAGACACTTTTGCAGCAATTAAGATTTTTATCCCAGAATTGAATAGTACTGTGGAATTTTCTCTATTGTGTCATATATTGGTCTTGTCTCCTTGGTTAGCTTTCCAATGGCAAATCCTTTCCTTTTGGTGCACTTTTCTTTCTCATGGTGCTAGGAACCATGGGTTTAGAATGGTGAGTGTTACAGATAGCCCATAAAGGATGGAGGGAATACAGGCAAATGGACAGGAAAAGGAAAGCAATGCAAACAGGGAAAATAGCAGAAGCAGGGTCAGGGAGTAAAAGGAAGGTCAGGGTCAAGGACCCATGAAAGCAGAACCAGAAATGAGGTGGCAAGGTGGGCATGGAGCCAATGTCAGCTCTGCTACATAAAAAGAGCTTAAAAATATTTGCTGTTGTTCTTATTCAAACACTTCTTAAACCAGATATTTCAATAATTTAATGTGTGTGTGTGTGTGTGTGTGTGTGTGTGTATTTGCAAGGAGGAGAAATACCTAGTATTCTCCTTATTTACACTCTGGCACTTTCCCCATTTAAGCCAAACAGTGAAGCTTCAAACTCAGGAATGGTTTGTCAGAACAAAAAAGAAGAAAACTTTTTTGAAGTTCAAAGTCTGGCCTTTTAGGTCTCAGAAGCCCAGGCCCAGAGGGATGCAGGCAAGAGATAAAGACAGGCTTTCCCCTCTCCCTGCCCAAGACCAGCTCCTGGGTCTAAGGATTGTGGGTGGGTGGTGAGTAGGGGGAAGATGAAGAGGAAGTAAGCAGGGGAGAGGTCAGTCTCTCCACAGGAGATGACTGGGCCAGAGGGATCATGGGGACAAGGGCAGAGTTTGTTTGATACACTGTTTGATATATTAATAATGGTTGATATATTAATAATGCTAATAACAATAATTATATTACCAAATATTTGTTGAGTCCTTAACATATCCCTGACACTGTTTAAGACACCTTACATGTATTAAATTCCTTTCATCTTAACAATGACCAAAGTGGCAGATATTGTTACATTAGTTTCATTGCACCTGTGTCTCACGGAGTGGTTAACTAATTTTGCAAAGTCACACAGCTAGTAAGTATTGGAACAAGAATTAATGATTTGTGAAGTTGGATATTTTAGAAAAATTCTTCAGGTTGGAGTGTGCAGGATAGGTAGAGGGGTCAAAGATTAGAATCATAGCAAGCGATTAGAAGCTATTACAATAATCAGGACACTGGTGTATCCTGGGTATTGGGCCCTGGAAACTAAAACAGACACTTTGGAGTGTCAGATGACACCAAAACTTCCAGTTTATGAGTCTGGGAGAAAATCAGAAATTCAAAGAGGCATGACTGGGCATGGTGGTTCACGAATGTTAAGTCATATCAGAAACAAGGTTGGAGCCGATCTTACCTTGAAATCACTGCAAAGACCCACAATAAAAACAAATACAATCATGTCACAATCATACATAATCAATAAGTAATTCACCAGAACTTTCTCATGAAATAGCTAGTTGATAATCAATGCCTGTGTCTAAATGCTTAAGTTGCAAAATCGAGAATATTATAAAATGATACTGAGTTGAGACCAGTGAAGACTCCAGGAAGATCTAAATGTAGATTCTTTCTTAGATATCTGACAAATAAAAACCAACAACAAGGGTACAGACCCTGGAATTATCAAACTCAAAATTTTAAAGGCAAAAAAGACCTCCTATTTCCTGTTGTCGGCAGAATAATGGCCCCCAAAAGATGTCCACAGCCTGATCTCCAGAGCCTGTGAATATATTAGGTTACTTGGCAAAGGGAATTAACGATACAGATGAAAGTAAAGCTGCTAATCAGCTGACCTTAATAAGGGAAAGGAGGGCCCAATATAATCATAAGAGTCCTCAAAAAGGGCAGAGGAAGACAGAGGAGAACCAAAGAGATAAACAGTGTGAGAAAGACTGAGCTCGGTGTTGCTGGAAGAAAGAAGAAAGGGCCAAGGAATGGAGATGGTCTCTAGAAGCTGAAAAAAGCAAGAAAACAGACTGATTCTCCTAAAGCCTCCAGAAAGGAAGGCATTCTGCCAGCATCTTGATTTTAGCCCAGAGAGACCAGTTTTGGACTTCTGATCCCCACACTACAAGATAATACATTTGTGTTGTTTTAAGCCACTTAATTTGCAGTAATTAGTTACAGCAGTCATAGGAAGCTAATATGGTCAGTTAGAAAATAAGCTATTTTTCCAGGTAATTCAGATTTTTATTTTAACAACACGTCTATAGACTGACTCTTGTGTACATGAAACAAATAATACTAACAAAGAATCACAGATTTCCATTTGTATTCTTGATAATGATAACTGTCTTAAATATAAATTGAGCATTAAAACTTCTGGCTGGGTCATATTCTATCTAGGCCCCCATTCATATTGAAACAACATGCTGGCAACAGATTTCCCACATTCTGGAAGGTAACTGCTTCCTTTTATCAGGACATACACCTAACTTAAAAAGCAAAGGAAGCCAAAAATGTAGTGATTTTCTGCACCTAAGAAACATTCCTTTGTCTCAGCACCACTATGTAGGGGGAAAATGCCTTGCACAAGGAGAGTGTTAAATTATATCAATAATTGGTTGGCATAGGAAGCAGAATGGTGGAGGGGGTGACCCTATTGTCTTCCTGCCAGCTTCCTCCTTCCTGGTGTATACTATAAGCCCGCTCTCTCAGTTTAGAGGCGCAGCTTTTCCTGCCAAGTCTTCAGCCTTATTCTCAGCAGGTGGCTGGGTTTGGAGCCAGGTGGTCACTTGAAGATCAATGCAGTCCTTAACTTTATTAAGTAGCAAGACAAGAGAATTCCAGGCAGTATGAAAGGCTGTAGTCCAATAAAAGTTCCTTTAACTGAGTCCCAAGTGTGATAACACAAGTGATGTCGTCTCAGAATATCAGATGAAACCTGCCCTGTTCAGGGGTCAGAAAGTAGGGGAGAGCTTCTTAACTTGGTTAAAAGAGCCCTGAGCTTATTTTAGACAAGTTACTGCTCAGGGGTCTCTGAGATGGAGCCAGCATAGGGCTAGCTCAGCACTATTACCTGCATTAGAAACTGTATTACTTGCCAGCTTAACTTTAGTCAGTTACAGAAAATAGCACCTCTGACTTTAGTCTAACACTTTGAATTTCATGGGTGAACACAGATTCTCTAATAGAATATATTAACCTCTGACCACATCATAACCCAACTTCTAAACCTTGAGCATCTTCCTAAGTGGAAAAATAGGAAAAAGTTGGAACCAAGGAAGGATCTCTGTTAGCCTCAGAGAACTCCTTCTGCTAAGAAGTCCTTAGATTTAGAATTTCTTCTCAAGTCCAGATGGTCAGATAATTAATAATCAACCAGGAGTTACTGAGAGTTCAACCAAGCATGGTAGAAGGACCCAACAAGCATAAGATGTGCCTAATGCCTTCAGGAAATGTGCAATTAAGTTGGGGAACTCAACCATGGGAAGGGTACAAGTAATAAAGCACTTCTTTGTATATTTACTGGTACTGCCTTTACTCCATGGAGAGAGGGACTGTGTGCACCTTATTTACTACTACAGCCACAGTGAGGAGCACAAAGTACGCACTTGAAAAATGCTTGTTTAAGGAAAGAGTGAAGCCCAAATGTGTGAACAGTAGCAAAATGGAGTCTCTACACAGAAGTGGCTCAGGAGCCACAGTCTGCTTAGAAGGGAAGTTAAAAGCCATGTTTGCCTAGCACTATACATAAGATTGAGGACACATCTATTACACAAAATAAAGAAGTATGTGTGTGTGCTGTGCATATGCTAGGGAGACCAGTGGGTATTATAAGATTATGGGATTATGGAAAAATTAATGTTCCCTAATCCCTCCATGCAATCCAACTGCCGTAAGGGTTCAGAGCAAGGAGAGATCCATTTAGCTAGTGCTCTAGACTGTGTTTATATCCTCCCAAATTCCTGCTGAAACCTAATCCCTGATGTGATGGTACTAGGAGGTGGGGCCTTTAGGAGCATTAGGTCAGAAGAGTAGAGCCTTGTGGGATTTAATCTCCTTAAAAAAGAGACCCCATAGAGTTTCCTTGCTCCTTCTGTCAGGTGAAGACACATTGAGAGACTACTGTCTGTGAATCAAGAAGTGGGCTCTCACCAGACACCCAATCTGCTGGCATTTTGATGTTGGACTTCCCAGCCTCCAGAACTGTGAGAAACAAATGTTTGTTGTGTAAGCCACCCAGTCTGATATAGCAGCCTGAACAGACAGATTAGTTAAGAAAGATTTCATGGAAAATAATCTATTTTGATCATTTTTCAAAAAGGATTGAAGGACAAGTTTCACTCAATGGTTCTTGATATCTTACTTTACAAGCCAAAGTATGAAGAAATACCACTATATGGGAGAAAAGGGGAGAGACGCTAGGAAGGCCAAAATTCAAAGCAAAATGTCCACTCTTTCCTCTCCATGTTACATAGCACAATGCTCCATTCAGAAGGCTTGGATTTGAGTCCTGACTCTGCTAGCTCACTAGCTGTGTGAACTTGGGCAAATTACTTAACTTCTCTCTGTTTCAAATGTCCCCATCTGTTTAATGGGCATAGTAATACTATAGCCTTCTTTATAGGCTAAGGTGAAGTGGCAGAGACAATAATGCTTATCAAAGTATTCTACATGCTCCTGTATGTTCCCATTTGCCTTGCAGGGAAGTGAATCACATGACATTCTGGTCAATGGGATGTGAGGAAAAGTAATGGTGTCACTTCCAGATCACCAGAGTTTAGGAGTTGGCACACACTCTCTGTGTGCCCTTCTCCCCTGCCATAGCAAATGCTGGTGATCCAGGTAGAGTAGCCCCCATCATCTTGAGTACCTGAGTGACCACATACACAGAGCACCCCCATTACTATCCACATCAGACATTACATGAACAAATAAACCTTTATTAAAACCTCTGGGATTCCACCTCACACCAGTGAGGATAGCCAACATCCAAAACACAAACAACAACAAATGTTGGTGAGGATGTGGAGAAAAGGGAACCCTCCTACACTGCTGGTGGGAATGCAAATTAGTTCAACCATTGTGGAAAGCAGTACGGAGGTTCCTCAAAAAACTCAAAATAGAAATACCATTTGACCCAGGAATTCCACTCCTAGGAATTTACCCTAAGAATGCAACAGCCCAGTTTGAAAAGGACAGATGCACCCCTATGTTTATTGCAGCACTATTTACAATAGCCAAGAAATGGAAGCAACCTAAGTGTCCATCAGTAGATGAATGGATAAAGAAGAGGTGGTACATATACACAATGGAATATTATTCAGCCATAAGAAAACAAATCCTACCATTTGCAACAACATGGATGGAGCTAGAGGGTATTATGCTCAATGAAATAAGCCAAGCCGAAAAAGACAAGTACCAAATGATTTCACTCATATGTGGAGTATAAGAACTAAGAAAAAAACTGAAGGAACAAAACAGCAGCAGACTCACAGAACCCAAGAACGGACTGATAAAGGGAAAGGGACTGGGGAGGATGGGTGGGAAGGGAGGGACAAGGGGGAAAAAGGGGGCATTACGATTAGCAGATGTAATGTTGGGGGGGGCACGGGGAGGGCTGTACAACCCAGAGAAGACAAGTAGTGACTCTATAGCATCTCACTATGCTGATGGACAGTGACTGTAATGGGGTTGGTGGGGGGTACCTGAAGAAGGGGGTAGTGTAATCACCATAATATTACTCATTTAATTGTAGATTAATGATATCAAAATAAACTTAAAAAAAAAAAACCTCTGGGATTTCAGGGTAAACTTAACTACTGCAGCAGAACTAGCCTGTCCTGAGTATACACTTGGCACTGCATTTGAAAAACTAACTAGGGAAAAATACAAGCTTCCAAAAGTACTAGGTACTAAAAGTACGAGGCTCAAGAACACAGCTAATAAGGAGCTAAATGCTACAAATTTTGAGTGAACAAATGCATGAATAACCCTTATGTCTTGATGCTTGGGTCAAAGGTAAAATTTCTTAAAACTAATCCTCCTCACTTCTCACTGAAGACAACTTCCAGAGCCAGCAGAACTCCAAAATTCTCCATAAGATTTCTGTGAATGTCAAGAGCTTAGAAGTTTCAGGGTTCTCTGCCTCTGGCACCCATTTACGTTAACTTGGTTTTTCCCACAATTACCTGGACATTGCTTTCAAGCCCTTTTCTGGTTACTTTAAGAAATCTAATCACATCAATGAAGTACTGTTCTAGGATGTACCAAAGATTTAGAATGTCACTGACATTACTGACAATACAAAACATCAAGTCAAACCACTATTTCTAACTTGCTGTCTTTCTTCCTCCCATTCCCCTCCCTTGTCTGTCTCACAGGAGTTCCTAGTTACTTTTCCTCTCTTATTCAGAGCAGCTTCTCTGACTTCTAAAGACAAGGGACCTGTATTAGTTTCCTAGGACTGCTGTAAGAAAATACTGAAAACTGAGTATCTTAAAACAACAGAAATTTATGTTTCACAACTTTGGAGGCTAGAAGTCAAAAATCAAGGTGTCAACAGATCACCTTCCTCTGAAATCTACAGGGAAGATTCTTTCCTTGTCTCTTCCTAGCTTCTGGTGGTGGCTGTCAATCTTTGGCATTCACTGACTTGTAGATGCATCACTCCAGTCGGTACCTCCATCTGCAAATGGCATTCCCCCTGTATCTCTGTGTCTTCACATGGCTGTCTTCTTATAAGAACAGCAGTCATGCTGGATTAGAAGCCCACCCTACTCCAGTATGAGTTTATAATAACTATATCTGCAAAGACCCTATTTCCAAATAAGGTCAAATTCTGAGGTACTGGGGGTTAGGATTCAAACATATCTTATTGATAGGTATACAATACAACCCATAACAGAAACTTATTCCTATAAAGAACAGAATCTACCCCCAAAATTTATCAACTCTGTTTGCTTTTGCACTTATCATGCCTCAAGCCATATTAGGGGCATCTTAGATGCTGACACAAATAGTACTTCCCTGCAAAAGAAATCCAGTATGATGGCAAGTCAACATTGCCAAGAATAAGTTAAAATTCAGGATTAAAAACAAAAAACAAAAAACCTGTTTAAAGGCATCAGCAAGCTGCTGAAACAACAACTAGAAGGGACAAGATTCAGAAAAGGAGAAAATTAGAAAAATATACACTGAATTATGCAACTGTTTTGATGATCCTGGATCCAGAGCAAGGGAATACAAATCTGGGTTATACCCAGGCAGAAGGCCACTGCTAGTGACAGATAAATGAGCAGAGTTTTTCACTGTCTTGTAAGGCTAGAGAAACAAATTTGAGATTTAAAGAGCCAAGTTACTGGTAACAAGGGAGGAACAGAGAACTAGGCCTGATATACAGACAGTTTTCCCCTTAATATGCCAATTTCTGAAGCAAGGTCAGGAGGCTTAGAAGCTAAGCAGAGAAACTGAAAAGCAGAGCTGGGTTTTTAGGAATCTCGAATGTTAAGGAGAAAAGCATTAGAGTTTAGGCACTGCCTGGGTGATAGACCCAATGAACTCAAGCTCTCAGGAATGTAGGCATTGGCAGTGAGGGTGAACCAGAAGAAGACTGAGACTTAACAAAATTGAAGCACAGTCTTTACTTGGATTAAGAAACAGCCTCAACACTGCTAGAAGACTAAAAGGTAAACTCCGGTTGAAGGAAGATAACATTATCTGGAGCCACCACAACAAAATTTGTTTTTAAATACAGTGCCTGGCATTTAATTAAAAAATTACTAGGCATGCAAGATACAGAATAACATTTTAAAAAACCCAAAGAAAAAGCAGACATGGAAATAGGTCCATATTGATCCAGATATTAGAACTAATAGTAAAGAAACTTCAGAATAAATAAGTTATAACTTCAAGAAAATAAAGGAGAAAAAAATTTTTAATAGATAAAAAGATGGAGAATTTCAACAAAGAATGAAATGCATATAGATTTTAGAACTGAAAAATGCAATTAATGAAATTAAGAATATATGGGTGGATCTGATGTGGCAAAGGACAAAATTACTGAACTGAAAGAGAGATCAATAAAATTATCCAAATGGAAGAACAGAGCAGAAAAGAATTTTAAAATATATAATAAAAAAAAGCATGTTGAATAAGTACATGTTGAATAACAACAACAAAAGCCTAACATATATGTAATTCATATCCTAGAAGGAAGGAAGGGATAGAACAGAAGCAATAGTTGTCTTTAATAATGACTGAAAAATTTCCAAACTCATGAAAAACAATACAATTTCAAGAACTCTGAGAATCCTAAATAAAGTTAATATGAAGAAAACTATCTCTGTCATGTCACACTGCTGAATACCAAAGAAAATGAAGAAAACTTAAAAGTAGACAGTGAAAGAAGACACATTGTCTTTAACAGAGCAGCAACAGGACAATTAGCTAACCTCTCAGGAGAGGTGATGAAAACCAGAAGACAATGGAATGTCATCTCTAAAGTGTTGAAAGAAAATAACCAAGATTTCAATACCCAAAAATAAAAAGAAAAGTAAGATATTTTAAGACAAATCCCCAAATTGGAAAGAATACATTTCCAGCAGGCCTGAACTAAAAATTAAAATTACTGAAAGGACTTTTTTAGGCAGAAGGAAAATAATCTGAAATAAGAACACTAAAATGCAAGAAGAAATGAATAGCCTGTACTTTCAAAACTGTCAGTAATCTCCAGAAAAGTAGTTCAACAACTTATTGCCAGCTCCTAGCACACTATCTCTTAGTACTTAACTGTTAAGTAACATTGCCTCCACCTTGCTCCAAACGAATAGTTTCCTCACTCCAATCTTCATGTGATTCAGAGAAACTTTATATTCCTCAAGTATCCATTAACTTAAGGAAAGAACAATCCAGATGTCTGTTCCTGGTTCTGAAAATGATTCTATTTCATTACAACTCCCCATATAAAAACTAAATCTGAAGAAGATATGTGCCCCCAACCCCTCCTTTCATTTAATACTTTCATTCCAAAACAGAGATTATTTCAAGTGACCCTCACTGTTGAGTAATAATCTCCTAAAGGAAGGAACCTCACAGATCAGCTGATTCTTTTCCTTGTCACTAGTAACAATCCTAAACCTTTTTACTATATTTAGTTTTATCTGCACAATAGGAAGCTAGAGAAGAGAAAGTATGGAAGAAATCTATTTAGACTCTAGATGTCTACATAGTGGTCACCATTTTAAAGTTTTCAAACCTGTAGCAAGGTTTAATAGACCATACAAGTCTCACCCAACCCCTTCAAAAAATGTCTGAAATCAGATGACCAGTAGAAGGAAAAACTGGTCTTAACGGGCAAGACAATGTTGTGTGCATGCCTTCTCATGTTAGAGGCTTAGAAACGCAGTCAGCTTTCTTGGCCGATACCCTTTTGTACGCAGCGCACATTATGCAGCTTTCTTCATGGCACAGAAGCTCCCTGCAGTGAAAGCCTCCTCCTGAATGGGGCTTCTGAGCACAGACATTTTCTTGCATTTTATTTGTAGCTTTCTACAATAAGCCCTCTCCCACACTAATACATATTTTCATTATCTTATTTTTAGAAATGCAATTTGAAGAAGGGAAGTGTGATTTGACATTCTAATTGTGGTGGATTCTTCTGTCAGAGTCTCTCTAGGACCTAGCTACAAACACAACAATTCTAACACTAGATTTCCGCACACCAGGCATCAGTCCCACTTAGCCATATTAAAAGCCATGTGCACTGGAGTTGGAGGAGCACCTTCCCACACATTCATTAGTCCAAATATATCATGCAATATGATAATTTTCCATTACAGCATTAAGTGTCTGAGCCAGATCATGAGTACAGGAAATAAGGGTTCCATGGTTCAGTGTCCAGAATTCTCTGATTATTCTCAGGTCTTAAATTAGCTTCTATTCCTCCAAACCCCAAAAGTACCAGTTTATGTATTGCACCAATAGTTTACAAAGTAGCAGGACTCTCAAAGTACTTCAATTACCAACTGGAACTTTGTTACCTGAAGAATCTGACAGAACTAAAGGCAATTCCAAGAGAGAGTGGAGGTTTTCTTAAAACTAGGGATTTATGTCTGTGATCAACTCCGTCTTTCTTTCCAACTTTCATTCTTTCCTTTTTTCCATCTTTTCTGCCTTCTTTTCCCTCCCTCCTTCTCCCCATTCTTTCTTTATGAAAAATTATCTTAGCATCAAAGAAGGTCCAGACACTTTTCTAAGTACTGAGAAGGCAAAGCTATGTAAGCCAGGGTGCCATTCTTGAAAAGATTGATCAGTGGAAAAATAATTAAAATGAAAAGTGAGACAGGTGAATGAGACTCTGCATGACCAAGATGTGTAGGAAGGAAGCAGGTGAGGGATGAATTCCAGCCAGAAAGGAAGGGGACTGCGTAACACCACTCCATCAATTAAAGCCTAAGGCAAAACTTGGACTTGGTCTGAGCATGCTGGTCAAAGGAGGACTGGAATGAGCTGATCTGCATTGGGGCTGCTGGATCTGGGAAAGTGACCAGTAAAGGGCATTGTAGGAAGGGAACTTGAAAGAGAATGTGTCAGTCTGCAAGTTCTCACTTAGTATCTATCTATTACATGGCATGTACTATTTCATTACAACTCCTCAAACAGAAACTAAATCTTAAAGTTTAAGTACTCTGCTAGGGATGGGGACACATGCGTGAACAAGGCACATGTGGTCTCAGCCCTCTAAAAAGCTATAGGCAAGAATATTGCTCTTTACCTTCAAGGACCTGTAATTGGGTGGTATGGAATAATGAGCTGCAGGTAGATACTAGTAGAGAAGTGGGTATGAAGGTTTCAAGGAGACTGAGAGACAGGGAGCCATAGGTAATCACTCTGGACCCTAGTGTCAAAATTCACAAAGGGAAGGAAAGAGACCTCCTTACTACAGGCATAACCATAATTACTTGGAATCCCAAGAATTGAGAATGTTCAGGGTACCCTTGGTATAACAAATATCTGTATCAGTGTTCTCCAGAGAAACAGAACCAATAAAAGAGATGGATGGATGGATGGATGGATGGATGGATAGATAGACAGACAGATAATTTACAGGAACTGGCTCATGTGATTGTGGGGGATGGGCAGCCTGAAATCCACAGGGCAGGCCAGCGGGTAGAAACAGGAAAATCAGGATTCAGTGGTATAGCACTGAGACAGAATTTCTCCATCTCTGGAAAACTTCAGTTCTTGCCTTAAGGCCTTCAACTGATTGGAGGAGGCCCTCAAACATTATAGAAAGTAATCTGCCTTACTTAAAATCAATTGTTTATAAATGTTAATCACATTTACAAAATACAGCCACAGCAACATTTAGACTAGTGTTTGACCAAACTGGGCACCCAAGTTGACACCTCTCACAACATTGAATTAAATTCTCAGAGTGCCCTCCATACAGACATTATTCCCCCAAAAAGCCCAAGACACCTGCAGGAGCCACAGTGGTGGCTGGTCATGGTGACCAGTCAAAACAGAAGAAGATGGGACTCTTGCAAGCACATGGGAAACACTCTCTGGGCACACCCAGAAATACTTGGCTGGAAAGGACTTCACCTTAGCAGGTGAAGGCAAGAACCACAGAATTTTTTGTTATTATCTCTGAGACCCCAATAACCTGGGGAAAGACTGTGACTTGAAGAATGAGTTTTGGAAATGGTAAATTTTGGATCTACAAGGGTCCCAAGGATCACAGGATGTGTGGATACTCTACTGCAGGAAGTCTGTGCAGGCAGAGGGCAGAGAAGCAGGAATGTGTGGGCCTCCCCCCTGTTATGAGGGAGCTCTCTGAGATGCAATTGGGAGGACAAAGGGCCTGGCTGGGGCAGAGAGGGAGCCGACCTTCCCTTTGGGCCCAGTGGTTGACTGCTGCTGGCTGGAGCTCGATTGTTTACCATCAGACTACTCTCCAAGAGGCCAGTCACATGAAACACTGTTCACTGTTCTGATTCCCCTGTTTCTAAGGCTAAGGCCTGGGGCAGAATGGACCTCAAGCCATTTTGAGATGGGCAATGTCCCTGCTTTCAAGTTTCTATGGTCTTGGAGTTATTCATGAAAAAAATCAGTGGCAACAATTTTAACAGGGACTGTTGCCTGCCTTGACCAAGGCTGAGAACTTAAACACTTTTAAGTATGTCCACAAAGTAAGTTGGGGATGAAAAAATAGCCTAGTATGTAAGTCTTGCCAGCTTCTAGGGATATACAAGCATGTATTCTTTTCCTCCAAACCTGCTTCTCCTCCTGTAACCTTTTTCTTCGAAACCAATACAATCATTCAGCCAGTCTCCAGCCTAAGGAAGTCCTTAACTCCTTTCACTCAAATCTGATCACTCACCAAACTCTGTTGGTTTTTACCTCCTAAAATATCTCATAAATCCAATCTCTTCCTCTTCATCCTGCTACCACTCTTTGAAGCTGGCCTTCCTGCCTCTAGTTCTCAGCCACCTCCATCAGAATCATAGTCGAAAAATGAAAATTCAGTGCTGTCAGTTTCCCACTTCCTTCTCCCTCTTCCTAGAGTCTTTAGGATAAATAAGAAACCCTTATTTGGGGGAAATAAGGCCTTGGTAATTGGGTCCTTACTGACTTCTCCCACCTTACCCCAATGTAACTGTATCAGCCAGTCATAGTTTCTTTCTCTTATTTTAGATCTCTACATATGCAGCTCTCCTTGGAATATTCTCCCCTACTTTCTGCTGATCTCTCTCCTACTTCTTTACGGTCTAGATCAAAGGTCATTTCCTCCAACATTCCCTGGCCTGAGTTGGATGTTTCTCTTCTAGTCTGGGATTGTTTGAGAAGCCTCACGTCTAGAGACTTTCTCTTTGTTTTATTTTATGCACTGATACATCTGGGTTCAACTGCCACCACCCGTGCCCACTCTCCTTCCAGCCCCAGCTGGGTGCTCTGCCTTGGTATTGCTCTGGCCCACACTTACACTGCCTCTAAGACTGAGGATCTGCTCAAAATCACACTCAGGAGTGTACCTACTCTTGCTGTCTCAGGCACAAGAAAACTAGCCACCAGTGTTTATCACAGACATTTATTTTGTCATAGCACAACTTAAACTTAGGGCAAAGCTTTACAAAGAGGTACAGGAAACAGTTGCCTTCGGGATCTGCTGGTTTGAAAGACACAGCAGTATCTCTGTAATGTCCCCAGCAGGGTTACTTTCGATGCATGACTCATCCAGGTATTGGTTTATTGGCATTCTTTCTCTGCCACTTAAAAATAAGTAGCTCTTCCAAAAATAGGCAAATAAGCACAAATAAAAAAGAGCAATAATTTCTATTATTCTCCAGCAAAGTGCAGGGACAGGAAATAGGACAACAACAGGTTTTCATGTTTGTTATCTATACCCTGGGATTCAGTTTCCTAAAATTAAAGCCAAAAACAAAGTTCACTGTCTCCTCTGACAATATACGTGGATAGTCAGGTAAGGTCATTTGCTTGCCAGGCAACATTTGGTCTTATCAAGACAGCCACTTAAAGAACCACAGTGGATTAAGGAAATCCTTCAGAAAAGGAAGGCATCTGACAGTGCAAGGACAATTGAGGAATTAACTTCAGGGAGAGTCATCTCCAGCCGAGAAAGAGCACAGGAAGTAGAATCAGGAAGACAACAAGGCTTCTCTTGGTTATCGCTGCATTTTCCTGATCATCATCTACACTGGCCAAATAGATCATTAGTCGTCTGAAGAAAAGCAAATCTCAATGATTCAAACTAGTAAAATCATGAGGACCCATGTTACCAAACACCTGCATAAAAGCCGAACTCAGAGAAACAGACAGTAAAGTAGTGGTCACCAGTGGCTGTGTGGGTAGAGGAAATGGGGGGAGATTGGTCAAAGGTACAAATATCCAGTTATGAGATTTAACAAGTTTTGGGGTGCTAATGTACAGCACGGTGACTACAACTGATAATACTGTTGTATATGCTTGGAAGTTGCTAAAAGACTAAATCTTAAATGTTCTCCCTATAAGAAATAAGTGGTAACTACACAATGGCATGGAGGTGTTAGCTACTGTTATGGTGGAAATTATTTTATAATATGTAAGTGTATCAAATCAACATGTTGTATACCTTACACTTACACAATGTTGTATGTCAACTGTATCTCAATAAAGCTGCAAAAATAAATCAATCAAAGCATTAAAAAACTGAAAATAATGTTTTACATAACTTGTTATAATTATGTCTTAAAATTAAAAATAAATTTAAATTCTTGTGTTTCAGAGCATCGTGGTGGGGAGCCTGACAAACTATAGGCACTCAAGTATTGGCTGTCTGACACTACTGTTTTTACTCTATGGAGTAATGCCTGGAGATACGTCTGGCATATTATGCTTATGTCTGCACGTCTCTTACCCTTATGAGACTGCAAGAACCCTAAAAGCATCCACTTTCTCAACTTGGTATTCCCAGAGAGAATTTTATATTGCAGATATTCAATGAACATTTTCTGAATGAATGAAAAGTACCATGCACGAGTTAGCAGACACCAAGGGAGTCTGGTGCTGAGCCAACTGCCTTTTGAGGGAAATGTTCCTTACATCCTTCCCATCCAGAACAAAATGGTTTCAGGGTGTGGGGACATCTGTTGGTGTTGTCTGCCAAGTATCAACAACGCCATCTTCCAAGGAAAGCAAATCAGCTTTCCTCTGGGGAACTACCCCTTCCCATCCTCTCCTGGCTAACGGTGGGGCTAAGAGTTTAGCCAATCCTCTGTCTCTCTCTGGAATTTGAAGCTCAAGCAGAACCTCAAGGACAGACCATGGAGCTGACTCACCCTCGCAGTGCCTGAGAGTGCGTCTGTTCATTCACGCCTCCTCAGTAGCCAGAGCTGTCTTGGTTTCTTTCCTTTCTGAGACCTGGTGATATAGCTCTTCCTTCGACTCAGTGAGCCTGCCTATATCCTTTAACAAATTTCTTTTGTATGAAAGTTAGCAAGAATTCGTTTCAGTAGCTTTAAATTGAGAATCCAACTGATTACAATGAAATCCTTGCTCTAGGTGGGTGGTTCTTGATCTTGGCTGTACATTAGACTCACTGGGAGTTTTTAAAATCCCAGGAACAAAGGCCACACCCCAAGCCAATGAAATGGGACACTATGAGGTTGTGATCAATACTTCTCAAAGTGTCCCAGGTAAGTCTAGCTTGTGCAGCCAAGGTTGAGAATCACAGCTCTAGAGTTAATGCTAGTACAGTCACCGGCTCTCAGGAAATGAGGGGCAAGGGGTGTTCTACAAGGGACACATTTTTAAAGACAGAATTTAACCCTAGAAAAGAACTAGACTCCCTCTCAGAATTCGTGTTTTCCCAAAGAATTAAAGAACTAAGAGGGCTTTCATCTTTAATTGTTATTTTTACCACCAAGTAAATTTAAAGAACTTAACAACTGTAAGCATTTTCTAATTTTATTAATAGCACAAGTAAGGCACAATGTCAGGAAAGAGAAATATCCCTGTTGGCTTGTGCTTAAAATAGAGCACAATAATCTATTCCAAGATGGGAAATATTCTTACTGCAGAAACCCTAGACCTGTGTGTAAAGTGAAGTTGTCTCTGGTAACATCTGTTGACTAGAAGGTGATCATGAGAGGGGAGAAAACTGATACTTTTTGCTTCTTCCACTCCTTCTGTCTTGTGAGAGACCATTTTTTAAAGTTGTATGAAAGCCAATGAGGCAAAAGCTAGCTAAGGTACAAAGCAATTGAGTTCCACAGAAAACAATAAAAGTGTCTACAATGGGAGAGAAAGATATGTTGAAATATTTGACATTCAGTTTCCTAAAGCAAGGACTTGCCTTTTCATACGAATGACTTCTGTACAGACTAAGATAATATGGTGACACTCCCGAAGAAAAAACAGCTCGGTGTACACCTGCACAGGCATCAAACAGTCACACCAAGACTCAGTGGGGGTGCATCCCACCTGCTGCTCCAGCTGCCACATTGTTATCTCTTGACCAAGACCCATCCTCAGCATATGTAGCCATGAGGCATACCTAGGGTCTTCTGAGCTCTGCCAGATCTCACGAGGTGACGCTGCACCTGTAGAATCAGTCCAGCTTCTCCCAGACCCGGTGTGGGACCCAATGTCCCTAGAAATCTGGGTCTGTCCTCTTCTACCACCTAGACAAGGTGATTTTTTCTTTCTGCTTTTGTTTTTTGCCCTAGTGAGCCTGAGTCAATTAAGAATGGATTTATGTATGACGAAGCACTTGCATAAGTTTAATAACAGAGTCTGGGCACTTGCTGAATGTACTGCGGTTGAATACAGAAGAGAATGGGGCCCTGTTCCCAAGGGAAACACGGAGGGAATATCAGCACATCCTGAAACTAATCCAGGGTGTCTTTTTTTTTACTTCATCCCACTTCTAAATCCAAATATCATGTGAGAATGCATTTTAAAACATTAAAAATAAAAAGTCAATAAATTTAAATTAGATGCTTTCATTTGTTGCCTTTTATTTCCATTTGATCAATATATGAGAAAACAACTACTTCTAAGAATAGGCCAATCACTAGTAAACAATGTAGAAACATGTTTTCCACAGGTCAGATACTTTTGTTATCAACGTAAATTGAATTCAAAAGGTATTTAAGACTCTAGTATGCGCTAAGCATTTTTAGTCAAAAACCAAAATTCATACCGTCATGGTTATAATGCAATAAACCACCCTTGTGCTGTGTTGTCAATTTATTATGTCATCATCAAGTTATTTTAAGCAACTAATTAGCACAATCTTTGGCAAGACATTTTCCTTCCTAAACTGAAAGAGTGTTCCCAATTCACTCTTAATCAGAGTGGGTAAGAACAGCCCACCTCGAAGAGTATCATTGGTAGGAATGTAATGGAATCGTTCCCTGTGCATTACTGATTGACTTCAGGGCAACAAAACTCATAAAGAGCAAAGATGTACAGGGTAACAGGAAGGAAGTTGGACATGGACTCGGAATACCCAAGTGCAAATCCTGGCCCCTCAAGAGGCAAACTCTGAAACCACACACAGATTCCCTCCTGTTGCAGTTCCTCCCACTGTAAAAGGAGGATGACAGTTATAGCTGCCTCCCCAAACGCTGATGAGAAACAAATCAGTAACATATGTTCAAACACCAAACACAGTGGCCTGTGCTCAAATTTTTGTTGAACCTGAACCTCAATTCATTAGCATAAAGCAATGAACATCTGAATTGACTACCATGAATGCCTCTTTATCATACATAAATCAGGAATAAGCATGGATTACCTGTGATCTTTACCTTCATCTTTGTACTATTCTATATTCCTCAGCTTTGCTACAGTGATTATGCATAAATTTTATAACCAGGATATAGGTTTTATGAGTAAAAGATGTGGGTTTATTTTAGAGTTAGACTGAAGGTATTCAGTTTGAACTGACCAAAGAACAGAATGTCAACAAGATAGAACACTCAAATTACTGAGGTGAGAAGCTTGCTCCATTCTTATTATTTACTTGCTTTTAAAATCAAGGTGAACTTTCCTTAATGTTCTCATTGTATACTTAGTTAAAAAATATTCATTTGTTTTCTGTTTATCTTGACATGTCTGTCTATATGGCCATTTATTGAGCATTTACTGTATCTTAGGTATTTTGCAAAAATCTTACCAACATTACAAGAAATATACCTTTATCTCCATTTTACCTATAGGAAAATTCAAAGTAATTCACCATGGTTTTGGCCAGCAAATTGTTGTCAGATGCTATGATTAACCCACTCTACTCTCTTCCATTGCACCTTCCCATACTATGGAGGCTAGCGAGATAGTTTTCAGACTCACTTTCATCTATAGTCCTACTTAAGGCCTAGGTTTGGCCAGGCAGATAGACCCAAGCAAGATGAGAAAGGTGGGTGTGAGCAAGACATGGAGAGATAGTATTCTTTGGCAAGCATAGGGTTAGTCCTTTGAGGGCAGGGGTTGAAGGAAGTTCTGTGTTCAATTCAGAGGAGTGATGAGCCACAGGCAGAGTTGGTCATGGGTCTTCTCTAAAGAAGCCCTTTGCAATTCTGGAATGTTTCTGCTGGCTGCATTATTTCTGGCTGCAGAGCATTCAAACTTGTTTCACAGGCCTGTAAATTCTCCAATAGCCTATATTAAAGCCACTTCTGTTTAAAGTCTCAAGAGTGAATTCTGCTGCCACCAACTAAAGGACTGAGGCTCTCAGACTCCTTGCTTTTCCCACCTTGTTTGTTTTCCCACTACTAGAGCTTCTTTTTGATAGAAACTGGCAAGAAAGAAAGAAACAAATCTGGGTCTGGGCTTCATAAGACCAAAGAGATGAGTTTAAGGCAACAGAGCTACAACTGAAAAGAGTAAAGAACCAAAGCAGATAAACAAAAGAACTTGTTAAGGCAAGAACTCTGTAAAGGAGTAAATCAACAGACATCTGGAAAAGGAGCAGAAAGTGGATTCCAGTGGTAAGTTTCAACTAGGATGAGAGAGAAGTTTAAAAGTACCAGGGCACACATTCCAAAAGAGTTTGAGGATGACACTGCTATTACACAAAACAGCAGTTTGACCTGGACCCGATCACAGAAATTATACTGGAAATCCCATACACTGGTTCAAAGATTGCAGGCTAAAAATCTTTTATCTAGGTCAGGAGTTAACAAACTATGGTCCATAAACAAAATCTTACCTGCTGGCTTTTTTGGCAAAAAATTTTTACTGGCACGCAGCCACACCCACTCATTCGCACAAAGCCTATGGCTTTTGTTTGCATCACAGAGTTGAGGAGCTGCCACATAGACCATGAAGCTCACAAAGCCTAAAATATTTACTAGCTGGCCCTTTACAGAAAATTTTGATGACTCTTGGTCTAGGAAGTTGGGAGGGTAGTCATTTGGAATGAATAAGTCAGTTTTATACATGTCAGTGGAAGAAGGGACTATGTGAATGAAGGGTGCAAGAGAATTTGAACCCTTTTGGTGGAAGCAGTCTCCAAGGGTAGTTGGTCTGAGGTGTCCTCATGGGGCACTGAAGTGACTGAGAAAGTGTAGAGGTAGAAAGAGAAGAAACTGTAGCCAGAGGATGTAAATGATAAATCAGGAGAGAGGGAACACCAACAGAGGTGGGAAGTTTAGAAACTCAGGCTAAAGCTCTGGAGGTTATTTCAGTAAGAATGAGGAGGTACAAAGGCCTAGTCAGAGAAATAAAAGGCAGCCCTTTTGAGGCCATTCTTCAGAGGCCAAGTCATTGTGCCTGATTCCTCTCTGCGCCATGATGTACTAGGCACTGCACAGGGTCCTCAACAGTTTGCAGACTAGTGAAGGATGAAGGTGTAGCTCACAGCACCAGACACAGCAGAGTGGCTGAGCAGCAGCCTTTGAATCGGACAGCCGAGGGAGCCTTCAGTAATCCTAATAAAGAGAAGTGGGCTCTGTGTAGCTCTGTGTTGGTCTGGAGGAGTAAGAGCGATTCCGAAAGGGGTCTCTGGGAATTTCCAATAGTGAGATGGAAGAGTGCTCCAGAAGTGACTGAGATGAGAGGAAGGAGACAGAACAGTGGCTGGAAGGCATAAATGGGTCTCATGTTGCTTTCTGAAAGATGGGTGCTATCGCCCAAACCCCTTTTCATCAGAGAGATGGCAGAGGCAGCGGCAGTCTTTGTAACAGGATTTGACCAGGGGGTGAGCAGCCTCTATCCTCTCTGACTACCAGGAGATTTTTCTTAGCTGTGTTTTGGAAAAACAGAAAGGAATGCCAACTCTATTGAAAACCACTCTAAATGCTACCTACACTGTGTCTATGGGTACTTTATCCCAGGGTAACGAGAGGATGACCAGAATACAAGTATTCTGTGGCCTTTCGCAGCAGCAATGGGCAGTTGTGATTGAGTAAGCACAGAAAAAAAGCCAGAGCCTATCCTGAGTGGAAAGAGCACAACAAAAGGCTATTATTAAATGAACCCACCAACCTGGGCCCTACAAGAACCTGTTGCTAGCTGCATTAGCTCTCCCAGGGAAAAATGAGAGGTCAGGTCAGATATTCAGAGTGGTATTCTATAAGCTGGAGAAATGAAAAGAATACAATAAACCCCAAACTTGTGGGACTTTCAAAGAAAGTTGAGATTTATTTATCTTCTGATCACCTTTTTTTGTCACCTCTGAAGATTTACCCCTCAACCTTGGGGTAGTCACTTAACCTTTGGGGAACCCTTTTTCCATAGATAAAAATGGGATGGTAAAAATTGTGCCTTGCTCCCCATGAGTTTGAGCTACTGCTATCAAAATGTCTTATAAAGACAAAGTTCCTCTAGTAGAAACTCAACACTGAGGTGCTGAGTTTTGGCAATTTTCTGTATTTCTGAAGAGCACTTTGGGAACCACGAGAAGCAAGATTTAGATGCTCATCATGTCTAACAGGAAAGGCTTTAAGCAAAGTCTGGTTTCTGCAAGATCCTACATATTTCTGTAAGATCTTGCAGAGTGACATCTCTGCAGACTTTATTATGACCATGTGGCACTCTAGTAAAGCAAGGTGCACCTGTGAAAGGCTGGTGGCTGGAAGGGAAAGTAATACTTGTAAGATACTGGTTAAGAGCATGATTCTATAGCTAAACCACCTAGATGACAACCCCAGCTCCTCTACTTTCTACTGGGTGACGTTTCACAAACCAGTCAACCTCTTTGACCTTCAGTCTCATCGCCCGTAAAGTACAGGTAACAACTGTCCATACTTCACTGGGTTATATTTAAAAATGGAAAGAAACAATGAATTTAAAGTACTTATTTCAGTGGGGAGGAGTTACCGAGGGAATGAGAGCACTTGATATTAGGGAAGCAAGAAAAATATTCTGGAAAAATATCCAAATACATCCTGCAATTACTCATTGTTTATTACTACCATTAGCAGATATGACCTAGATAACTGAAGCCCACAGACCATTGCTTAATTCCATTTCACAGGACATTTTCAGTCTCTCCACTATATTCCAACAAACCCTGTAGGAAATATAAATATGCAGGCCTATGTTTCTCCCTTTTTCTAATGTTTTTAAAGCCAAGAAGCAAAATGAAGAGGGGAAATAAAAAATGCTAATGGTCTAGGCAGTAGCATATCTACATGCACCTAGGGCAGAAGGATTAGATAGAGAGATCTTCCATCCACAGAAACATCCAGGCTGGCGTCACCTAGGATAGGAAACCTGGGGCCCACAGAAAGAGAAGTGAGGGAAGAGGTGTTCAGAAGGAGCACGCCAGTGACACTGTTCAGTTGCATGAGCAGCAGGAACCAGCTCTGAGTTAAGGACTGCAGCTAATTTAGTCATTGGAAGCTCAGAGATTCCATGAGATCATATAATGTAATCACCAAACTCACTAAGGAATATGGGAAGAAAGGAAAGGAACATGCCAGAGAAGATCTTCCTCAGAAACACGTTTCAGACAGCTCAGAAATGAACTCAAGGAACTCTGTTGTAATCAAGGGATCCATCTCCTTCTTGGCTCCAAAATGCTACCAAGAAGTAAAATGGTAAAGAAACAGAAGTCCTGGCTTATGTTGTTTAGCAATACCTCCCAAGCACTATTCAAACACTGCCTTTGTTTTCTGTTGCAGTTATTTGACAAAGTTAAATATCATTTTCAAGACAATGAAAAAATAAAAACAATATTAGAAACCCTCCAAAAACGAAATTATATGTCCCACTCTCTAGATTTAGCAAACATCTTTCTTCCTGCCATGTTGTCCTTTATTAAAATCTAATACTAATGTGGGGTTAATGTGACAGCCCTGAGAACCCAGATGAAGTTATAAAGGAAATAAGCTTTTATTACTTTTCCAAAGACAAAGCAATAACTTAGAATAACAGAATGATGTTAAACTTTCTACCACTTTCCATCCTCAAATTTCCCCTTTCTCTTTCTCCTTATCACAGGGAAATTTTCTTTTAAAAAAATTAAAACTCCATTTACAACTTTACAATAGAGCAATAAGTCACAATAACAGCATATTCTTCGTGACAAATCTCCTAGAGGCAAGGAAAACTGTCTTTGAAATTAGCCCCAAAATATAACCCTGTTTCTTATTTTCAAGTATAGTGGGTTAAGGCATAGCATATATTGTTCCACTGGACTCCATTTCACTCATTCCCCATAGCCAATTAGCCCCCAAATTCTTTTTTTTTTCATTCCTGAATAATTATCAAATCTGTCCTCTCCTTTCAAGCCTCCTCATATTTCTGATGCTGTCAATATTCTCAAATGCATCCTCTTCACCATCAGATTGGGATCTCTGTAAACTGCATATGTAATCTCCTTCCTTCCCTGCTTAAAAAACAACACCTTCCCATCATCTACAGGATCACATCCCCGCTTTTGACATACCCCATTAATATGTCCATCTATTCCTTCTTTATTACCCACACCGCTCTCCTCTTTCCTGCTCCCCACCCACCCACACACACCCCTAACATGGCCACCACCCACCACTATAATTTTAACTCAAGAAAGTCTGTGGTTCTCTAATGCCACCATGCTACTGCAATCTCTGTGCTCTCCACAGTCAGTGTCTCAATGACCATTCCTTCTTGTTCACTGTATTTAAAAAATGGTTATATAGCTGTTATGTGCCAGGTCTTATTCAATGTGCTTTATGAGTACTAACTTATTTAACCATTACAAACCCTGTGAGACAGATACTATTATTCTCATCTCATGAATGAAGAAATGGCACAGATTAAGTAGGAAACTCGCCCAAAGCCACACAGCAAATAAATTGGTCAGGGGAGGGAAAAGGCAAGATTCAAACCCAGGCAATCTAGGTCCCGGGTCTGTGCCCTTCACCCCACATTGCACTGCCACTTTCTGCTTTTTCAGTTCCTGTTCTGTATCGTCTCCTCTGCAAAGCCCTCTCTGATCACCTGTCTCAATTGCTATCAACCCCTCCTATGCACCTCGAGAAAAGCATTATTATATGGTAACTATCACAACTCTTCTCCTTCTCATTTTAGACCATAAGCTACTAGAAGGCAGACACAATAATCCATCATGGTATCCCAGCACAGGTGCTCAATACCTTTTTGATGAATGACCCTGTGAGGATGATAGAGAGCCTCATCACATTTTTCATAGCTGGTGTAAGGAGAAATTCAAAGAAAATGGAACCTAACAATTACCTGGTTCTTTTAGTATTTCATGTTCCAGCTAACATTTTATCTAAGCCATAAACTGTAGGCAAAATATACATGAATGCCCTTACCCCAATCCTACTAGCTCTGTTCAACATATCAGCACTGTCGAGTAGATGTTCTAAGATCCTAAAAATGTATATCTGCACTGTCCACAGGGTAGCCATTAGCCACGTGTGGCTATTGAGCACATGGATAAAGAGACTAAGGAACTGAATTATTTTACTTTATTTTAAATTTAAAAGATCACATGTAGCTATTGGCTAACATATGCTACAGTGCATGTCTGGACCATTTGTGGATCACAGAGCAGCAGAGAACAGAGCAGTGATGGGAAATAGGAAGTGGGAAGCAAGAAGGACTAAGCAAACAACACTCAGTGCTAGACTGGGACTGTGGAGCTTCATGGGACTTCCAGTGCCAAACATGTGATGTTCAGGGTAACCTGGAATTGTTGGTCAGCCTTCTCAGTGCCTAGAAGGAACTAAGAGTAGCTTCCAAGCAAGAACTAAAGAAGTGGAAGCACGAAATGGAGTAGGAAAAGTACTAAATTTGGGACAGGATGAAGATAAAAACATACAATGGTGGGAAGAAGGTCATTGTCATGGAAACCCTACTCTCTTCATATTTCTATGAAGCCACACTCTTTCCACTGCCCGGTTTTAGTGCAAAGATTTCAAACAAATGTGTATAACTTGCTTTTATACCTGCTTTTTTCCAAATACATGTGCTTTATTTTTCTCATCTGTCTTTTAGTTGAGGAAATCACAATGACAGCCTACTCCATGGTCTTTGATCTGTCGTTTAAATTTCCATTCTCATCCCATAATCTGTTAATCTTTCCAGTATCTCAGTGCAAGGCTGAATTAAATTCCCATATTGAATCCCTACATGAAAGGCATTTCTTTGTGAGCAGCTCAATATAATGTTCTTCTAAATGACATTTAAAATGTTCGCCTCAGTAATGGAATGATAAAGAAGGGCACTCGTGTTAGTACACATCAGTAAAAAGAACATTTTTTTATTAGTCAGAAACAAAAAAGATAGAACAAGATAATTAAAAAAGAAAAAGTTTATTCCTGCTAGGCTGCCACAGAAGTATTATGACTCAAAATGTAATAGTCACTGAATTCCTGCAGGAATCTAACTTCTTAAAAAGGCATCAGATAGCAAAGTCTGAGTCATGCCACATTAACCACCAATGGCCGAAGAAAAGTTTGAATGCCACTGGAAAAGTTAAATATTAGACTTCCCCTGAAACATTTAAACTCAGAGAATTAGGTTTTACAGCTGTCATACCAACTTGTGTGCATTCTCTAGAGGTTTCCAGAACCCCCTTTCTGTTGCTATGGTGACCCAAATAAGTTCTCTCCTGAGATTCATTTCTCTCAGATGCTGAAGCATCAGGTCAAGCAGGAGGCAGGCGGGCTAGCAAATAACGCACTGACCCTAAACCTTCTCACACACTCTCCAGGCAGCCACAGAGAGCTAATCCCCTACACATCACACCTGATTGCAACACTTTCAAAACTATAAGTCCCTTAGATCGAGAACAAAAATTATTCTAAGCTTTGGCATTTCTTTTATTTGTCTAACCAGCAAGATGAAACCCTGCAAAAGGCAAAGAGTAAGAAGCTGACAGTAAGAAATTCTCTCACATCCACTTCATTGCCCTTATGTTCACTAGATAAGACTTGGATGATAGTTCTCAGTAGAATGAAGATAAATCCAAGCATTCTCACTGTCCGACCTCCACACAGCACTAGTACACATGGTGTTCAGTGCTTAGAATGAGGGACTAGGGACATGGCTGTTGGGGAGATGGAGATATTACCAAAACAGAATTCGTGAAGGAAATTATTTGGTTCATAGAAAATATGCAGACATAATTCTAGGGGAAAAGCCTTAAAGCATTTTTGTCTTTAGAGATGCTACAGTTTAAAGCCTCTAGGGTTTGGGCACCCTCCCTCCATCTTACATTAAATATGTATACAGTACAAATATTTCTCAAGGTAGAGCAGCCTGATGAGTACATTTCACAGTGACACTATACGTGTAACGGGAAACAGATGCTACCTACGTTCCCTAAAAATATCAATCTATTAATTTTACCCAAAGGTGTACAATATTTTGACCCTAAAACTAATATAAGGCACATGATAAGGAAGGTTGAGTTGGGCCTTTCACTCTGGGGCTGCAGCGTAGCTCATGTGTATTAATATTTACTCTCTGCCCCTTAGCAATACCTTACCACAGGCCTATAAAGCTTGTTACCCCTATTTTCCAGGTGATGAAACTGAGGCACACAGGGATAAATAGCTTGCCCAACTCACACAGCAAAGAGGAATTGGGACTGGGATTCAAATCTTAGCTTAACTGTCTGGGCTTGCTACCCCCATGTTCTGCTGTCGAGAGTCCCCAGTGCACTTGGACAGGCCAAACCTTGGCTAGAGACTTTCTGCCTTCATATGCTCTTGTATCATTATCTATTCTCCAACTCCCAACACACACATGCTTGTGTTCATGCACTTGCCTCCTCTCTCTCCGTCTCCCAGCACTCTGGACCACAGCATCAACAGCCAGATGTTCTCTGGGAGCTTAGCACTGCTCAAACAGGGCTCCTCAAAGAAACCCTGTGGTCCAGGACAGAGTTGAAACACTCAGGAGTCAGTGATCACAGGCCAAAGGAAGTTTCCACTGAGAGCCAGCTGCATCACCCTGGAAGGACCACTGTGACAGGGTGGTGAAAGCAGGAAGACACAGAGCAGGGCGACTGACCTCCCTTGTCTATGCTAAGGTGCCCCGCCCCTGCCCCACCCACTGCCAGAGCAGGAAGTGACAGAGGATGGCTGCTTCCGCACACGTACCCAGGGCCTGCAGGCAGACTGTAAGGAGAGGGTGATTGGACCCCAGGGTTAGATAAGCCAGAATGGAAGTCTTTGAGCAAACAAGTAATCAGCACAACGAGGTCAGAGAGGAAGATGAGGGACCGGGAGAGAGTGAACAAGCCGAAGCACATCTAGTGGCAGCTATGTCCCCGCCTCAGGCCCCGGTCCCTGCCGGGAGTGCTGCCAGGGCCTGCTGTCCTTTCCTGCTCATCCAGCTCCTTCATGCCTGGCTCTCTCCTTTCTCTCCACTATAGGTTGAACCAAGTTTGGTATTTTGAGTGTCAGCATGGGTGTTTTTTCAGTGATTTTTGAATACTACTAACCTTTTCTTACAAACCAGTGTCTCTCTCTTACTGGAAACTCAAAACTATATATGCTGGAGACTCTCTGGTCTTGAGTTTCCAGCTGGATTACTTAATGGCCATCAGGGCAAAGGGGACTGACGTGAAAATAATTGCCTTAAAGGCAGCTAACTTCTGGAGGGGAATACATCTACTCTATATATCAAGGGATACCCGTTTCTGACATCAAAGGGGTTACATACATAAATATTCCTCCCCAAAGGACAGCTGGAAATCTTTATAAGCAGAGTCCTAGCTCAACTCTCTTGTCAGCATTTGCTGCCCAGAGCACAAAATGTCTCATCAACAGGACTCGGGGTTTTGGGTAACTGCCTCTAACCTGGATTTCATATTCTCCTAATTCATAAGATGATTTAACTTCTCAAGAATTAAATTATTTTTTAGAGTTCATCTAAATTAAATGAAGAGTAAATAAAAAGGCCTTAGACAAAAAATGAGTAATTTTATTAGGAATATGATAAATGTGATAGGTTGCAGTAGCCTGAAAATTCCATTATATGCAATTAAGGAGCTACATTAATATAATTGTAGTCTTGCTAGCATTTTAGCAAGCACATACAGTATTTACAGATAATTGCATAGTACGGAGGAAAATGCAAGCTGTGAGTCTAGCATGCACATGACTCACATTGTCAAATTAAAACCTGGTTGGGTTTCTCCCTAAGTTATTATCTCTAAAAAGCTTAATTTTTATCTTTTCAAGATGGGAAAATGCACAGGTATGCAAACTAAATGTTTTCTGTTAAAAACCACAAAAAGCACAATGAAATTACAGGCACTATTAAAATAAAGTAATAGTTATTTGGATAATAGTAGCTCCGAATCTGTATCTCTGACTAGAACTTTACTGAACAAAGCACTTTAAGGCAAATTAATATTGTAAACAGTATGCAGGAGGGATGGTAACTTACTTTTACATTTATGAGACCTCTGATATAAATTGTTTGCATAAAAGTGATGCTAAATTTACAAAAGAGCCAATGAGTGACAGGATATCATAAAAAAAGTGTTCAACAAGGCTGCAAGATACCCAAGTTCATACTCCACTCTGTTGTCAATGAAGTACACAATCTTGAAAAAAAACACTCTAGACCTCAGTTTCCTCAATTATAAAACTCAATGGTTGAATTAGATAAACCACAAAAGTCTCCTCAATCTCAACAAATATTTTTCAACTATCAGGTTGAATTGTTAATCTGAATTTGAAAAAAATTAAACATTTACTTCTAATTAGTTAAACTTTTCATTAATTTAAGTTCACCTACCCTCAGGGATGGTAGGGGAATAACATGGGTGACACACCCTTGATATGTCATGGAACTGTGATATATGGAATAAGTCTGCAATATGGGTGTAGTCTACTGGGGAAAAAAAAATATCAGATGGAATTTGTACAAGGTTAATTTTATATTAAAGGGTTATAATCATTTTAAAGTCATTTAAATTAAATATGTACCTAAGGTCATGGTCATGATAGTAGCAGTCACCATCCTAAAGCCGCCTCTGCATATTGGGTATTGCATTGAGTACTCAATCCTTAATCCTCTGGTGCACCCTACAGAGAAGGTACTATGACTATCTCCATTTTACAGATACACAAAGCAAGCCTTGGAGAGGCTGGCAGCTCACCCAAGGTCACTCAGCCAGCCTATGCAGGAGCCAGGACTTGAACTCAGGTCACACTCTAAATCTAAAGCATGCACAAACCAGTTTACACATGGACTCAAAAAGAGGTTATTCCCTTCTTCCCACTGCCCTCTAATCATTAAAGAGGTCAGGGGGAAGTAGATATGTGATAAACACCCTCTAATTTCCCCTGCCAAATTCATGAAGAGCAAGTACTCCATCCAACCATCTTCCCCATTCCTGCCCCTCTATGCTGGAAAACCAATGTTCTTGCTAAAGGGCTTGGATGGAAGCTATCAACAAAAATGAAGTCTCAAATGATAGCTGCCCAGAACCACACAGCAATATATTATCACTCATATAATTCGTGGAACATTCATTCATTTTCTTTAACATCAAGTTTAGCTTTGCAGGAGGCAAGTTGTGTTAAAAAACCGCAAAAAAAAAAAAGTCCAAAAAATGTTGATATGATTGTCTATCTAGCAGAAGGGAGACAATTTCCAGCAAAATAATTGGTACATTTTCCCACTGCATTATGTTTCTCAAAACATGTTACTGTGGGAGGAGATTAGCTTCCCCTTTCTTCAGGAAGAAAATGACTTGTCTCCTGTAGTGAATAGAACTGTCATTCTGAGAGCTGACAAATGCTAACAACCTTCTGAGGTGCAGTGTGCAAGCACCTAAAAAACAAATAAAACAAAAACTCCAGTAACCAAAGAAAGGAGGGTCATGAAAGGAAATTATAGGGTATGACCCTTAAACATAGAAAATGGACTGGAAATCTGCTCAATGCTAGAAATAACAGTCATACACTAAAATGAAAGGAAACAGAAATAAATTATTCTGCATTTGAATCACTTCAATTAGTTTACTTTTTTATGTTAGGCTCCACAGCAACAAATTAAATATAATGGATTCTAATCCGTTTTGCTAAAAATATATTTGCACTAGGAAGACAATTAATAGAGCTGGCCACAGATATTCAAAGCAATAGTGTTCAGAGCCAGAGATGGGATCACCAGAGCTAAGGAAGGACCCACTTCATCTGGTACCTCTCACATCCTTCGGGTCAGAATAATATTGGTGATAGAGAAATACAGATTGCAGACTGAAGGATAATGCTGATGAGTAAGAGGTCCTGGGAGGTGGGCATGATGGAACCAACTGAGGTTTTGTGAAATGGGAGCAGCCAAGGGAAGCTTATGGTCAATCCTGGTCTCCCCTTTTCCCATCAGAAAAGACCCTCAAATAATTTTTTTTTGCTAGTTTTTTTTTCACCAGGTAAAAATCTGTAACTGAAAAAACTCAGATTGTTGTCTGTCAAGATAGAGTATTTACCTTCTTGTTACCCTAAATATATTTCCAACTACTTACCATCATGAAATTGGGGTGCAGGGGTGCTGCTAAAAACCAATGCATACCTTAGAGAAGGGGTCTTTACACAGTGGCAAGCACTGCTCTGTATGTCATGGACATGTAGATTTTCAGGCGGGGGGTCTTCATCAATAGGAAGACCTGTGTAAGAAAGGCCTTCTTCACAAATACCCATAACACAGGCACAGTCGTATGACTTTACCTACAAAGAACCTACCTCTGTGCTGTCACTGTTTCAAGTGCTTGGTATACATGAAGTTATTCACTCTTCATAATTTTATGAAATACACTATTATCATTCTCATTTTGAAGATGGAGAAACAGAGGATTAAAGAGTGAAGACTTACTCAAGGTGCTACTGGTAAGTGGCCAGGTTTAGATGTGGGAATTTTTTATTGGAAGCTAAAGATTGTGAATTTTACATTGTCGGATGTTGCATATTTTTGTCTACTTCTCTTGAGCTGTGTTCTGCAATGTAGTTAAGTTCTTGGGAACAATTTAATTCTTTCAGTTTTAAGCTTTGCTAGTCAGAACCAGAGCAGTGTTTGGTTAAGGGCTAAGTATTCTCCATTACTGAGGAAAAATTCTTCAGAATACACTACCTGAGACCCACAAACTATGAGATTTTATACTCTGGCCAATGAGAACAGGAACTGGTCCCTGGCCTGTGTGAGCACCTAGTAGTATTCCACCTAATCCTTTCAGGTGGTTCTTTCCCCATCCTTAGAAGTTTCCTCACATGAATGCACTGATTGATACTCAGCCAAAGACTCAAGGGGACCCTTTGCAGTATGTGAAGTTCTCTCTCAATGTGGCTCTCTTCTCTCCAATACTCTAAATTCTATAAATTCTGGCCCTGGTCTCTGTGGACTCTTAGCTCTGTCTTCTCAACTCAAGGAGACTACCCTGATACACCTGGGTTCCCCTTGCCTGCATGTCAGCCTGGACACTGTCTTAAGCAAGGGCAATTACAGGATGCACCTTGTTTGTCTCTCATATCTCGGGGATCACTGTCCTTCATCACCTGATGTTCAGTGTCTTAAAAACTGTCCAATGTCGAGGGATTAAAGATGGTGGCATGAGAGGTGAGACAGAGGCTTCCTCCTAAAACCGCATATAATATGAAAATATAATTAATACAACTAATCCTGAAAAAGCAACAGGAAAGAGGACTGCACCAGACTGCATACACCTGGAGAAAAGAGCAGACCTCACAGAACAGGGTAACGTACCAACGCTGTGGCCCGGCGGGACCCAAGCCCTTCCCCCACCCCAGCTCACCGGTGGAAGAAAGAAAAATGGAGCAGGGAGGGAATGGAGGCCTGGGACTGCTGAATACCTAACTCCAGAGATCTGCTCTGGGAGCACAAACCTACATTTCATGGTGCTTGCATGATACTCTTGTGATTACGGGATTGGAAAGCTAAGACAGGCAGAATTCCTGGAGAGACTAAGATTCCAGCTGCTTCTGGAAAGCAGGGATCCATATCCGGCTGCTCTAGGGAAAGAGAAAGGCAGGCAGTTTGAGAGACTTCCTAACAAGGAAGCCCTTAGCAAGAGGGCTGCTAAGGGGGCAAGGATTGCACAGAGCTTACTGCTCAGGAGAGAGGACAGCTAGACAAAATTGTCCCATGCTCTCTGCCCAGCAGGTTGGGAGCTTTGCCATATAGACTCTCATATTTAAGGAGGAAAAAGAAATCTTCCTCCTTAGACGATCTTCAGGTGCTCCAGCTTCCTGGTTGGCTACACAGCTCCAAGGACTCCCTCTGTGATATGCAGCCTACTGGGCCTTTTTCCTGACCAGCCCCACCAGATTCGCAAACCGGCAAACTGTACCCTGGTGTTAGCCCAGCCTGATGAAAGATCTGTGTACAGAAACTACAAACGCAAAGCATAGAGGCTTATACCTGTGTGCTCAGCCCACTGGTTCACGGAGTGTCAACACGCATAGCAGCCAAGAGGCAGGAAACAGGTCTTTCCTCCCCCTGGGCACCAATACTACTCCCCTGTGACCCCCAACATTGCTTCAGGCACTGAGCAGCTCCAGGGAGTAGAGCTTCTGGGCACTAGAGGGTGCCATAAACAAATATGAAACACAAAAGGAACCTGGTTCAGAGTAAAATTATTAATACAACTCCTGAGAAAGATTTAAATGACATTGACCTCATGACTCTTCCTGAAAGAGAGTTCAAAATAAAAATCATTAACAGGCTCATGGAGGTACAGAAAGATATTCAAGAACTCAGGAATGAATTCTGGTCAGAGATGCAATCGTTGAAGAGCACAATGGAGGGCATTAAAAGCAGATTGGGTATGGTGGAGGAGACGATAAATGAAATAGAAACTAGAGAAGAGGAATACAAAGAAGCTGAGGCACAGAGAGAAAAAAAGATCTCTAAGAATGAAAGAATATTGAAAGAACTGTGTGACCAATCCAAACAGAACAATATTCACATTATAGGGGTACCAGAAGAAGAAGAGAGAGAAAAAGGGATAGAGAGTGTCATTGAGGAGGTAATAGATGAAAAATTCCCCAGTCCGGGGAAGGAGATAATCTCTCAGGCCATGGAGATGCACAGATCTCCCAATACAAGGGACCCAAGGAAGTCAATACCAAGACATATAGTAATTAAAACAGCAAAGATCAAGGATAAGGACAGACTATTAAAAGCAGCCAGAGAGAGAAATAAGATCATATACAAAGGGAAGCCCATCAGGCTATCATCAGACTTCTCAACAGAAACCTTATAGACCAGAAGGGAGTGGCATGATGTATTTAATGCAATGAAGCAAAAGGGCCTAGAACCAAGAATACTCTACCTGGCAAGGTTATCATCTAAATTTGAAAAAGGGATTAAACAATTTTCAAATAAGCAAAAGCTAAGAGAATTTACCTCCCACAAACAATCTCTACAGTACATTTTGGAGGGACTACTATAGATGGAAGGATTCCTAAGACTAAATAGCTGTCATCAGGGGAAATAAAATCAGAGCAAAGAAAGTTGAACAATTAATTACTAAGCAGCTGCAAAATCAAATCAACTACCCCCAAACTCAATCAAGGGAAAGACAAAGAGTACCCATTATGATATCTAATAGAGAAATAATGGATGAAGAAGAAAAAGGAGGAACCTTTAGATTGTGTCTGTAATAGCATACTAAGTGAGTTAAATTAGACTGGTAGATAGTAAGGGAATTACCCTTGAACCTTGGTAACCATGAATCTAAAGCCTGAAATGGCAATAAGTACATACTTATTGATAATCACCCTAAATGTAAATGGTCTGAATGCACCAATCAAAAGATATACAGTCACTGAATGGATAAAAAAACAAGACCCATCTATATGCTGCCTACAAGAGACTCATGTTAAACCCAAAGAAATACACATACTAAAAGTGAAGGGATAGAAAAAAATATTTCATGCAACTAATAGGGAGGAAAAAAGCAGGTGTTGCAGTATTTGTATCAGAAAAAATAGACTTCAAAACAAAGAAAGTCACAAGAGACAAAGAAGGACATTACATAATGATAAAAGGGTCAATCCAACAAGAAGATATAACCATTATAGATATCTATGCACCTAACACAGGAGCACCTACATATGTGAAACAAATACTAACAGAATTAAAAGGAGAAATAGAACGCCTTGTATTCATTCTAGGAGACTTCAACACTCCACTCACTCTGAAGGACAGATCAACTGGACAGAAAATAAGTAAGGACAAAGAGGCACTGAACAACACAATACAACAGATGGACCTAAAAGATATCTACAGAAGTCTACACCCAGAAGCAGCAGAATATACATTCTTTTCAAGTTCACACAAGAATAGATCATATAGTAGGCCACAAAAAGAGCCTCAGTAAATTCAAAAAGATTGAAATTGTACCAACCAGTCTCTCAGACCACAAAGGTATGAAACTAGAAATAAATGATGCCAAGATAATGAAAAATCCCATAAACACATGGAGGCTTCACAACATGCACCTAAATAACCAATGGATCAATGACCAAATAAAAACAGAGATCAAGCAATATATGGAGACAAATGACAACAATAATTCTACACCACAAAATCTGTGGGACACAGCAAAGGCCGTGCTAAGAGGAAAGTATATTGCAAGACAGGGATACCTCAGGACAGAAGAACAATCCCATATGAATGGTCTAAACTCACAATTAATGAAACTAGAAAAAGAAGAACAAATGAGGCCCAAAGTCAGTAGAAAGAGGACATAATCAAGATTAGAACAGAAATAAATAAAATTCAGAAGAATAAAACAATAGAAAGAATCAATGAAAGCAAGAGCTTGTTCTTTCAGAAAATAAACGAAATAGATAAACCCCTGGGCAGACTTATCAAGAAAAAAAGAGAGTCTACTCACATAAACAGAATCAGAAATGAGAACAGAAAAATCCCTATGGATACCAAAGATATACAAAGAATTGTTAGAGAATACTATGAAAAATTATATGCTAACAAACTGGATAACCTAGAAGAAATGGACAACTTTCTAGAAAAATACAACCTTCCAAGGCTGACCCAGAAAGAAACAGAAATCTGAACAGACCAATTACCAGCAACAAAATTGAACTGGTAATCAAAAACAAACCTAAGAATAAAACTCCTGGACCAGATGGCTTCACCACTGAATTTTATCAAACATTTAGTGAAGACACAATACCCATCCTCCTTAAAGTTTTCCAAGGAGTAGAAGAAGAGGGAATACTTCCAAACTCATTCTATGAGGCCAGCATCCCTCTGATATAAAAACCAGGCAAAGACACCACAAAAAAGAAAATTACAGACCAATAACCCTGATGAACATAGATGCAAAAATACACAACATAATATTAGCAAACCAAATTCAAAAATACATCAAAAAGATCATCCATTATGATTAAGTAGGATTTATTCCAGGGATGCAAGGATGGTACAACATTCGAAAATCCATCAACATCATCCACCACATGAACAAAAAGAAGGACAAAAACCACATGACCATCTCCATAGATGCTGAAAAAGCAATTGACAAAATTCAATATTCATTCATGATAAAAACTCTCAACAAAATGGGTATAGAGGGCAAGTACCTCAAAATCATAAAGGCCAAATATGACAAACCCACAGCCAACATTATACTTAACACCAAGAAGCTGAAAGCATTTCCTTCAAGATCGGGAACAAGACAAGGATGCTCACTCTCCCCACTTCTATTCAACATAGTACTGGAGGTTTTAGCCACGGCAATCAGACAACACAAAGAAATAAAAGGCATCCAGATTGATAAGGAAGAAGTTAAACTGTCTCTGTTTGCAGATGACATGATATTGTACATAAAACACCCTAAAGAATCCACTCCAAAACTACTAGATCTAATATCTGAATTCAGCAAAGTTGTGGGATACAAAATTAATACGCAGAAATCTGTGGCATTCCTATACACTAACAATGAACTAGCAAGGAAAGAAATCAGGAAAACAGTTCCATTCACAGTTGCATCAAAAAGAATAAAATACCTAGGAATTAACCTAACCAATGAAGTGAAAGACTTATACTCTGAAAACTACAAGACACGCATGAAAGAAATTATGGAAGATACCAATAAATGGAAACACATCCCGTGCTCATGGATAGGAAGAATTAATATTGTCAAAATGGCCATCATTCCTAAAGCAATCTACAGATTCAATGCAATTCTTATCAAAATACCAACAGCATTCCTCAACAAACTAGAGAAAATCATTCTAAAATTCATATGAAACCATAAAAGACCCCAAACAGCCAAAGCAATCCTGAGAAGGAAGAGTAAAGCTGGAGGGATCATGCTCCTCAACTTCAAACTCTACCACAAAGCTATAGTAATCAAGACAATTTGGTACTGGCACAAGAACAGACCCATAGACCAATGGAACAGACTAGAGAGACCAGATATAAACCCAACCATATGTGGTCAATTAATATATGATAAAGGAGCCATGGACATACAATGGGGAAATGACAACCTCTTCAACAGCTGGTGTTGGCAAAACTAGACAGCTACATGCAAGAGAATGAAACTGGATTATTATTTAACCCCATACACAAAAGTAAACTCGAAATGGATCAAAGAGCTGAATGTAAGTCATGAAACCATAAAACTCTTAGAAGACAACATAGGCAAAAATCTCCTGAATATAAGCATGAGCAACTTCTTCCTGAACGCATCTCCTCAAGCAAGGACAACAGAAGCAAAAATGAACTCATGGGACTACATCAAACTAAAAAGTTTCTGTACAGCAAAGGACACCATCAACAGAACAAAAAGGCATCCTACAGTATGGGAGAATATATTTGTAAATGACATATCTGACAAGGGGTTAACATCCAAAATATATAAAGAACTTACATACCTCAATACCCCAAAACCAAATAACCCAATTAAAAAATGGGCAGAGGATATGAAGAGACAGTTCTCCAAAGAAGAAATTCAGATGGCCAACAGATACATGAAAAGATGCTCCACATCACTAATCATCAGGGAAATGCAAATTAAAACCACAGTGAGATATCACCTCACACCAATAAGAATGGCCAGCATCCAAAAGACTAAGAACAACAAATGCTGGTGAGGATGCGGAGAAAGGGGAACCCTCCTACACTGCTTGTGGGAATATAAGCTAATTTAACCATTTGGAAAGCAATATGGAGGTTCCTCAAAAAACTCAAAATAGAAATACCATTTGACCCAGGAATCCCACTCCTTGGAATTTACCCAAAGAATACAACTTCTAAGATTCAAAAAGACATATGCACCCCTATGTTTATTGCAGCACTTTTAACAATAGCCAAGATATGGAAGCAACCTAAGTGTCCATCAGTAGATGAATGGATAAAGAAGAAGTGGTACATATACACAATGGAATACTCTTCAGCCATAAGAAAGAAACAAATCCTACCATTTTAAACAACATGGATGGAGCTGGAGGATATTATGCTCAGTGAAATAAGCCAGGCAGAGAAAGACAAGTGCCAAATGATTTCCCTCATTTGTGGAGTATAACAACAAAGCAAAACTGAAGGGACAAAATAGCAGCAGACTCAGAGACTCCAAGAAGGACCTAGTGGTTACCAAAGGGGAGGGGTGTGGGAGGTCGGGTGGGGAGGATGGGAGGTGGTGATTGAGGGGTATTATGTTTGGTACACATGGTGTGGGGGATCAAGGGGAAAACGGTGTGGCACAGAGAAGGCAAATAGTGAATCTGCGTCATCTTACTACACTGATGGACAGTGACTGCATTGGGGTATGGGTGGGACTTGATAATATGGGTAAATGTAGTAACTAATTGTTTTTTCATGTGAAACCTTCATAAGAGTGCATATCAATAATACCTTAATTTAAAAAAAACTGTCCAATGTCATATGCGTTGTCTGGATTTCTAGGTGTTTCTGGAAGGAAAGTAAATTTAGACCCTGTGATCACATTTTAGGAAGAGCATATGTCCTCAAGCTCAGATCTGAAGCCAACCAGTCAGGTTTCAGAACCCAATGCCATAACTGTTACCTTCATTTTTGAAAGAGTTGGGACTAGAGAGGTTAAATAAAGAACTAACGAACATGCCATGAAAAATGAAATCTCTTTGTAATACAATTTTTTTCCAAAATACCACTATTTTTACAATGACATTAGAAAGGGAAAGAAGAAATAGATTCTGGTGCTCTGTGGGTTAAATATTTTCCACTAGGCTCAACTATCAGATTTTCCTTTGAGGGAATGCTCACTTTTTCTGGGAGATCATCCATATTTGGAATTGTAGGAAAATTGCATGAAGCATTCATGTTCATGAATCTCACATTATTATCCACACAGAGTACAAATAAGATGGGGTTTACAGATGCCTCTGACCATTGAAGGCCACCTGTGCATTGCAGACCTATCTCACTTTACCCAAAAGATCTGCTTCCTAAGAATTGGGCGTCAATCAAATTTGAGTAAATTGAATGATTTTAAGTGCACCAATGAAGCTTACTATTTAAAACAAAAATAATCCCTTTTGTGAATCGAAGACCCCTTAGTCTTTGGGAAATGCCATATAGCACCATGGGTAAGGGAACAGGATTTGGGCAAGTGGCAGGCCGGCGTTTAAATCCCAGCTTCCTGTCTATGTGCCCTTGGCCAAGTCATTTAACTCATGAAAGCTTCAGACTGTTCTTTCATAAAATGAGGATGATAAGAATACCTCCCTCTTGGGTAGTGGGAGAATTCTGTGAGCTAATCCCTCATAAAAATGCTTAATAGAAGCCTCATGTTTAGCACCCAGTAAAAGTAAACTATTATTAGCTCTTTTAAATAGAAAAATGTAAAATGAATACATTCAGAGAAAATAAGAAATAAGATGTCATCTCTAATTAAAAGTCTTTCCAAGCATGTTCTGGGTTTTATTCTAATTTTAAATATATTAAATATTATACTACCCAACAATTTCTTAGAAGAGTTTTATAATTAAAACAGTTTACCCTGATACCACTCTCTTTAAATTTTCATATGCTTAATGTCATTCATTAATACTTATGTACCGTGGTAACTAATTCTGCAGTGTTCATATCTTTTATATATAATAAATAACAACCTCAACACATCACACTTTTTTTAGTTTCCATTTCAATCAACTACACATATTTCTTTCTTTTATTTTCATCTTCTTATTTACATGGATTAAATTCCTATCACTTTGGACAAATATAATTTTTTAAATGTAATAATTTAGATAATGCTTCCCTCAAAATCATAGAAGGAAAATTCCAATTTCCTTTTCTATCTGCTATTTCTAATTCACACCCAAATACACCCACTTGGATAGCCATATCACACTTCAGACTAGACATCTATATCCGGCCATGAAAGCAGGTTAGTCCTAAAAAGATTGACCCAGCAAGCCTGCATGAATGAGTATAATTATTATCATTTTTTCATAACTTTTTCTTAGTATCTCCTAACATACATGTGTTTGAGAATGAATTCTAAATATATTTGGGGTTGCCTATTTATAATTTGATAAATTTGGCAGCTCTTAATATCTTTGAAACAGGCATATGCTTGTATATTCACAAAGTCTAGAAAAGGCTGTACGTGACATAACTGTGCAAGTTGGTAGAATATTTAAAAGCCTAGAGGTTGTCAGTGGTATAAAATATGAATATTTATGATATCTGAACACATCTTAGTATAATTTCTCTTTCCCTGGTGATTCCAACAAATCTTAATGCAATACAAATGTAAAATGTCACCAACTTACTTAAATACAGGCTCTAAATCAAACACTAAGCCGGCAACTGAAGGCAAACTTAGTCCTCATTTCTGAAATAGCTCATCATGAGATACATCGTTATTTTATGTTAGTAGCCTTTCAGACCATCTAGCAGACAGCAAGAAGTTCATACCAAAGCCAATTTCAATTAATTCAAGATGGAAAATCTCATGTGACACTATCAAACACTTTACCAAAATTGACATAGATTGAATCTACAATTTCACATTAGTTTTATCTACTAATCTTACAGCTCTACCAAAAAAGAAGTTTTTCTGGCATCATTTGCTCTTTTTAAATTCCTATTTCATAATGTCCATTGTCATTATCCTTATATGTGTCATCAATGCTTGCAAATTTTCTGTTAATGTTCATTCTATTCTTTCAATATAGATTTACCTTGTTTTTATTAGATAATTATGTCAGTATTCATTTTTTTAAAGAACAACAATAATCATCATTAGGATAATGCTCAAGAAATTACTCCTCATGTTTGGGTTGATAAAGGAATTAAAATCAATTCTACAAATACTTATTGCACATTCACTAATTGCTTACAACTCTGCCAGGCACTTCAGGGAAGGCAGATAAGAACAAAAAAACTTTCTTCTGGAAGCCACTGATCTCACTGAGGAGATAAAATACAGATAACAGAAATCCTCCATTCATTTGCACCCAGTATTCTGCAAATTCTAAAAGGTTAAAAAATATTATTAAAGCTCAAGTTTTCATGCCTTATTTCCAGAGATCTTGACTAGCATTTGTGTTTTTAACAAGTACCTGCCAGGTGATTCCAGCATAAGCATTTCTTAAACTACACTTGAGAAAAACTGGTATGGACAAAGTATCAGAGGATCAGAATAGAGTTCAGCATTAGAGGCAATATCATACAAAAAGACTTCCCAACAGAATCAGGACATTAAGGCTAACAGACTAACAGAGTGCTTGCAGTATTACCTGTATTAGCAGTGTTGGCACTGTTCTGAAATACAGTTGATTCAAAAAGGCAGACACTTTTCATGCACCATGATCTTCTGCTCTTTGGCCAAAGCAATTAAGCAATGTAGAAAACATTACACTAACTAACCCATGCAAAAATAACCATGTATCCCTACTGAAAGAGGTAAAATCAATTTAACAATGGCAAGCACTTACCTGGGTTGTTTTCATATTATATACAATGGATACGTTCCAGAACTTTGGAATTTATCAATTCTTTAGTGACAAAACAGAAAGCAATACTTAGAGATAATTTCAGAGTCGCCAGGAGATTTTTATCCCATGAGTAAGCCCTACAATTCTTCTGTGAAAGCCTGTAGTTTTAAGTATGATTACTCGAGATTCTTGAGGAATCAAATACAAATTACTATTTGAACATGTGTAACTGTCTTTCTCCAAATATCTGAGACTGGACTACAGCATTATTTCATTCCTTATTATTATCCGTGTAAAACCAGGATATCAGTCAGGATCCAACCAAGAAAACAGAATTTAAAACATCAGGAATTGAATATTGGCGGGATTCATTGCGCAGATGATGGAGATGAATGGCCAAAGGAGACAGCGAGGCAACCTGAGAGATGCGCAGCCCAGGAAGTCTCTTCCTCTGACCCAGTGTGCGCTGGGGCTTCTGGAGCCCAGGCGCGGGGTCACCTATGCAAAGCCAGAAGAGTGGGGGCTCATCTGGAATGACGAGAATAGTGGAGAAGCAGCAGCCAAGGCAGAGAGAGGGCGAAGAAACATCCTACTTTCTGCCTTCCCCACCTTCCAATCACCTCCAAGTGCCTCCTACAGCTGAACCCAGCAAAATGCCAGCTGACACATGACCTTTGGAAACAGGCCTCTGCTCCTCAGAGTAGAGCAGGAAAAGGGCAAGAAAGGGGTTTGAGAGCAAATAGGCTGAGGACTTATCTTGCAAAGGTGATGGTGATGATGATGATTTTTATAGCATTCCTTTAAAACAGAGAAACTGAGGTTGCACAAGGAAGTTGAAATTTTATAAATTTTTCAATACAGTGCTTCACTAATTCAACAATTCATGTTGCCTCTAAATACATTACATTTTACCCCTTACTCATTACCACTCTAGTTTCCTAGAATTTAAAATTCAATGCCTGAACAAGCTTCATCATTCTTTTTATAATATGACTAAATGCAAATGCAAATCCTTTCTCCCTACTCATCTCTCTTGCCTATATGTCAGGAGACAGTCTTATACTGTTCCTGATATCTTTTTAATTATCCAAATATCTTTATTCCATTTTTTTTAATGCAGAAGGCCATGTATTAGTCCCTTAGTCTATTTATCAAGTAAGAAGGATGTTCTCAGAACAAAGTTTGCTATTCCTCCTGCCCAGAATAATTGATATTAAATACTGTGTGGAACTTTATGTTTAGCAAAGTGCTTTGCATACCTTGTGTATGTGTGCATGCGTGATTGTGTGTGAACACAATGGCTTCAAGGATGAGAACAAACATAATTGAAGAGCCAGTATTTTCATCCATGCATTAATGCATGAATACATAAATGCAACATGTAAATGATTTAACAATTAAACGATCATGTTCTCAAAACACATAATTCTCTCTTACCACAGTTACCCAAAGTCTACAGATTATAATTCACTCCAGGTGGTCCTCACTCTTCCTTAATAACCAATTTCTAGTCTCATCAGGTCAGTCTTCTCACTGACCAGTCAACACCTCCACGTTCAGTCATGGGCTCCATGATTTTTCCAGTCTATCTGCCACCACTCCACTGTCCAGGACTGCCCCACTGCCCAGTTATCCAAGTCCCATCTCCTTCATGTAATTATCATGATGCGATGCACCAGCCCAGAGGGATTCCTTTCCCTTCTTCTGAACTTCTAATCAACTGATGACTGATGCCTATGGCCTGTTTATTCATTATTTCATATATGTGCTTTGTTTCCTCAAAAATCCTTTAAATTCCTTCTGAGGACAGGACCCGTGGTTCAAATCCTACAACATTGTTAAGAGTCAATATGCAAAGCATGTTCACTGACTGTCACTGAAGTTTCATAATCAGTCTTGGAGAAGGTGTTTCTGAAGTTGGCAAAGGATGATGGGGAAAAGGCAAAAGAATGATGTTATAATGCAAAATAGAGAAGAATAGATGAACGACCAGTGACCTAGAAGGAAGAAGAAATAAACAGATTTCAGGTATGCAGGAGTAGTCTCCTTTAAAGAAACTTCTCATGCATTTTGGGGAAGCTTCCAAGACATTTTTTTCCCTTTGGAAAGAAAAATGTCATATTTTTATCTTCACTGATTAAATTTCTTTTGTTTCAGCCAGCAATATATTTTTGCTGCCTCTCGCATCTTGAAAAATAACTCTGAGGAATTTCATCTCATAGTCACTCTTGATTATCTGTCTTCTACCCTGTTTTAATTCAGTTTCATCAGGAGGATCAAATCTGAAGCCCATCTGCAGCTCTGATTAGGTGTTCGCTAAATGTGATTTTAAAACTCAAGTCTCATGATATCACCATTCTCGGAGCCTCCTGAAGGTCAACGGGGATTGTACCAGGGCCAGTTAAACAACACATCTCCCCTCAGGGCACCCCCTCCCCTGCCCACCCGGACCTTATCATTCTGACCTATCTCCTCATTTAAGCCTCTCAACACCAATATGTCTTCAACTTAAAAATCAATTTTCTCCCTGTTTCAGTTTCTTTTCCACAGTTGCTTCTTCATTTAATCTTCAGGGTCATCTCAATCCCCATAAATCTAAACACAGCAATCAAATGTCTCATCTCTTTAAAATGTCTCACCACAGGTGAGGCGCAAATACCCCCTCCTGACTGACGGGGCAATTTAAAAGAAAGATGGTGAACACAGGAAATTATAACTCCAGAGAAAGGCCATCTCATCCGAAACATTGGGCGGCAGGGTGGGGAACGGCTTTTGGTCTTGTCATTGAAAGGTTTTATGTTTTAATCTCTTGCTTTAATAATGTTTCTTCTTAGAAAAAACAATCTTGCCATTTATGAATGATACCTGAAAATCAAGGTTTCGATAACCCACTCTTAAGTGTTTTGTTTACTAAAATGAGAAGACTTCTACTAAACGTAAGTGGGCTTAGTCTCCCCCCTCCCCACATAGAGAGCCATTGCACCACTTAAAACGTCTGCCGCAGGCTTCATAGTGGGGCTCATTGTTTCTATTCCCTCATATATATTTTTTTTACTAAATGAATACCTAGTGAGCACTTATGATCAGCCACGCATCGAGTTGCGGGCTGTAGGGCCAATTAGGGTATGACACAGCCCCTGTTCTCAGTGACACAGATGTGAAGGGCAGGGCTCCAAACAGCTACAAGGAAAGGCAGTATGTGGCAAGTGGTATACTTCATTTATTGACTTAACGAACAGTTACTGAGTACTTTATCTGCCAGGCACTGAGGTTAAGATAGAAAGAAAAACAGGAACTTCCTCCCCTGAAGGAACTTCCGGTCTTCTGACTGGGTAACAAACATTAATGGAATGATCAGACTAATGACTATGACATCTTGGACCAAGATAAGTGTTCTGAAGACAGCATATACCAAAAAGCACTGTTACAGACCGAACAGTTAGAGATGTGATTTTGGGCTGAGACCTTAGAATGGATAAAAGGTGACAAAGTGAAGCCTGGGAAAAAATGTTCCAGAAAAGGTCA
>JAVSCE010021044.1:0-29312 GCA_032199065.1 Smutsia gigantea
TCCATCGTCCCAGCCCCTCCTACCCTGTTTACGAGCCAAACGATGTTGGGCAAGTCTGATTCACCAGTGGATATTGGGTTTTATTTATTAATTTATTTCATGCATCCATTGAGATCCCTTTGCATTCCTTTCCCAGGCACTATTTTACTTTCCTTGGTCCATGATCATATTTCAGACCCACTCCTGTATCTCAGACTCATCTTTTTTCTTATTCATTGTGTGAATATTAAAGAAGTCTCCTCAGCTTTCTGAAGACAACTCAAAACAATAGCGATGGAAAAGCAAAGTGCCAACATCCCGTACGTCCAGGTACCCTATGTCACCTTGAGGTCTACCTTCTGTTTAATTGAAACTAAAAATTGCTTTTTAATTTCTTGAGTGATTTTTCATTGCCATGGTGCTATATATACAGTTTATAAAAAGTGATTCTCCTCTATTTTCCTCAGCTTTTGTTATGGGAATCAAATACAACGGACTACGAGCAGAAATGGATGAATCTAATTATATATCAAATTGATGTCATAACCACATAGAAAAATAACAATTTATTCAAGTAACTTTGTCATTCAACAACGTTTGAAAAGTTTACCCTGACTATATACCCTCCAGTGAGGTATCTTTTAAGCCTCAAAGAAATGTTGATTTACTTAATAGGTTTGTTTTCAATAGGGATATTGGTGTGGTAATTGCAAAACTGTCTCAGGTTTATTCTAGAACTGGGCAAATGAGTCAATATGTAAATGCTGGAAACAAGGATTCTTGCTGTGGGAGGAGATGAATGAATACGAGGTGCAGGAATGTGAGGAGGAGCTCTCTGATTCTGGACTGGAGATAAAGAAATCATCAGCATGAACTCATGCTTTTTCTTTTTAAAGTGTATTTAGAATCTCTCTCCATTGAAAAGATATAGAAACAATGACGTTCAGCAGCAATGAGCACGTCCAGTATCCAGATCTTGGTTTTTAAATAGTTTTCTCCACCAAAGGGAAAAATGACTGACTCCAGGCCTGGAACAGGGAAGGGACAAGGCCAGTCTGGAATATCTCAGTGTCAGAAAGAAGGAAGTGCCCAAAGACTAACGGGGGCATGTAGAAATAGCTGACTTAAATTGGAATGATTTTGAGTATCAAAAAAATTTAAATTGTTACACATTGAATTTTTAGGAAAAAATTCATGAATCCAAAATAATACTTTCATAAAGTGGTGAGGGGACAGGTCTTCTTTATAGACTAATGCTAGCTAATAAATGGAGAAGAAACAATAGATTAGAACAGTCACAGTTTTGTAGCCATGGATGTAGTAATCTATCCAGGTAGAGACTTAACCAACCCACTGGGTTGAAGGCTTTTGAGAGCAGGACAGTCACATGGTCTCACAAGGCCACTCCACAGACTGTTCACTAAAGGATAAAAATGGTAATGTCACCAACAGTGGGACAAATCCACGTTTGCTGCGTGTGTCTACAATATTCTGTCCTCAAATTTGTCATGAGAAAACAATGAGACAAGTCTGATCCAAATTATGGGACATTAAAAAAAAGAGAGCGAGAGCCTGGTCCAGACTATTCCCGAACACCGGTCATGAAAGAGGACAGAAGGGTGGACTGTTCTAGGATAGAGAAGACGAAAAAGCCTTGGACACCAAACACAATTCTTGGTTCTTAGTTAAATATTGGATTTTAAAGCAAAATCTATGAGGGAAATAATTGGGGTAGTTGGAGGAATTTGAATACGAATCAAATATTAGATATGATATTAATATTAAAGTGAAATTTCTTGGGTGTGATAATGAATTAGATGGTTGTACAAAACAACGTCATTATTCTTAGTTTTTAAAAGTGAAGTGACAGTGTACCTGCAACTTACAAATAGTCAAATAGTTCAGAGGAGATGATACAGATATAGAGAGATACACACTACGTATGCACGTACATGTGCATGTACAGATGTGAAATATGTACAGTGCAATACAGATGTGGGATATACACGCCCACACAAATGAGCGAACAAATGAGGCAAAATGTGAGTTGATGAATCGGTGTGTAGACTGTTCTTTCAATGTTGCTATAAGTTTGAAAATTTTCAATGCAAAAATTTGGGAAAAGGTTGAACACTGTTATATCTTTCTTATTCCAGATTCGACTTCCTACGAGTCACAGAGGAGGTGCTTCGTCTGTAGTTCCGATGTGCGGCTGGCGGGCTGAGAGAGGGCAGAGGTGTATGGCCCGGGGAGGTGAGAGAAGCTCCTTGGCTTGACCTGCCTCCCGATCACCCCCGCAGGTGCTGTCTGCACAGTAGAGCTGCGCAGGCGCAGGGTGCAGCGCTGCCGCACAGGACGCACGCTGGGCTGGAGGACTGGGTGGGGGTGAGGGGCGCGCGGGTGAGAATTAGGAGGCTCACAAAGTGCAGACTCAGACTTTTCTCATCCTGAGAGACTCTGAAAGTGGGAATTTTGCCTTGATACATAATGCCTCAGACCTAACCACCAAACTGTAGAATGATTATTTTTCAAAATCATTTCCTGACCCTCCAACTCAAGCATATGGTGGGGTCCGTGACCAAGCTGGTGTTAAATAATGACTCTGGAACAGAGGCATCCCTGGCAGGCGGCCCCAGAGCACGTGGCAGCCACCACACACGCACCAGGGAAGCCACATGGCAAAGAAGCCCGCCCGAGAACGCAATGAACAGGTGGGGCTGGGCGGGGTGTGCCTCTGGAGAGCCTCTCTGCAAATCCTGAGGCTCTAGCTCACCCGAAACCCTCCGCTCCAGGAGGACTTGATGGACAAGTGCCAAGCCCCAGCCATGTGCCCAGGATGAGGGTGTGGAAGCTGTGCCCAAGAATTCTTGGTAGACATTCTTTAGTCCTATGTTTTAAGTTTTCTTAGGACTCCGTGTTGGCAAAGCAGGACAGAATCTCAATATCCACAAACACCCACCCTGTCCCCAGCTCCCGTCAACACGCAAGACATTCCTTTCTCCCTCTCACCCAGAGACGGCCACCACCGAGTGTTTCCTGACCAGCGAGACCTTGGAGACTAGCAGGTTACGTTTGCTGCTGCCCTTGTCCTGCAAGTGAACGTCAGACAAATGGAGGACGTGGGGAGACTTTACCAGGACACCGCAAAGAGTGTGGGGCCCAGGGAGAGACGCTCAGCTCAAGACTCATCCTGGGCAAACTTTTATTTCATCACTGGTGCCATACTTTCTCACATGGAGTGGACGCCATTGTCTGCCCTGTGAGATGATCACGGACACTAGATGAAGTAAGATGCTGTGGAAGAGCATTTGAAACTGCTTCCTTCTCTGCAGCCAGGATGGAGGGAACGCCTGCCTGCCCCTGGCAGAGAGAGCCCGTGAATCAGATGAGCTCCCTTGCAGTTTGAAGCCTTCCTAGGCCCCACCCCACTGGGATTTGGAGGGAACTGCAGACATTCTTCAGCTGCCTGGCGCCAGAGGGACTTGACCGTAAACAAGGAAATGTGTCTCCAGGTAACATATCAGCACCTCCAGAGCAGGCAGGCCTTTCGGTCTTTTTCTCGACCCCCTATCCTTGCTCTCTCGCAGCCGATGTATCAACTCTTCCTGCTGATGAATTGCTGCTTTGGAACAAAGCATTTGGATGAATCACTGGGGTGGGAGGAGTCCACCTGAGGCAGCAAAAAAAGAAGAAAAGGACTGTTATAAAAACCCAGCTCTCTCCCTCCAAAGTCTCACATTTTCATTTCAGAAAGTCTTTGCCAGTGTCAAAAGAAATCTTGTGTGTCAATCTACGGCCAGGACTTGCTGCACTAGACATGGTTTCCTAAAAACTTGGAGTCCAACTGGTAAAATCCTCACACCGGACATCACCAGCCCTAAGACAGTAAACTTAAGGGAGCCCCCAAAATGAGTGGATGAAGACCTTGAGAAGGTGTCAAACACCAGCTGGACGTGATATTGGGGAAACAAGGCAGATTTTAAATTAAGCAACAGAAACCTGATCAATTGCATTTGGCCATGTTGGAGCAAGAAGGCTGGTCAGGCATGGAAATCTAGACTCAAACATGGGCAGGGCCATGCCAGCTCCACCAGGAGCAAGGAAGCTCGACCAACAGGGTCACGCAGTCCAGCGCCCTTGGCCAGCTGCCCCAGGAGCAGGAGAGAGTGCTTCCAGTTACCCAAGCCAGGAGGCACCTCCCAAGACTAGCCTTGTTCCACTCTTTGTACATCAAGCAGCATCTATCGTCCAGCTGCCCTGGTGACCAGCCTGTAGAAGGAAAAGGAGCCTCTCTAGCTGAGTTATGCCATCCCATCCTTCAACAATCACATTACTGATGGATGAATCGGTATCAGGTTTATACGTTAGTTGCTGTGAGTCTAGTTAACTGTATCTGCCCTTGTGAGACAGAACCACTCCCAGGGTAATAACAAAATCAGGTTTCTGGAAATCAGAACTAGCTGCAGAGAATTCACCAAAGTCAAGGCCCTCCATAGGTGCTTGCTTGTACAGCCAGCTCTGCTGCACTTGAGATCAGCTTTCTTACCCCTGAAACTCAGTCTCTGGTCACTGAAGAATCATTGTTGAAGAATAACTCATCACGTTTCCAATTCCTTTTGTTAGTACCTCTGCTTTACTCCATTTCATGTGTCTGTTCTCCCTCTTATTTCCACTGTAAGCACAAATCAAGTGTTCAATAAATGCTAATTTCTTTAAGAAATAAATAGGCTAAGAATAGCCATAGCATTTTTGCCTGAAATGAGTATAGATTGACCAGGGCAAAGGCAGACTACACAGGAAACACTTCAGGAGAAATATGCTTTATAAATACGAGAGGATTGGGAGTTACCCAGTGGGATTCCATTATAACTCTGGCCACACACAGGACCAGCATCCACAAATCCTCCAGGTCCACCAAGGTCATTATGCTTATAAGTTTCTCATACATGCCCTCACCTTAGCCTCACAACACTGCAAGGGGGCAGGGAGTTGCTGGCAGGAACTAGGGACAGAATGTAGTGTTATTTGATCCAAGGAACTCTTTACCCTGACCTGCCCATCACCTCCTATTCCTTTCTCCTCTTCTCACCCTCTTCTCCCCACCCCACACACAGCAAGGGGCTCCTGTGGGAGCAAAATGCCAAAGGAACATTAACAGGGTGGGAACCAATTACTACAGGTTAACCCAGGGCAACGGTGGGCATCCCCAGACTAAAAAAAAAGGAATGAGAACCTCAAACTAACCCTGACACTTCATGTAATTGACTAAAAATGGATCACAAACTTAAAATGTAAAATGTTGAGCTATAAAATGTTTAGAAGAAAAACTAGGAGAAAGTATTCAGGATCTAGAACTGGGCAGAGTTCTTAGATGTGATACCAGAGCACAGTCCATAAAAGAAAACACTGATAAACCAGATCTCATCCAAACGAAAACCTTTTCCTCTGTGAAAGAGCCTCTTAAGAGATTGAAAAGACAAGCCACAGACGGGGAGAGAATATTCACAGCCACATGTGTGACTGAGGATTTGCATCCAGGACCTGTGAGGAACTCTCACAACTCATTCATAAAAGAACAAATGACCCACTTAGAAAATGGGCAGAAGACGTGAACAGGCATTTCCTGGCCCAGGAGATCCTAATGGCAAGTCAGCACATGAAAAGATGGTCAACACCATGAGCCCGAAAGATGCCAATTAAAACCACGAGACTGGAGGCCACACCTGGCAGAGGCGCTAACAGTTTTTTAGGCAACCCATCAAATGCAGATGGGAATGAGTAGCCACTGGATCCCTCTCACGGTGCTGGTGGGAGTGTACAATGCAGGGGACACTCTGGAAAGAGATTGGGCAGTTTCCCACCAAACTAAACATGTGCTTACCGTATGACCCAGCAGTTGTACTCTTGGGCACTTATCCCAGAGAAATGAAAATTTCATGCACAAAAAACGACACAAATGCTCATTGTAGATTTACTTGTAATAGACAAAAATGGGGGACAACCAAAATGTCCCTCAAAGGTGACTGGTTAAAACTGTGACACATCCCTCCAGGGAACACTGCTCAGCAAGAAAAAGGAATAGCCTGGACGCATCTCAAGGGAATCATGCCGAGGGGAAAAAGCCAGTCTCAAAAAGTCTTGGGCAGTATGACTCCATTTATATTGCTTTCTTATATGACGAAACTACAGAGCTGGAGGACAGATTGGGGACTGCCAAGGGAAAGAATCTACACATGTGATAAAATTGCAGGAAACAAAACACACACACAGATAAGTGTATTTCATAATTATTAGGTGGGTTAGTGTTCATTTCCGAGCACTGCTGTAACAAATTGCCAAAACTAGGTGGCTCAGACGTTTAAGCTCTCCCAGCTGTGCCCGGCAGAAGTCTGATATCAAGGTGTCAGCAGGCCCACACTCGCCCACAAGCTCTAGGGGAAAATCCTTGCCTTCTGCAGCTTTGGGCAGGTGGCTCCAGCCTCTGGCTTGCCGCCATGTCACTGCCTCCCTGCCTCCACCCCACGAGGCTTTCTTCCCAGTGTGTCTGTGCATCAGTGTTGCTTCCTGGGTTGTGATATTATGCCACAGTTAGGAAGGTGCTTCCTCTGAGGAAATTGAGTGAATGGTGTATGAGATGTCTCTGTAGTATTTCTTACAACTGCATATGAATATAGTTATCTCAAACTAAAAATTTTTTTTTTAAGGTTGGCAGAAGGAGAGACTGAGAAAAGGAGAATTCATGGCCCTGGCATCTGACTGCAGGGTAGAGGGAGACATTGAAGGTGGCATCAAAGTGTCACACAGGGATGATGGGGGATGGTGGGACGAGAGCAAAACAGAGGCCGGGAAAGGAGGAGTCAACCCCAGGGCTGAACCGAGGGCCAGCGGTCAGTGTGACGGCTCGGGGACTGGGAGTGTGGGTTTCTTTGGGGTGCGTGTAACGTCAGCCAGCTGGAGCTAGCTTAAGGAGCCACGGGTCATTTCCTGTAAGGCTGGAAGGGAGACCCATCGAAGCGAAAGGCAGAAATGCAGCTGGGCTTCAGCTGAGCGAGGGCTGGACGAGGCTGAGCATGCTGTCCATCTTCCACCTTTATTTCAATCTTTTCCTGTAACAGACTGGCTTTCTCTCCACCTTAGTCCACATGGACAGTAGAGGCTGCCCCAGCTCCCAAGTTCACTTGTTATACATAATTCCGGCCTCTGGGAGAAGCTGACCTCTTGTATTGGTCCTGCTCCCAGATTCCCCAGTGCCCTCTCCCCTGGGGCCAGGGGGTGGGGTCATTTTACACAAATAGGGCCAGAGCTCCTCAGAGCACAGCAGTGCACAGGGGTCACCTTGAGCTGGGGAGACATCTCAAAATGTGTCACATAAGCCCTTCGTGTGCCTTTTATTCCGCCCGGTGAATTTATTCAGGCAATAGAATTAACCACATTTTCTTTTACAAAACAGAAGTCTCTGTTTCCTAACCATCACATCTTAGAAAGGTTTTCAATAACAGGAACTAAAGCAAACGCTTAGACTGGCTTTTACAGAACCAGAAAATTAAGTTAACCAGAGAATCAGCTCCCCAGGCATTTAAGAATCAGTTTTATTCTATTACAAATCCTGATGTATGGAAGTAAAAATCTTTCTCTTAAGGATTTATAGTAGTTGCTCCCCCACAGTCCCTTAAACTTTCTAAAATCATTACTTATTATCCTGATAAAACAACTTATCTGGAGATAGTTTATCTCTAGGAGAGTCACCTTTTAGCACAAGGTCATTTTTTTCTAATGGAGAAATATCATTTCTTCCCAGGGACGGACACAAACAGAAGCAAAGTGTAGTCACTTAGACCCTGAGTTATTCTCTGGAAGTTCACGGCCATTTGGATCATCAGGTTGGGTCACCCACCCAAGGTCAGCCGGCACGGACGTGAGGGGCAGAGAGAACAGCGGGTCAGGTGGTAAGGTCCAGAAAGCACCATGAAGCCGCGAGCCGGAGTGCAGACTTTTCTGCACTTCTCTCGTATGAAAATCGCCAGGAGAAGGATTTCCTCTGCTGTAAGCATGTGTCTGGAGCCAAGTCAGAAACACCACACATGCACAGGGCTCTCCTGTGTCTGCTCCCTGGATTTGGGATTTGTTGACTTAATCCCACGGTTGTGCCCCCTGGTGATTCTTCATTAATTAAGCACTCTAGAAACAAAAGAACTTTGTATTCTGTAATCATGGGCTTCACAAAACATCAAAGTGGACAAAGAAGTTCTCCGGAGCTCTTTGATTCTACTCATATTCCTCTGCCTCTGGCATCCACCAGAGAGGGAGGCTAAAAGTCAACCCCAGGGGGTGGGGGGTTAGGCCCCCTCAAAGCAGGTAGACAGGATCTTCCCAACACAGTGGCTCGGGCAAATGTGGCAGCAAAGGGGCTTTTGAAAAGAGGAGCTCTGAGCAGCGCTGTGAGCTGCATCTGCCGGGGCTGCCACTTGGGGTGGGGGTGATACGGAATGAAATCACATTGCAGACATAGTGTTGCTGATGGAGAGTAAATATATTCAGTAGGACCAGGTTCAAAGAGGGGTCTGTGTAACATCTGCATGAAATATCAACTGGGAATGATCTAAAGGTCCACTTGTGGGTCTTCATAAATCTGTTAGCAGAATTTTTTCTCAGAAACCATGTATGAATTAAACTAGAAAGAATCCCAATGCAATGCTGTGGAGAAGGGAGTGTGTACAGCAGGCTGTGTGGAAGCAGAATCCGAGGCGGTCCCAATTCCAGCCCCTGGCGTAGGCGCTGGGCGTAATGCCTTCCTGGTGAGGGTCCGAGGACTGTGAACAGGATGTGCCATTCACTCTTAAGATGAGGTGACATCACATGACAAGGTGATGGGACAACCACTCTGTGATTATGTGACATTAGCTAAGGCTCCTCGGCTCTGTTGCAACCAAATGGCCTTGAAGAATCAGATGGCTTTGAGGTGAGCTGCATGTCTGCCATAAGAGGGTGTAAGTAAGGAGACAGGAAATCCCGGGGCAAAATACCTCTAAAAACCGAAATCAGTCAAAGGGAGAAATAAAGTTTAAAACCTATTTATTGCTTACAAAACTACAGTCCAGTACATCTCTCTCTCCTGCTCCAGCAGCAGCAAAACCAGCCCTCCCCCTCACCTCTCAGGAACAGATAAGCCCTCCTTGCCCAGGTAATTACCCATTGATATGGAGATGAACTTCTCTCCATCCCTGAGGAATGATGCAAATGACCTAAAGCCATACTTCTTTCCACCTCGGAATGCCTATTGATATGCAGATGTACTAAAGCCAGGCGAGATATTCAGGCAATATATTACAATTTTACCCACAGGCCACCCCTCCAGAAATCTCGCCTTACAATTTACTCATTCCCCCTCTTCCGACCAATCTAATAACATACAATAGCAACAGCAATAAAATCTTGACAATCCTCAAACCAGAGGATTCAGCCTATTCAGATTAAGTAAATGTACTTTACAGCACAGTCTCTCACTAAGCACAAAATATGTTTCTACACTTGTTTACTCATTCTTAACAACCACGCTAGATTGCTCACAAAACGTTTACCAAACATTAGACAAAGTCAAGCCTCTCTTTAAGCATTTTTTTCTTGACAACAGCAACACAATCATGATAATTCTCAAGCCAGAGAATTCAACTAGGTTCAAAGTCCCATGCAGATTAAGTCCAAAACTCGTCCATTCCAGCCATCACGTGGCAGCTGCAGCCAGGGGGCGCATCCAGGACCCAAGGACTCTATGTAGAAGCAAATAACCGTGATTGTGGGGGGGCCACTTTTCTGTTATTCCAGCACTACACAGGGGGCCAGCTTCCAGGCCTTTTCCCCAAGGTGCCAGAAGACCCAGCCATCACCGATCCGTGTGTTGAAATGTCCAAGGCCACGTCCATTTTATTCCTAATTGCTGCACCCATCCTTGCAATGCATGTCCAATAAAATGGGTGCCTTGATGGCTCTCAATCACCAGTGACTGGCCATAGGCTGCAAAGAGACACTCTAGGCCCCTCTTGGTGGTTTGCTGATCTGCACAACATGCAGGGCACTCCTTCTGGGATCGGCTGACTTTTCAAAGGCCAATGGCAAGCCCCACCAACGGGCTACAGCCCACATTGTCTTTTGCCCCATGTGCAACAAACACTGATGTAGCCATTGGGCCACATCAGAGGCAGGCTTTCCTTCTAGCCAGCGCACCTGGGCCAATGTGTCTGCTTCACCGTTCCCTGGGGATGCCAAAGGCAAATGGCCGGCCACATGAGATACGTAGGTGTCTGTGCCACACCACTCCATGGCCTTTGGGTCCAGTCTCTCACCCACCCCACGATGGGATAGGTGGTTATTACCTTGCTCGGAGCTGTTCTGGCGATGGGCTCCATAGCCAGCAAGGCGTGGTACACAGCAGCCAGTTGCTTCTCTATTAAGATGTACCCAACCTCTGCTCCATTCCATAGCTGTGACCAGGCTCTGGCCGGCAGCAGTGGCAGAAGCAGTAGCCTTAGGCTCGGGCCACAGGCTGGGTGGGCACAGCCAGCAGTGGTGGGGGCGCCTCCACAGCCATACTAGTGTAGACACAGGTCCTTCAGTGTAAGCACCACTTCTCCCCATCATTTCTTGGGGCGGCCCTCCCAACGGTCGCACCCATTATAACAGATTTCGGGTTCAGAGGAATCCTATCAACTACACCAGATCTAAGTCTGGGGAGAGGAAATCCTGGGGCAAAACACCTCTAAAAACTGAAATCAGTCAAGTGGAGAAATAAAGTTTAAAACTCGTTTATTGCTTACAAAATTGCAGTCCAGCACATCTCTCTCTCCTGCTCCAGCAGCGGCAAAACCGGCCCTCCCCTCACCTCTCAGGTACAGATAAGGCCTCCTTGCCCAGGTAATTACCCATTGATATGGAGATGAACTTCTCTCCACCCCTGAGGAATGAGGCAAATCCACTAAAGCCATACTGCTTTCCACCTCTGAACACCTATTGATATGCAGATGTACTAAAGCCAGGCGAGATATTCTGGAAATATTACAGCTTTACCCACAGAAGGCCATGTGGCTAAGACCCGAGGGAGGCCTCTAGAAGCTAACAGTGACCCCCAGCTGACCACCAACAGGAAGACAGGGCCCCAAGGCTACAGCCACCTGGCACTGGATTTTGTTACAGGCAGGTGAAGCTGGGAGAGGGCTCTCCGCCTTTGGTGAGAACTGCTACCTCTGCAGCCCTAAATTCAGCCTACTGAGAGCCGGAGCAGAGAGCCTAGCGGACTGGCCCAGGGCCTCCTGACACACAGAAACTGTGAGATAAGAAATGTGTGCCACTTTAAGCCACTGAGTTCATGACGGTTTGTTGCACTACAATAGAAAACTAATACAGATCATCACAAAATCCATATTACTTACCAGAGTAAGAGTTGTTTGCACTTGTCTATCATGGAATGGAGATCGCTGACATTGGACTAAAACTAGAGGAACCTCACTGCATCCCTTCTAAGAAGGAGCAATGCGATGAGTCAAACCTGATGCTGGCCCTGCACGCTAACTTGGACAAGTAACTTCATCCCTCTGGGGTCATCTTAGACCTTGGGAAGTGAGGAATTGCAGCAAAACTGCTCCCTGAGTTTTCTCCAGTTTTAAAACACTCCATCGATAATTCCCAGGTCTGTCTCTCACAGTTATGAACTTATTAATAGGAACATTCATTTACTTGCTTAAACCCCTGTGGCAGGTGGCTTCCCTGATTTACTTTATCAGTCCGAATTCCTGCCCTTGTCAATGTTCCCACCTTGTCCTTTGTCCCCCATCTCACCTCACAGTCCGGCGAATCCAGCGGCCTTGCCGGGCCCCCTTCCTCACAAGGGTGTGTGCACTTTTGCACACTGGCCCAGGCACATTACAAGTTAGATGCCTTACACAAGCTACCTAACCATTTTGTGTCTCCTTTCTTTGGTCTGTGAAATGTGGGTGATAGTACTGTTTCATCTCCCTTGTAGGATTGTCCATTCAGCAAGCAATTATTAAGCACCTACACTGAGCCATTCACTCATTAAGCACTGGTGTTCAGCCACAGACAATCTCCGCAAGATCCCCACCCTCCAGGGCTTATGTTCTGTAAAGAGCAGTCCAGGAGGGCCTCTGTGATAAGATGAAACTGCCACAAGGCCTGAATGAACGGAGGCCGCTGCTGCGCAGCCTGGGTGAGGGTGTCCGGGCAGAGACGGCCCTGAGGACACAGGCCTGGGTGTGCTGGGGCAGTGGGAGGCTGGGGTGGAGCTGGCCAGCAGCCCCTGTGGTTCTGTAGGAACAAGACGGCTCTGTGCTGAGCAGCGTGAAGCAGGGAGGCCTGCGCACTGGGGGACTGGCCCGGGGCAGGTGCAGATCCCCGAGGAGGAAAGAAGCCCATGAGCAGCTCACTCTGTGGAGAGGTGTTAGGAAGTTGTTATTCTTCAAAGGGCATCAGAGACTGAGGGTTATGGAGGCAAATGCCAGCATGACTCAAGGGCCTTAGACCTTCTGTCGGGGAGACAGTGTGTTCTGACAAGGGTGCCTTCTCTGAGCAGGGTGGAGTTTGGGAGGCATGTTTCTGTCCTCAGAGGCGCTGTCACCTGAATTCATGTAAGCTGGCAGGAGGGGGGTGCTGGGGGCTGAACCCTTCTGCCTGCTAGTGTGATGCTTCATTTGGCAATTTCCAGGCAGTCATTTCTGTGGAACAGAAGTTATTGTTTCAGAAAATTGCCTCAAGCCAGGCTTCTCTAAGGACTTTTCTTTTGTTTTTTCCTTTATTTTGTTCTACACTGGACTGATAAAGGGGAGAAGATCTAATCAGGGCATTTCAAGTTACCTTAAACAGAATCACATAAATATGAGACCTAGTTTCAGCTGTTTAGGAAGAGCTTGTGTAAGACAACATTGGCTGAAGTTTGGGGTTTGCTGATGCGGGTTTCTATTTAAGGGACAGGGATGTAGCTGAGACCAACACATATCAATGCAAAAGGAAGACTCACTTTGGAGGGAGCAGCCTGTGGGCATGGCTTTCCCAGGCTGCTCGGATCCTGGGCCATAGGTTGCTGGCAAACCGCAGAGGACTGCTCCCCGACTGACCCATCACCCGACACCATGCCGACTTCAAAGGACATTGTACAGAGGGGTCACACTGAGCTTTTAGGATTTCTGTCCTGGATTGATCACAGTCAAATATGGTGGCTCTTCTTTCTCCCTCTCTTCCTTTCTACAAATTGTTTTTCCAAAGACATTTCTCTTTAATGAACCACTGGCTGATAATTTACTACTGGACCCCATCTCAGGCACAGAAGTGGAATAGGTCTGATGTGGCCCCTCTTACGTGCTGCTGCTGGGGTCTCATGGGTGGATTGGGCAGCCTCTTGGCAGAGGTGGTCCAGCGGGTATTCAAGCTAGTTAATCATGTGGATGGTGCTCCCCCCACCCCACCACCACTAAGAATGCTCCCCCCACCGGTTTGTCTCATTTCTGGGCTGAGCAGCGGGTACCACCTGCTGGCCCCGGAAGCCCACCTTTTTCAGGCTCAGCCTGGGGTCACGTACCAAAATCCCACCCGCATAATTCTCTGTGTAAAGTTGTTGCTTGATTCTGCCTTTGGTCTAAGCAAGAGGAGCCATGTCCTTGGGCCCAAGCTTTGGAGGGACACGGTTTATACATGCCCCCCATAAATACATGAAACAACACATGGGCTACTTTTGTTCAGGCTCTGGCTCTTGCTGCTGGCCCAGAATAATTGTAAACCCTAAACCTCCTCTCGTGAATAACGCCATCCAGGCCCCAGGGAAATGCTTCTCTGTAGGTCTTTGGCCTCAAAACCAAAGGCTAACTTTCTCCTCAAGCTGTGAAGTTGTGTAGGTGGGCAGCCAAGCTACCAGGGATGATGAGGTCACAGAGCACTTTGAGCATTCAGAAGAGAAAATACAAAATAATTCACTTGTCAAACTCTTCCTTGCAAAGAGCATGGGTGCCATGGCCTTGGGCACGCCAGGTATCATTACCAGCCATGCTGAGCATCCCTATTCTTACCTCTGCGTTCCTGGGACTGATGCCAGAAGTCTTCCTGGATAAGCAGAATGCTCTGAGTACTGGTGCATGGTGGCAGAAGAGCATTTTTCGATATTAAACCATGTTGCACTTTTCAGTTGCTCACATGTGGGCCTAGATGAAACGTGTGAAGTTAAACTCAATTCTTTATATTTATCTGTAAGTCTTGATACTGCCGTAAGAGATGGTGAAAATAATACGAGTGGTTATAATTTACATGACACAATTAAAACATTTTGCATTTATGCTACAATGATAATCTATTTTATTCAGCCCTATTACAATGTTTGAATAGGACATGTCAATTATTGGTACTTCTGAATGTGAAGTATTGCATTAAGACTTTTATTGACAATTCCAGCTGCTACAGCTTTAACAGACCAAACTTTCTTTAAAATGAAATAAATAAAAAATGATCTGAAAACCCTAATGACTCAAGACAGTTTGCCTAATATATCATTACTATCAATAAAATGAAAATTACATGAAACTGTTGATTATGAAAACATAATTGTGTGTTTTGCTGAAATGAAAAGATAAACATTTGTGGATAATATGTAATTTCTGATTATGTGAGTTGTTACTCAATATATCAGTAACATCAGACATACACAATAATAGATTCAGATGTCTTAGACATTTCATCAACTTACAGTCGTTTCAAACCAGAGCTTTACATATATTGCTTAGGAGGTCAGAGAAGCTGATAAGACTTCAACACGGCCAAGAACTTCAAGAGGAAGGAAGTTCAGTCAGTGAGGTGTCCTGGAGAGAGGTCCTGTTTGCTGCTGCAAGGAGGTGACGTGAGCTATGCTATCGGCGCCTTACTGAGTCCAGGAATTCCCAAGTCAGCTTCTAGAAAGCTTTCTCTTCTTTTCTTTACAGAAACATAGAAACCACAGCATTTGTCAAGCTTCACACTGCAAGGACACAAAAGATGGAGGCTTGGTCCTAGCCCTGAAGGACTCCTAGGGTCTAGCTTTACAGAGGAGCTCCCATTCATGGGACAATTTTAGCTCAAAACCACTTGCTAGGAACAGTATGGCAGTTCCTCAAAACCTTAAAAATAGAATTATAATATGATGCAGCAATTTCATTTCAGGGCATAAACCCGAAAGAATTGAAAACAAGGTCTTGAATAGAAGTTTGTGTACCCATGTTCACAGCAGCATTATTCACAGTGGTCACCAGTAGAAGTCACCCAAGTGTGACAGATCCACACAATGGAATATTGCTCAGCCTTAAAAAAGAAGGAAATTCTAACATGGCCATAAGGTGGATGAACCTTGAAGATGTTATGCTAAGTGAAATGAGCCTGTCACAGAAGACCAATACTCTGTAAGCCTCCTTCTCGGAGGGGCCTCAAATAGTCAAATTCATAGAGACAGAAAGTAGAAGGAAGGTCACAGGGGCTGGGTAAAGAGTTTTAGTTTCACAAGATGAAGAGTTCGGGATGGCAGCAGTATTGGTTACACGACAGTGTGAATGTGGTTAGTGCCACTGAATTTTACACTTAAAAATGGTGAAGTTGCTGAGTTCTACACTATATGTATTTTACCACAATTAAAAACACCCAACTTGTTACTAATTGACACATATGTCATACATTCATTCTCAAAAGCTGCTTTTTACGAAGCCCAGCAAGGGTGTTGGGCATTGAGCACTGATGAGGAGAGAGCGTGGTCTCTGCATCCACTCATCTCTTTACCTTCTCCATGGTTTGGCCTTTTCCTGAACATCATATACTTGGAATCACACAGTATGTAGCCTTTTGAGTTTGGCTTTTTTCACTAAGCAATATGCATTTAAGTTTCCCCCATGTCTTTTCATGGCTCGATTGTTTATTTTTAGTGCTGAATAATAGTTCATTGGCAGGATGGACCACAGTTCATTTGTCCATCACCTCCTGAAGGACATCTTGGTTGCTTCCAAGTTTTATCAATTATGAATAAAGCTGCTATAAACATCAGAGTGCAGGCATTTGCATGGAGATAAGTTTTCAACTCCTTTGAGTAAATCCAAGTAGCATGTTTGTTGAATTATATGGTAAAAGTATGTATCACTTGGTAAGAAAATACCAAACTGTCCTCCCAAGTGCCTGCGCCATTTTGCATTCACACCAGCAATGAATGAGAGTTCCTATAACTCCACGTCCTCGCCAGCATTTAGTGTCATCTGTGTCCCAGAGTTTGGCCACTCTGATAGGTGTGTCATAGTAGTAGGCTTTTGTATTTTTTCATAAAGCCTTCCCTACTAGGTTGTGGTTGATATATTTGTCAGTGGAGAAGTAATTGTCATCTAGCGGAATGTCCAGTAAAACGAGGTCCTCAGATTCCTGGGGGAAGAATTCTAGCCAGCAGGAGTGAAACAAAGGTAAAATGATATCCCAAGCCCGGCAGGCCACAGCTCTCTTGGGCCAAAGCCCCAGAGTGGGTGCTCAGAGGCTGAAACTCCTTATGTTCATTACAGGGTAGCCTTACTCCCAGAAGTCATATTCTCAGCTTCTTAATAGAAAGATATTTCAGGATGAGGTTGCCTTTCAGCCTAGGCTGCCAGCATAGATTTGTGATCCTAATAAAACCAAGACTGGCCTTTTATTCCCCGGAGGTGTGCAGAGGTTTAATGGTGTGCTGGATAAAAATGCAAATAGAGCCTTTACATTTTCTTGAAATAGAAATCTGAGAAACTTATCAGCAGGCCATAGCTGGGAGCTAGCTCCTCTTAAAGTGCACCAACCTTCCTGTCCTTTCCAAAACCCTTTACTCATTTCCCCCAAATTTCGAAAATTGTGAAAATTCAGACAGATAATCGGTGACTCATTAAATTAAAAAGTATCAAAAAGCGACTTGCTTGAAATGATGGCTAATTTTATATGTCAGCCTGGCTCAGCTGTTGTGCCCAGATGTTCGGTTAAACACTAATCTAGATGATGCCATGCAAGTAACTTGTAGATGTAATTATCATTTAAATCGGGGGACTCTGAGGAAAGCCAATGACCCTCCATGTGAATGGGCCTAATCCAATCATTGAAGGACTTAAGAAGAAGGAAATGAATTCTGCCTCCAGACTTTCCAGCCTGCCTGCTTGTCCTGAGAGTTTCAGACTTGCTAGCCCCATGATCATGTGAGCCAATCCCCAGTATTAGGTCTCTCTCAATCTCAATCAATTTTTCTCTCCCTTCCTTCCCATCAATGCGTTCTGCTTCCCCACTGGAAGGTGGCTCCCATCCCTAAGCCTGCCTTCAGCTTGATCCGTCTACTTGTCACCGCAGAAGCCACCTCCTCAAGGAGACGGTGGTGCCCCGGGCAGGGTGGGCTCTCCTATTGCCAGGGGTGTCAGAGCCGGGCACAGTGCTTCCTCTTCAGACTCGGGGCTGGTGAGATGGTCCATGCGTGGAGGGGCCTCGCCCCTCACAGAGTTCTCAAGCTTCCTCCATTTATGTCTATGCCTCCGTCTACTGGGAAGGCGGTGATCCCAGAGGATCCCAGGCTGAGCGAGAAGGCAGCCATCCCAGGTTAAACGTTGACGTCCCCCCTAGAGGTCCACCGCTGACCAGGCGCGACCCGTGGTGGAGCCAGGGTACCTCTGCTGGAGGGGAGGCCCCAGCACCATCCTGGCCGTCTGCCGGCTGCCCTGCAGGCACGGGAGGTGGCAGGAGGCAAGGATGCTGCCTTTGGCTCTCAGAGCTCCCTGCTCACCCTTTTCTTGCTTCCTTCACTTTGTGCCCTGGGGCAGAGCCCACACTCTGCGCAGCCCCACCTGTGCGGCCAGGTTGGGATAGGATCACAGACTGTTTGAGGCTCTATCAGCACCTGCTCCCTTGCGTCAACCCCCCCCTTCATGCTGCAAAGAAACAGCCATCCACACAGAGTCCTTTTAGGCTTTTGGGTTATATGAAATAAAAAGGAAAGATGAATAAAATCTCACTCCAAATGAGATGGATTCTCCCCACATTAAAAATAAAGTAAAACAAAACACTGGAATTGCAAACTGTAATTCCAAAGCTGGCGAGCAGAGTGACTTCTGTATCATCTCTTGGAGCTCTAACCATCGTGGAGGGCAATTGTTGGTGTCTCCTGGGCAGCAGCCCTTAGCTGTGTCTCCTCCTAAGGACCAGTGCTTAGTAAATTCCAAACTGTTCACATTAATATGTAAAATCCATAATTATTATCATTCAACTCTTATATCAGCCTTGATGAAAGTTGCAATTGATGCTAGTTGAAAATGACATATATCTTAGAAAGAAGTAATACAAAGGTGAGGTTGATAGCAATACATATTTTATTGTTTGGAAATTACAATACGTCTTGTTTTTTGAAGAAGCGGAACAAATTTTATTGTATCTCTCCACAGGGATTTCCTTAATCCTTATCATGTGACATCATAATTGAGCATAAAGGGCCCATCCACTTAGTCTTTGAATTATTCTTTGCCTACATTCTCTTAGCAAACCAGCAAAACAACATTCTGAGCCAGAGCTATTTCCTTACCTTAACTCATTAAATTATTTTACTTTATTTGCAGTGCTATATTTCCCCCTGGTGGAAATAAACAGGCTATAGCAATTGTAATCATTCTTTTCCTGAATCCATTGTTGCATATTATGAAAGGACTCAGAAAGAAATCAGTTTGTTTATTCCAGACTTTTCACCCCCAAACTAATCATTTCACTTCCATCAGTCCTCTGTTTGAAATGTGCTGTTTTTTATTTTTCTCCCCAACTTGCGATGTTGTACAGGGTCTTGCGATTTAAACTGTTTTGTAGTATTATACAAATGAAGAGATATATCTCTGGAAAGGTATTTTATCACCCCAAATATTAATTAATAACATTTTTACCTTTAGAAGATAATTTTACATATATATGGCAAACATTAAGCAAAATAAGCATAAACCAAAAACCACACCTAAGCCAAACAGAAACCAAACATTTATGTTAGCTATATTAATTTTAAACATTTATATTAAATGTAAATAGAACATTTAAGGCAAGAAGCATTACTAGAGAAAAAGAGGGACATTTCATTATGACAAAAAGGTTAATTCTCCAAAAAGATGAAATGATTTTAAATGTTTATGCACCTATGTGTTAATATAACCTCAATCTTCAAGAAGCAAACTTAGACCAGATTAAGAGTAGAAACAAATAAATCTACAATAATAGTCAGAGGCTTTCCCGACCTCTTTTAATAATTAAAAAAAAAACTAATAGGAAAGACAGATTAAGGATATAGAGACTGTGAATGATGCAATTACAAATGACCTAATATGTATGAAATCAATAAATCAGCTTATTTGTTCATCTGTATATCATTCCATCCATACTGCAAAATATTCATTTTCTGAAGTGCAAAGGAACATGTATCAAAATAGACGGCAATCTGAGCCCCAAAGCACATCTCAGCTCATTCCAAAGGACTGAGTTAGATGGGGGGCATTCTGTACAGTGGGTTTCAGCTGAAAATTGCAACTAAAATGATAGCTAGAAAATCCCAATTTTTAAAACTTGAGCAATATTTTTCTATATAACACATGGGTCAAAGGAGAAGAAATAGGAAGCTACTTGAATTAAGATGTAAAGAAGAAACTACATATAAAACTTGTGACTTGCAAATAAAGCCATATGTTAAGGGGATTTTATAACCTGAAATACATTCACTAGGAAAGAAAAAAGGTGAGAATTCAGTGATATTTGTATCTGTCTCAGTAAGTTAGAAAAATAACTTGAAGACAGGAAATAATAAAGATCAGAAAGAAAATAGACAACAAAACTCAACAGGCAAAAATCAGCTCTTTGAAAAGACTAACAAATTTGTTTGATATGAAATATTAAAAACAGTATCACTTATAATAGCATCAATATATAAAATACATTGTTAAAAAGAAAACCACAGGGCCTAGATGGAGTCGCTGTGCTGGGCCAAGTCACCGAATTAGGGTTTTGCACCTAACCTAGTCTCAGCTTCAGCCTCCCTGAAGAACGTGGTCTTAGCTGGTCAGTCAGGAATTTTCCGGTCAGCACCAGGGAAGCAATGTGTCCCACAGGCCCTCTCCAACTCCCAAAGGAAGTGAGGTGATCCGCTTATGAAAACCCCTGCTCCTTCCCCTAGGGGGATCGCCTGAAACAATCCCTTCTTTCCTTTCCTCCACCTGTTTCTGCCTTTAAAACCCTCCCGTTGTGTACAGCTCCTCAGAACGACCCTCCATTCGCTAGATGGGATGCTACATGGTTGATTCATGAATCGTTGAATAAAGCCAATTAGATCTTTAAATTTACTCAGTTGAACTTTGTTTTTTAACAACATGGAACTCTATCTACCAAAAGGTTTGCAAAGTGTCTGTACATAGAACTATAAAACATATTCATGGATTGGAAGATCCAGTATTATAAAGATGTCAGTTTTACCAAAATTAATCTATAGATTCAATGCAATTCTAATCAACATAACAGCAGGTCCTTGTGTGGACACTGAGAAGCCGGCTCTGTTAAGTTTTATAGAAATGCAAATAGCCAAAAATAGTTCTGATAATCTTGAAGAAGAATAACAAAGTAGAAAAATGTACACTACTCATTATTAATACTTACTGTAAATTGCAGGAGTTAAGATTATGTTGTAATATAAAATTAGACCAAAACCAGCTAAAATGGACCAAAGTAACAACATGGCTGGATAACAGATCCGCACATATTTGGACACTTTGGTTATGATACAGTGTCATAATCCAGCAGTGGATAAACGACACAATTTTTGTTTTTATTGGAGCTTGGTCAATTTCATATCCATATGGAAAACAAGGCATAGGGATCCTTCCCTTACACTATACACCAACAAATCAAATAAACAGTAGATAGATTATCGACCTATATGAAAAAGGCAGCAAGAAAGCTCTCAACCAGCACAGTCCTGAGAATTTCTGCCATGATGCCCAGCAACCGAGCTGTCCAATATGGTGAAATATGGCTAATATGATGGAGGAACTGGACATTTTATTTGCTTAACTTTAATTTATATTTAAATAGCTACCTGTTACTAGTGGCTACCTTAACATGTAATGCAGTTGTAGAAGGCAACATAAGAGGATATCTTTCTGAGTTTGGGTAAGGACAGATTGCTGGAACAGAGCAAAAAAGACACTAAACAACGAATATTTGGAATAGTTGGCATTAAAGTTAAGTGTTTCTGTTCATCAAAATATACCTTTAAAAGAATAAAAATGTAGTATGTACAAATATATGTTTGTATTTGTAAAACAAGTAACCGACCAAAGGCTTATATCCAAGATAAACAAAAAGAAAAATGCACAAGAGATTTATTGAGGAATTTTCCAAAAGAGACTAAGAAGAGATTCAGCCTCATCGGTTTTCAGGGAAATTCAAATTAGACACACTAATGTCTTACTAGCTACATTCTTAGACTCATGCATCATAGCTAAGTTAAAAGGCTACCCTAAGTGTGAGCAAAGATATGGAGTAACAAAGTCACATGCCTCCGTGGTGGAAGTGTAAAGAAATTGGTATAAAATTTAGAAACCTGCTTAGTCTCTTATCTATTAAGAGTAAATATACCCCTATCCTACGGTCCATGCACAGGTGAACCAAAATTCAAGTGCTGCATTAGACATAAAGCTAAAAATGAAACAATGCAAATGTCCTTTAAGAGTAGAGTGGATATGTAAATTACAGTAGTGGGAAACAATAAAGAAATGAAAATGAACAAGGTGGGTGAATCTCACTCACATAATGCTGAGCACAAGAAGCTTGACACAAAAGGATACATACTTATGATGCCATTGATACAAAATTCAAAAAGTTACCTGTGGTGTTTGAGAACCGTAACAGTGATTGTGTGAGAGGAGGAGAGGGTAGCATTTAGGAGCAAGAACACAGGGCTTCTGGAAGGGCTGAGAAGGTTTTGCTGTTTGACCTGGACTCTGGTTACATGAACACGTTCTCTGTGATAATTCATTGAGCTATTATGAACTTACCACTCCCATACTTTGCCGAGTTCGTGTTGGGAGCCAATGAAGAAGTCATTAAAGAATAAATCATCACTGTATCTTAGGCCCAGAACATAGGAATGGATTCTTGTTCCACAGCTTTCTTGGGCCACACACATGATAAAGCAAAAAACTTTAATTCAAAAGGCAGTCATTGTGCAAACTTGATTCTGTGACCCCCCCGCCCCATTCAGTCAAACTGGAAATTCATTCAGGTTTGAACCCAATATACTAACCATCTGGAAATCTTTTCTCAAACATATATTGAAAAAGAAAAAAAGCAGGTATTTCAGTATCATAAGCAGCAGCATATTAAGGCAGTATGACTTCATCTCTAAGTGTAATTGACTGCAGAACTTAAAGATGTTCAATATTAGGAATTCTGTTAACATTTAATCACAATAAAGGGTAAAAATCAGATACAGAATATGTTTTGTTTGAAGCAAAATACCTCTTGATAAAATAAAATTTACTAAAATAGGAATATACTGATAAGTTTTTCTTTCCTTTTGGATTTGAGGTGGAGGGGTTGAAACCGGCCCTCCTCAGGTCACCTTCATGTGGACTGTGGAAGGCTCCCTGGACTCCTGGCACACATTCCTTTACTCTTTCTTCTCCATCATCCAGTTCTGTGCTCTTCTCCTTTCCTCAGAGGCAGCTGCTCTAAAGGGTTTCATGTGTCCTTGTGAAATAAGCTTGGGGTGGGTAGGGGGCAGGGGGTGGGAGGAATGATAGGGCTTCTTGCTTAAAATTAAACACTCCTTACCTTTTCATTATATTTTTAAGGCTTCTGTAAGTTACTGCATGAATATCTATGCACAGTTTCTAATTCTGGCAGTTTCTTTCGTCTGCACCAGCCCCTTTGCTTATCTGTTCCCCAAGTGATGAACACCTAGGTTAGCTGCTCACCACATATTATGAGGATCATCCCGTACATGTTCCCACACGGACTTGTGTGAGAATCACTTTCAGATGCATACTTGAAAGTGGGATTGCCAGGAAACAGGGTGTGTGAGCTCTCTGGGGGACTCTGGACCCAGAATGCTGAACCCTTAGAGTGGCTCATGTTTCAAGTCATGGCCCTCTGTACGTGCCAAAATTATTTTTCATGATAATTATGAAATGAAACAAACCATAATAATGGCCAGAAAAGAAATGTAACCAGTGAAAATTTTCTTTTTCAGATTTCATAGATATAATCCTCCCAGTAAAAATGAAAAAAATAAAAGAAATATTACAGTACCAAAGAGGAAATAAGTATGCTTCTCCTTCACAATAGTTTTAAAATCTACATAGTGGTTTAAACTTTGATCCTTTAGTTACAGTCTATATAATACTTATTTTTCACCTTTTAATTTTTTCCAGCTCTATTGAGATGTGATTGACATATAATGCTGTATTCGTTTAAGCCGTCCGACCACGATTTGGTAGAGGTATATTGCGTGAAATGATTACCACAATAAATTTAGTTAGTGTCCATCACCTCACGTGGTTACAATTATTTGTCTTGTGATAGAAATTTAGGATCTACTCTCTTAGTGATAGGTATTTCTTACAGTCGGATATAATATTTTATGTAAATAATTGTCCAGTAACCAATGATGGATTTTAATAAAACTGAAATATCTACAGGAGGCACAGTCAAGCAAGTGCTAAATCTTGCCATTTTTGTATTTTCTTGATTTATCCTTCAGCTTTAAAATGACTAACAATGACAAGAGAATACATGTCATTTTCAAAATATTATTCCAATTCAGTACATCTTTGACGCTGAACTAAAACAAGCAGGAAGGGGTGCAGTAACGTGCCTGTGGCTCCTGTCTCCGCCTCTCCCTGCTGCCTGGGCGGCTCAGAGTTCCCACTAAAGGCAGAAAGTCAGCCCCGGAGCTGGTGACCCAAACGGTACCCAAAGTGAGCTTGTAAAATTCTGTCCACACAACCAGCGTTCTCAGCATTAACTGCCCTGTGGAATACACTGTTCAGTAAGGTGTAAGCAATCATAGCATGCCAATTTGGAGCTTACATGGATATTACTGAAACCGTGACCAGGGCGGTTGTCCCCAACTCAGACCCAACGAGATTCCTTGCCACATAGGAGTAGTTTTACAACTGACTTTGTTTAGAATTGCTGACACATGGTAACAAAAAGCAGCTAACTTTTCGTCCATTTTATTATTCTTTCCAAAGTTCTTCAGACCACGCCCAGCCCTGCCCGTTAGGATCCTGGGCCGACTCTCCCACTGCCCGGGGACTATGCCTCCCGCCGTAGATACACATCAACAGGATCTGGTGCGCGAAGGAGGGGAAGCTGGTCCTGGACCTTCCATGCGTGACACCACAGGCCGCAGCCCTGCAGTTCTTGCTGACCTGCACTCAGGGCTCCTGAACCCCCAGGGCCGTGGGCACGAGGAGCCCCTGGTGAGAAACTTCCGCAAAGGCTCAGGACTGCCAGGAGGTGAGCTCCCTGCACAGCTGCAGGAAGGTCTCCTGTACTGGAGGGCCTGCTCCTCCCTCCTGCAAACCCCTCCCTCCTGGGCATCCGTGCCTGCCCCAAGCCCAGCTCTCATCCACGCCTCTGTGGAGTCCCTCTAATTCCCCTACATCTCAGATGGAAAATTAGCCTAATAACTAGTAATCATCAATTGCATATTAAATTTCTTTGGGGCTAAAGCGGAACATAAAATGGGATAAGTTGTTCTAATTTGGGCACAGGAAAATAACAGTCTAGATTGAACATTTTTTTTAGTGAATCAAAGTTATTAAAAACTGTTCCTGGAATTCTGTGGTAAACAGAGTGATTGCTCCCGAAAGATGCCCACATCCTAGTCCCCAGATCCCGTGAATACGCGAAGGGTGGGCTGAGGGCAGGAGGCCATGGCCCACGCCAGGAGCTCCGGGGCGTGTGCAGCGAGCAGGGCTGGAGCGCCCACAGACACAGCCAGGCTCCCAGGCCTCAGGCACCGGTTGGCCCTTCCGACCTTGCAGCACAGCAGGTGAGCTGGACTGAAGGCCTGGCCTTCCAGCCACCATCTCTTCCTGGAGGCTGGGGCCGGTCTCAAGGGCATGGGGCGTTCTAACTCAGTCTGCGAACCACACTGGTGACTGAGGTGAGAGAAGAAACTTGTTCTATCTTGTGTGAGTTCAAGATTGGTTGAAAGCCTCTTAACTTTTCAGATTTAGTATTTTATAAACCCGTGGGCTCACATCAGTTTGCTATGACTGCTGTAACAGATCACCACAAACATAGTGGCTTAAAACCACTCAGATGTGTCATCTTATGTTTGCAGAGCTCAGAGGTCTGACATGGGCCTCCCCGGGCTGAGAGCAGGGTGTCGGCAGGGCCGTGTCCCCGGAGCTGGAGGAGAGCTGCCCTCGCCTTTTCCGGCTCCAGGAGGCCACCTGCCCCCACTTGGCTCATGGCCCCATCTCCAACTTCAAAGCACCTGTTATCACATCTCTGCCTCCGACCTCCTGCCTCCTAAAACCCCCCATGATTACAGTGGGCCCATCCAGGTAATCTTGCTTTCTCTAGTTCCTTAAAATAATCAGAGATTAGGTTTCAGGGAGTAGACTGTGGACAGTTCAGTGGTGGGGGAGGTTGGGACTCTGCCTGTCACAGGACTCGCTTGCCATTTTGAAAAATCATTTTAAAAATTAGCTCTGGTCTGTTCATTTCTCTGTCTCCTGAATTAGAACAATTTGTTCCATTTTAGGTTTAGCTTAAATCCTAAAGAGATTCAGTACGCAACTAATAATTATTCATTCTTAGGCTAATTTACCATATGAAATTTGGCTATACTTACTCATTGAACTAAACGGTGGTGGTGAATCAATTTGTTGTTTTTATTTAGATTTTATTTAGGCTAAAAATAATTTAGTTTGTTATTTTTGTTTATAGGGGTTTTTCAAAACAATCTGAGGCAGTTTATAAACTTAAAATAGATTGAACAAAATTCAAACCAAAATGAAACTCAATTGATGAGACAAGCAGATTTCCCCAGGCGCCTTCAGGTCGCGACTCTAGACACGACTTCAAGGTGGGCTGGCTGGTGGTTCACTGCAGTTTGGGCTAAAAGATGAACCCATCGTGTTTGCTGGCCATGTGGTCTGACAAACGAAAATGTATGTGTGTTTGCAAAGGAAATCTATGCCCACGCCTGGATTCTAGGAGGCATCTGTGCATCTAGGGGCTGTGTCCTCAGGCCCTCACACCTGGGTCGGCCTACACATCAGTGTCAGCCAGAGAACCCACCTTGCCTGGCCCTTCCTTACCCCCACTTCCCGCCCCTTGGCCCTCCTCCCAGGACCGTCCCCGCCTCCTCCTCCTCACCAGCCTCCGCCTGCCCTCCCAGCCCTGGTCCCACGTGATGAACAAACACCCCTTGCGGTTGGGCCTCCGCGCCTCCTCACCCTCGCCTGGACTGCACCTCCTCATTTCTTTCTCTGACTGGTTTGCCTTTGCATCTGTGGAGGCCACAGTCAGGGGTGGTGTACAAATACTGGATCATACATGCACTTTATTTCTCTCTGTTCCCAGGGTCTGGTATACGGTAGGACTGAACACACTTTGGTAATAAATCTCAGACTACTGTCATGACAACTGAAAATCATATTTCTTTCAGATTTCACCTTCCTTGAAAGGAGATAATGGGAAATGATCCACTTTGTGGTGTGAATGCATTCATTCAAAAACGTTTCTAGAGAACCTATTATATGTCAGGCACCGCACCCAGGTCTGGGGCCACCAGGATGATGAAGATGCCCTTAAATATGCATTAGAATATCTGTAATAGGACAGCATTGTATTTAGGGTAATGTCTTAAACCCAATTCTAATAGAAGGTTTCCAGAAATAAAGGTGTCAGCCACACACGATGTCTCCATGATCTTTTATGTAAAAATGTCTCCAGGATCCACAGTTGGCCCGAAGGGGGCCCTGACATAGCTCACGGTGAATTCAGAGAAGACCTACTCTGCAGTTTCTCCAAGGACATCATTGTCCTGGGCATCCTTGGCCTGCGAGCAGACAGGCATGGTGGCATCCAAGGTTCCTCATGGTGTTGGTCCCCTGATCACCCACTGAATGGGGGAGTGCCTGGACCCCACTGGTCACAGCCAGAGAGACTGGGAAATAAAAGGAGAAACTCGCTGTGGGAAGGCCCCATCCTAGTCAAGGAAGCCCTTCCCTTTCTTACCAAAGTGGGACCTCCTGGAGAGCCTTGAAATAAACACCACAGGGGAGTGTCTAAAAGGCCACTGTGTCTGGCTGCAGGGTCCCCCTTCCCCCTTAACAAATAGGAATGTCCAGGGCCTGGCTCAGAGTGGAGATAGGGGTCTGGGGACCTAGTGGGCAGTGCCTGCTGACATCTAACACACAAGGGACATTTGGGGCTGCCGTACCTGGGAATCACTCCCAGCAGTAGAAAAACAGAGAGAGTTAATTAACACTGGCATCCAGAGGAACAGGCCGGATCCTGGGTCACTGCCTCTGGAGTTGTATCATTATTGTTGCATTATCAAAGTCTCTCATGCCCATAGATTGAAAAGTCAAACAGACCTACGAGTATTTCAGACACAGTGGCCCCCTTCCCTGCTTCCCCACCTCCTGTTTCCCGGGGGGCGGCCACCTGCGCCCACGTCAGCCAGTTCTTCAGTATCGGCCTCCATGTCTGAAATCACACCTCACCCTCGGGATCACTGGACCCCATGGTAGCTAGTGACTCACCTCTCGAGTGGCTGAGAATGTCGGTCTGTTTCCCACATTTGACTCCATAACACATGTGTGCCGTGTCCTGCCCCCCACCTTCCCAGTGGGGTGATGTGGGGTGAGGAGATCGCTAGTTGGCATCACATTAGTATACATTTGTAAATGTAGTTCCCAGCTGTGACAGTGAGTTATCTGTGTCAACTCGGCCAGGTCGTATACCCAGTAATCTAATTAAACACTAACATAGGCACTGCTGGGAAGGCACTTGGTGTTCTGTAATGTGGGCGAAGGTTAACGTCGTTGACAACCAGCTGACTTTAAGTGAAGGATAGTCTCCCATAATGGGTGGCCCTTGGGTCCGAACTTCCACATGGAGGGTGACTTCTGAAAGCACACTGCCTGGCAGGAGAGGACTTCAGATTAGGAAGCAAGTCTGGGCATGAGGACTTAGCCCACCAGGACGCTGGCTGTTGGGGTCTGGGGTAAAAGCGCCTCTTGTACCCAGGAACTATCCTGGTGTGCTGAATGGTGGGCGGCTTGCAGGGCTGCTCCTGGGAGTGCCGGGTTCCCGCAAGCTCCACAGCTAACATCGGCCTTTTTTCCTCCCTCCGCTGAGAATGTGCTTCCCCAGGGGACTGGTGTGCTCAGCCCCACCTCTCAAAGTGCGATTCTTCCTGTTAATGAAAGTCCCTCTCTGAGTTCAGGATGCTGGGTGCTGCGAGAAGTCAACGCAGAGCAGGTTACCATCTGCCATGGAGAAGCAGGGACCTCTGGGCACTGGTGAGGAGGGCCTGTCTGTGCCCCGCCGTGCAGACCGGGTGTGGAGTCCCACAAGGTCTCTGGTTTGGGGTCTACACTGACCATGAAACGTTCCAATTCAGAGAGCACAGAGGCAGCTTGGGAAAGCATGGTGTCTGGCGTGGTTTGACTTCATTGTCATGTTCATGGAGCTACAATTCCAACCACATGAGGTGTTTTTTGGAAAATTGCTTGTATTTCCCATGATGGGCTTGAGAGAGCCGGGAGGCCTTAAACTCACCAGCTGGCTTGAAACAGCCACTGACAACTTGCCTCGTACCGTTTTCTGCAATGTCCTAAGTTAGTAAATAGAGAAGTAAGCAAGAGACTTGCAGGACATAAATTTCCTTATGGAGCAGAGCTGAGTCTTCTTACTTGAAAAAAATACAGATTTTTTTAAAACTAGCTTTGTGAGCATACAATTTATATAAAATGAAACTCACCAATTTTACAGTACAGTTCAATAAGTTTTGTACCAACTATATATGGTCATGTAACTGCATCTACATTCAAAATAAAGAATATTTCCACCCCTGAAAATCCGTGGCCTCCCCATTTCTCCCCTCGTTCACCTTCAGGAACCACTGACCTCCTTTCTGTCACTGTAGTTTGCCTTTTCTAGATAATGGAAGTGTAAAATTATATAGTCTGTGTTCTTTCATCAGAAGCATACAATACATCCTTTGTATCTCTGGGTGGGAGTCCATTGCATAGATACACCTCAGTTCGTTTTCCACTCATCAGTTG